>CM067065.1:4398696-4651196 GCA_033980235.1 Diadema setosum | reverse complement strand
CCTGTGTTAGGCCTATATTAGTATATAAAATAGTCTGTAGGCCTATTTGTAATTTGGGCTAGTTTCTAGACCTAGCTAGGGGTTTACATCTAGGTAGGGCCTAGAGGTTCTAGGCCTAGTAGAAGTTCTACTTTTGCAGGTCTTAAAGAAAGTTAAGAGTTGGCCCAAGGGTACGTGCTCCACGATTTCACTGTTTTAGTCCAACGGTTAGAACTAATCAACCGTATCAACCGTATCAGTGACCCCTACACAGACGTGTCATTATTGATATTGGTGTGAGCCTACAGCGCCCCGGGGTTAGTCTAAAACCTTCTTTGAGCAGGGAGGTGGAATCAAAGAGGTTGGAGAACCTCTTTGGGTGGAATAGACCTTGCTTTTTTAGATTGTTCTGTTCTGGAATTTGGACGGATCAATTGAAATCTTGCAATTTAGTGTTGACTAGCTGGATCAATAAAAAGCTAGGATTTAAAATGAACAAGGGCCAAGTGCATCTGTTTGGGTAACTATACGCAGCCCAGGGTCCCAGTCACTGTAGGCCTACTTCGCACCGCATCTGGTTGGGCTACTGTTGGGGGGGGGGGGGGGGGGAGAAATTGAACCATTTCTATAGCAAGTACCTACAAGTAATCAGAGTTGCAATGATAGTACTATAGTGTAGTGTATCAAACAGTGCCAGTAAAACTTTTGTGCCAGTAAAAGTTTTGTAATACAGTGTGTAAATATAGGTCTATAGTCACCAAGGCTGACATTTCAGACAAGAAGTGTACGGATAAGATGAGCAAACTGACTGTAGGATATCCAAGCAGAAATATTTACATGTGTCAGTGCTTTTGTTGAAAACAAGTGCCAGTGGTTGAAGGGGTAGGCCTACACTTATGAAAGCTACCCAGGCCTGGAATTCATGTGATTTACTTGATGGAGTCATAAGTATGAGTACAACAATTCTTTATGCTCTTTTTGTTTGTGGAAAGAACAAATAGGTCTTGTTAGAATGCATTTAAACAAATGGTATTTATGGACAATTACCAATTAGATACCAGAATTTGCATTGTACCATACTCTAATACAAGGTGTGTGCCACCCTATAGTGTAGTTGTATGTAACCCCATAGGCCTACCCAAGCACCACGTCACAGTGACCTCCAGATTTGGGAGATGAGGAAACATAGTTGAGAGTGCTTGCAATAGGCAAGACACATGAGAGCCTAATGGATGTGTGATTTGCAATGTACCCCTGGTACATTGTATAATATATACGGTACAGCACTAAAAATATTGTACATGTCTGCATATGAATATGAGTGGGGGTGATGGATTGATGGGCAGTCAACAGTCAACCGTGCCGAAGTCGATTTGATTTGGACTAAAGAAATAGATTCTGCTTCAAGAAATTTTGGCTTATGAAGATTAAAATTAATAGAATATAAAGAGAAGAGGATGTGAAAAGACTGCAGACGTTGGTGATTATTTGACTTTAATATGCAAGGTGAATGACTGTATAAAGGGTTAATTTGTTACAGAGGGGAGGATATGAAAGCAGTTCAAAGAGTGTTCCAACATTATTGTAATATCAAGAAAAAAGTGCCTGCTTCTAAACATCAATGTCCATTTTGTTCCTACACTGTTTGGTTGTAATTTTGCAAATTCTCATTGCTCTTTTGTACTTCTGCACGATGAGACAATTTTATCTGTTCTATCAGCAGGGAAAGGAAGAAAAAGAGGAGAAAAACCATGTTTCTTCAAGACCGAGACTTACACCAGCATGAGAATTCCAGCCAGTGCACACAGACAGTAAGTGAACATTGTACATTGTATGATAATTTCCAGTTAAGAGAGAGAATGAAATGTGTAGAACCTCTCAGCTTGAAATGTGAATATACATTTGTATTGATTTGTTGGAATCTGTCATTATTGTTTTAGGATAAATTCTGATGTGATGTCTCATTTGAGGATACTTGTACAATGACTTCATCCTACTGAACAAGAAAATGTACAGCATGGCATAGTAATGAGTAAAGAAGACTTCGCAGCAGTTCATACAAAATTACAAGCAGAAATGATGCATTGAAATTTACATAACACAAAGTTACCCATAATGAAAGGAATGTTTTGTACAGCAATGGCTTATATTATGTTTAATAAAGAGTTAAGACATTCAAATCTCTTTATCAAGCCCCCTGAAAACTGAAAATGCTCTACATATCTTGACAGTAGTATTCAGGCCTTCATGATTCAGGTACATTGTATTATTTTGGTGCATGAAGTTGCATGTAATACGAATTCTTCAGTATATTACTGATTGTTTAAAATTTCCCTCATTTTCAAATTAAAATGTTGGTACCATCATACCTTTACACAAAACGCCTTTTGGATGTCCACAAAATGACTTTGTGAGTACAATGTTTCCATTTTTATTTCCCATTTCTTATTTCTTCAATATTTCTTGTATCATGTATAGGTATAACTTCTGTGAATCAAGGGGAATGGCAGCTGAGGGCAGACAGGCCAAACTTGATGTCAAGAGACAGTATACACTGCAAAGGATGAGCAGCTCGCTGTCAACAATGAGGAAAAGTGTGAACAAAACAAGGCAGTGATTTTTTAAACACATTTCATCAGGCTGAGGTCATCACTCTTAGAAAACAAGGGACACACGAAGCAAGCAGTGTTTCAGAGCTGCAACAAGTGCATGGGTAGTAATAATCTCGGCTGCATCACATGCATCCAAGTGTGCTAGCTACAATAATAGCACGTTGTGCTTTTCAAAGATATTGAAGAGTCCTTTGGATATTTTGCCCCTGTCACTTATTCTGTGTGAGTCATTCATTCTGCAGTATTAGCACTGATAATGGGATAATCAACCTTTTACTGAACCAGTGTTCAAGAAGTTACGTGTAACATCCAAAACCCTCCACGTAGAGATTGGCAGAAAACATATTGTAGAGCCCTGTTTTGTTCTTTTTCATGGGAAGAAATGTTCAGTCCATGATGTGAGTATGTATATAATGCAGGGAGGTGACTCACCTCCCTGGTATATGTATGTACACTGTAAAGCACCACAGTTTGAGTTTCTAGAGAGCTGTAGGACAATTATAACTTAAATATACAAGAGTAATCTGGCCATGAACATCATGTCTATGGGCATGTTTTACTATATTTTTTTTCCTTACCCTGGTCCATTATACACCGTAAATACAGCTACTACTGTATTCATAATCTCCAAGGTAACAGTTCACTGGTCCTTGTTTTGTTAGTCAAACCACAAAATATGGTTTGTTACTCTGAAGGCTTGTAAGTCTCAGCCATATTCCATTTCAGGCTATCAAACCTTTAGAATAAGGAACATTCAAAATAACAAACGGTTGTATTAAAGCACATCATCGAACTCAAAACTGCCAAGGTATATTGTGAGACATTTCATGTTTCTTGGTGGTAAAAAAAAAAAGTTCTTTAATAAGTACTGGTTGAAATTATGATGATCTTGATCTTGTTTACAGTTGTGTAGCACCACCTGGGGGCAGATGAACCTGTGCTGTGGCAAGATGGCACTGAATTTGATTTCTCAGCGATTGAACCACTTATTTGTATTGCATTCATGGGTCCTGGGATAGTTCCCACTAGAAGGCTAGAAGGTAGTTACGAGATATGTAGTAAACCATATTTTCCAACAAGCTGTATCTGTTTCACACTAGCACAAAAGATCAGTAGATACTGCTGTGGGCCAATTTGCAGATTACATTACTAATCAGTTGTACAAAGTTACATGTACAGTATACAGTGACTACAATGGTGGATCTTTTTTGGTTAATATGTTGTTTCCCAATTGACATCGTGATATTGTAGCATAATTGAACACATTTCTAGGGCATTTGCATACATTTTTGGGCAAAAAATTAACAGTTCTGCATGTCAGAAGTATTTTTCGCTGTAACATTTGGTTACCTTAAACTTAATAAAGACATGTTTGTATGAGTAGATCACAGCACAAGTATACAAATGCAGATAAGTTACATGTAGATAAGCTAACTTTATGCGTGGTTGTCTTGATATTCAGTACTGTATTAGTACCTCTATGACCATGCATGCTTAAAAGATATGCATGAGTCCATGACAGTGGGGATACACACACATGAGTATTCAGCCATAGATGTGGGTTAATTTTGAGCTCAGTTGATGGTATGATCTGGGATAGATAGGGTTTATGCAATGGGAAGAGAAACTTGGTGTAATTCAGATGTGAGTGCATGATGTTATCATGAAGATGTTCATGTCATACACTACATATGTATGTGTTCAGTTGTGCTGAACTGCAGAGAAGACATAAGGTATAGAATACAGATTTCAATGTGGAGGCTTTGACACATTTAGCGATAGGCCTACATGTCCTTGGAAGAGAGCATGTGAAGTAATCCTACTTATGAGGATAGCTACAGGTAGTTGACTGAAGGGTTTCCAGCAGACTGTCAACCAGTTTGCAATTAAGCATGTTACAGAGAATGTTCATTCAATTTATCAGTTTTAAGTATAAATGAATCTGATTATTGATTTAAAAAAACATAAAAACAAATAGAAAAATCACAAGCAAGGGATTATTGAAAACATTACTCTTTGTTCACTGTTTTAATGGAGTCAATCACACAGTGAATAGGGAGCTATGTATGGAGCAACATACAAGAAACAAACAATCAGCAGTAATGAATTATTGAACCTAGTAATTATTCCAGTAGTTTAATGTTACATATATCATAATAATATGTAACACTTTGATTTACTCAACCCTTCTCATTTTGTAGGTGTAGCTAGTGTTTTATAATGAGGAGTGTATACTAAGTACACGTGTAATTGGCTCTTCTGTACTCAGCAATGTGTGCATTCTCATTAACTGCCTTTTCATAGTTGTAGTATGCTTTTCTTTTGCACATTTCTCTGTTCATTATATGAACATTTCTTTCAATATGAGAGCAACAAGAAAAGAGGTACAATGTAGGGGTTCTACATATCTGTGAAAGTGCATGCTGTCTTGTTCAGAGAGACAGTGTGTCTTTTGTCTCCATCATGTCTTGTCATCAATTGCCCAGCATCATCAGATATGGGGCAAATGCGGGGGGGGGGGGGTGGATGAGGAGCAAGCTTAATTTGCGATACTGTACGTGCCATATATTTAACAAGTATTTATCAAGACTGAGACAAATTGTGCAAGTAGTTCAATTCATGATTGTGGGGTACAAAGTACTGAATGTAGAAATATATGTTTGCAGATGGACCCTAATGTCAGTGTCAGAGTTGATATTTTTGTGTGTCTTCAAATTCATGGATACATGTAGCAGCTGTCTTGGGAAATTCATGAAGATAAATACCTTGCAGAATATTGAGCATATACAGTAGGTTAATTTTAGTGTGGTATGGTGTATATCATGTAATGCATCATATTCATACTTTACGTCATTAAAAAAAAATGTCATTCTAGTGCTTACAGCTGCTTTAATAAATACTTGAAGTGCACCTTTAAAGTACCATCCTGACATGCGCCAAAATTTCTTCTGAATTTCCTGAAAACTGCAGGTGAATTTAAATCTGCATTTTTAAACTTGAGTTTAGGGTCAAAATGCACTGTTTCCATGACAACAGAATTTCAACTATACTCTTGTTAAATGTGTCCGTCACAAATTTGCACTGACCTTGCTATGTGTGTTTGTGTGTGTGTCTGTCTGTGTGTGTGTATACATATGTGTAGTACCTTGTGAGTACCTGGTGAATTTGACTACAGGTACTTCACAATTGTGGAAGTAGTTCACTGAAAAAGATTTGAAGAAAATATGCAGTAACCATGGCAACACATCACATACAAACACAAAGAGTGTCTTGCATATTACTACACCTTTGGATCATTTCACGCCCTACATACTGAATTTGAAATGAATAAACTAATAGTTCGTTCAGCAATGTTTTGGGTAGTTACCATGGCAACGCTTTCCCCGACAGACACACAAAAACATGTGTTGCATATCTACACCTCAATGTCATTATGTACACCAAATTTGAGTTCAGTTGCTTCAAAATATTGAAAGAAGTTCAAATCTTAAGATTTTCAAGAAAATATGCCGTTACCATGGCAACGCCTTGTCGGGTACAAACACAATTAAGTGTGTCTTGCATAATTGCACCTATAGATCATTATACATACCAAATTTGAAACGAATTGCTTAAATACTATGAAAGTAGTTCACAAGGTTTTTGGAAAATTGCAGTTACCATGGCAACGCTTTCTCTGACAAACACAAAAGACATGTCTTACACGTCTACACCTCAATGACATCATGTACACCAAATTTGAGTTCCATTGCCTTAAAACTCGAAATAGTTTCACCCCACATGATTTTCAAAGAAAAAATTGCCGTTTCCATGGCAACGCCCAGTCGGGTACAAACACAAAGTGTGTCCTGCATAACTACACTTATAGATCATTATACATACCAAATTTGAAACAAATTGCTTCAATACTGTGAAAGTAGTTCACTCCACAAAGTTTTGGGAAATTTGTGGTTACCATGGCAACGCTTTCTCAACGCAACGCCCAGTCAGGTACAAACACAAAGTGTGTCCTGCATAACTACATTTATAGATCATTATACATACCAAATTTGAAACAAATTGCTTAAATACTGTGAAAGTAGTTCACTCCAGAACGTTTTGGGAAATTTGTGGTTACCATGGCAACGCTTTCTCCAACTAACACAAAAAACGTGTCTTGCACATCTACACCTCAATGCCATTATGTACACCAAATTTGAGTTCAAGTGCCTCAAAATTGTGGAAGGAGTTCACTCCACAAGATTTTCAAGAAAATATGCCGTTACCATGGCAACGCCTTGTCTGGTACAAACACAAAGTGTTTCTTACATAACTACACCTAAAGATCATTATACACATAAAATTTGAAATGAATTACTCAAATACTGTGGCAGTAGTTTACTCCATAAGGTTTTTTGGGAAATTGTGGTTACCATGGCAACGCTTTCTCCGATAAAGAAAAAAAAACGTCTTGCACATTTTCACTTCGATGTCATCATGTAACCCAAGTTTCATCAAAATTGCTTCAAAACTGTAGATGGAGTTCGTGACGCAAGATTTGCAACGGACTGCCCGACCGACCACATGCTGATTCATAATTAGTATACTGAGTAACCCCTTATACACTTTGTGTATGTTTTAAAAAAAAGTATCTTACACAATCATACATTACATAAAAATGTCATTTATACGGAATATTTTCTTCTTTTTTCTTAAAAGAAATGTTCAAGTTTGGAGATTTGTCCCCCAGCATCTATATAAGCAGCCGCAATTACGACATTTGTAATCTATTGCAAATCGATTGCAAAATTTGCAACTACCCCTGCATCTATTGCAAAGTTGCAATTGATTAGCAATTGATTGCAGAGATGCAATTGATTTGCAATCAATTGCATCTTTCTTGCAACAGATTTGATTGCAACTTGCAATTAATTACAAATTTGCAATTAATTGCAGGATTTGCAATAGATTTTGGGGATTTGCAATTAATTGCAAGTTTCTTGCAACACCCCCTAAGTGTGATCCTTTAGATCACTGTGAACAGTTCTTAGAATTCACTGAAAGTATCGATTGTTATCTGATTGTTATGGGAGATATGAATCTCGACATTACTAAGGAAGTAGATGGCTATGTTGTTAAACGGCAAATAACATAATTATAATGAGTGTACCAGAATCAGAAACAAATCAGCTTCTTTATTTGACCACATGTTAACAAATAACATTGCGATGATCAAATCGCATGGTGTTATACAAAGTGGAGTAAGTGATCACTCAGATAGCTACCTAATCTGGAAAGCTCGTCAGGTTCATTCAGGTGTGAAATATATTACATACAGAAAAAAAAATCTAGATACAGATACATTCAAGGCAAAACAGAACTGGGTGGAATTTGGAAAGGTGGATTGTATTAATAAATGTAGGCCTAATGGTAAATTTGAAGAATAATTATTTGAAGATTCCAAACAAACATATATGTCCGTAAAAACTAAGAGAGTTCGGAAAACTCAATCACCGTGGTTAAATTAAACATTCTTTAAACAAATGAGGAAAAGGGATTTATCAAAAAGGAAAGCTATGAAAACAAAAGACGAAAGACCTTGTTTGGAAAGAATATCGTATATCAAGAAACAAAGTAACATATTTAATGAAGTTTAAACCATATATTTCATTGAGCAATTAACTAAAGATCAAAGTCATGATAATTTTTGGAAATCATTATCATCAGTATTACCCAAGAAATGTTCTTCCTCTCAGCCTCCACCCAGTCAGTGTCAAAGCATGGCAAACGAATGTAATCACCATTTTGCCAATGTTGCAACCAGTATGATGTCTAATCCAGATGGTACTGTACTAGAACCTGTAAACAAAATATGTACAGATGAGGCCACATGCGAAACATCTGTGCAATATCCATTAACTTTTTCTAATGTAAGTGAAAGTGAAGTTTTAAAGGCAATACAGCAATCCAAAAATAAAAAGTCAGTCGTATTAGATGGAATATCAGTAAAGACCCTAAAAATTTCAAAGCATGTAATTGTTCGACCAATATCTTTTTTTTTTTTGATTGATAAATTTTTAACCCAAGGAAAAGTTCCAAGTAAATTAAAAATTCCAATGCATAAAAAAAGGTGATAGATGAAACAGGGTGAAAAATTAGGCCGTATGATTTCCTTCCTTCGTTGTTTGAGACATTTCATAAACAGGAATTGTTTGAAATTGATATGCCGCAATGTTATTCTTCCTCATTTAGATTATGCAGATGTGATTTGGGAGTCCTTGTGTGAAAAACAAATAAATCAACTGCACAAACTGCAAAATAAAGCAGGAAGAATTATTCTGAAGATTTCTGAAGATATTCTGAAGATTATTCTGTCAATGCATGACATATTACAGTGGGAAACATTAAAATCCCATCAATAATTTCACATCGGAATAATAATTTTAAAGACTTTAAATAATTTAATATCTACCTATTTACACGAAAATATATTCTATTCCCCCCAAACCCTACCAAATTAGGCACCGTACCCTCAGCCTTCCAATCGTCAGATAAGCTTTTACAAAGGTGCAATTTTAAACTTCAAGTTTAAGTTTCTTTATTTCTCCAAAGCAAGGAACATATAAAAAAAACAACAACAATACATACGTCAGCATTCGGATACGATTACAAACATATCAATGATACAGTGAAAAGCAAAAAAAAAAAATACAACAGAAACAGATTGACAATAACTACACATACGTAGGTTTAACAGATATGCTATGGTAGGTAGCAGCCAGAAAGTAAATGTCCCTTATTTTTAGCTGACCTAAAATCATTCGTTAAATTTCAATTATCTATGTAGTGTGTTCAAATTGAAGTAAAACGTAAGAACAGGACAAGACAAGACAAGGCAAGACAAAACAAAACACACAATGACAATACAAAACGGGATGTCTTGAATCATAACGAGTAAAAGATTATAATCTTGAACTAAATGACTTTGGCTATAATTGAGTATATGAATATAAGAACGACCCAAGTCCATGGAAGACCATTTCGAGTAAACTGAAAAAAACTTCATATCTTTTTTGTTTGTCCAATAATATTCTATTTAACTGTGATGGGAAGGCAACATTGTATGTACAAATTAGAACATATATCATTATGACAATTAACATTAACATTAATTGTGGAGACGCCATTTTGTGTGATGGACTTGGGTCGTTCTTTGATTCATATGCACTTGGGTCGTTCTTTGATTCATATACATGAAATTCTGCTATAGAGATGAGAGAAGGACGAGAGAGGGCGCTATAATATGAATGTAAGAATGACCCAAGTCCTTCATTCTTACATTCATATAAGATTTAACTCATTTATTTCAGGCACTTCCCGGGGTAATTAGGATTTATCATTTATACAAAAGATGAGTATTGTGCATAACGTGATTTCCCATGTCAAAATGAATATTTGGCCAAAAAATTGGACTTGGGTAGTTCTTATATTCATATACTCAATTATAAAAGAGAGCCAAACTATATAAACAGCCTTCCGAAAGGCTGTCCGTGACTGCACATCACTGAAGGGTTTTAAACGGTCCCTTTTTGATTGGATAAATCTCATCTCTGTTAATCCATCTACATATATATTTTCTGATACACAAGAAATGTATCTACACATTTAAAGAAAGTGTATTTTGCCTTGGGATTGCGTATGATATTGCAATATAAAACAATGTTTCATATGACAATATTTCATATTGTATTTTTGCATTTATATACTATGTAATCTTCAACTCTTTTTCTTTCTTATCTCTTTATAACTGGTCCCCATGGAAGACCAGCGGCACCAGAAAAGTGCAGCTGATTATGCGCTATCCAGCCTTTATCTTTCAATACCCTACATTCTATTCTTTTTCGTATATCGCTGATGTGTCACACAATTCATTTGCTATGTATGCATGTTTCATTTTAAGCATGATGTATCATTTTCCTTGTACCTCATGTTGTCTTTTATATCTGTATGTATGTTTATGACGAAAATAAAATCAACAAACGAACGAACAATACACATACCTTTGACCTCATGACCCCCAACACCTTTTTTTTTTCGTTCTGTCTTTCTGACGTCGTAATGATTGGAGCTTCAAATTTCTTGATATCCAATCATCCATAAATAAATCATTAGGAGATTAAGCTTATTTTAATTAATTACTCCTTACTCTTTACTCATTACTCCTAGTTCTAAAGGGATGGCACAGTTTCTGTTGAGATGGGGTTTGAGGTTCCAACATACGCTGATGATGATGATTTTTTTAAAGATGCTAAGAAACGTTTGAAATCTGAAAGACCCTATGGGACCGTGCACCTCAAAACGAACATAAAGTCGCACACACTGATTTTGCGTGAGGACTGTTCGAAAATTGTCAACCTAGCCGAACTTGACTTTTTCATATTTTCTGAAAGAGCGGGTCTCTTTTTACATTATGCTAAAATTTGGTATCATAAAACTGGCAGGAAAGTGTGTTTTTTTAGCAGTTTATCTCGGACATTTTTGGTAGAATTTTGTGATTAGGTGTGTCTTTAGAATCCCTTTTTCATTTCTGAAAAAACCTTGTCCACACTCTTCACGTTCAACTCTAATAACTTTTAAAAGGATAGTGCTACTGCTTTGAAAGTTGGCATTAATTATGGACAGAATGTGTAAATGAGGCATGCTTAATTTCAATTTAATTTCATAATCCCTTTCATTGTTGTTACTCTGGCGGTTTACTTCCTGTTTTTTGTCCCATTCATCGCACAGGCAGCACGGTTTGGTAAAGATTAAGCGCTTGAATAAGCACTGTACTTCAGAGCCTCTTTTCTCAGTTCACACTTTTCCTGTGCTTTATTTTCCAATATTTAGTTATGTTAGGAGAGTCCATTTGATTTGAGTTATACATCATTTTAAAGCTTAAAGTCTGCTCTTTCAAAATATGATCTTAACTAAAAATTCATGTCTGGCGATTTGTTGTTTGTTTTGAGGTACAGAGTCACATATAACTGTATATGAGAAATTTAAAGTTTATTTGATGAAAATTGACTTTAAAACAGCAGAGATAACACGAACAAAGCGATCCTGAAGGTGGAACCCACTCTTTATTAAGATCGCTTTCTTTTACTTCGCTTTTGCATATCTCTGTCATTTCAAAACTGATTTCAATCAAATAAACTTTGAACTCCTATTTGAATTGTATACTTTTACTAAGATTTCATAAATTGCTTTTTAAGTATCTCACAAAAAAGTAAGAAACTGAACTCTCAACTCAACCAATACTATACCATACCCTTAAACATTATTGGCCTTTATCGTTTTAAACACATCTTGCATTTTTTTTTTTTTGAAATTCGTTCATCTGGACTATCTTACACGAACAAACAGATGACACACAAACGGACATATTTGTTTTGAATGAATGATATTATGATAGATTTTTTTTGTGTGTGTCTGTGTCTGTGTATGTGAGGGATTTATATTTTCGTACAATGATGGCTCCCGGTTTGAAAGGTTTCAATTAATTGAATAGATCATTTCAACTTCCTGAACGGATGTTTACACTGAATGGATGAGGAAATGTCTCGAAAATTAACATGCTTAGTGAACTTATCATGTGATCATGCATCTTTTTGTTATTGTTAGTGATCCGGTAGGGAAGTGAAATTAAATTTGATTGTCGCGGACTTACTGGTACTTGAACTGAGGTTATGTGGAATAGATAACTTTATGCAGTTATACAATACATGCTTTCGGTAGGGTGGTCGCTTGTTTATAAATAAGTATTTGGTGCGTGCATATGCCAGTTCGTTTGTGCTAAAATCAATTAACGATTGAGAAATTGTTAACGGCCTGTCGAAATTATTCGCTCATGCATAAAACATGGCGAACTCATTCTAGGGCAAAGAATAGTGATATAGAGGTTAAGACTGACGGAAGAAAATGAATGTAGCAAAACAAAAATGAACAAAGACCGATAGTATCTATTAGGGAGGGTATCTCCCTCGTATGCCTCTTCTCTCCTAGCCCACCTCACCACTGACATTGACACACCCATACTATTTCGAAATCAACGCCGCTGTGAAAAGTAAACACGTGCTCATAGACGTTGAAGGCATTTTCATTGCCATAGTAGTCTTTTGCTCCTGCTTCTGCTGAAGATTTATCTGGTAAGACTTTCTTTTCAGTTTGATTAATATTTAATTAGAATGCTCGTTTAGGGTCCGCACCTAAGAATCATACACAACATAACCATGCAGTCCCGCCCCTCCCCCCCCCACACACACATACACAATTTGTCGCCAGGCGACAAATTATGCGAGGACGACAATTTGCAACGTCAGTCCCTGCACAAATTGTCGCCCAGAGCCGGGGGCGATAATTTGTACCCGGGCGACAATCTGTACCGTAGCAAACGACTCTGCCAATGCTCCGAATGCCTATACAGTGGACGACAGTTATAGCGAAGTCCTTGGAACCGACGGTTTTCTTTGGTTATATAGACATTTCATTATAGCCGAACAAATAAAAAAGAAACACACACACACACACACACACGCACACAAACACACACACAGACACACACACACACACACACACACACACACACACACACACACACACACACAAAGAACCAATAATGTTGCAGCCTGAATTCCTATTTCGTTGTAACCGGAATTTTGTTATAACCCTGTTCGTAATAACTGGAGTGCACTGTAGTGAATTGGATACGACTTTCCCTTTCATTCATATGTCCATCAGGTCATTGGCTCTTCATCATCAAAGACACTTAAAAGGCGTTACACGATAAAGGGCTAGAAATTCCACGATAACTTTCACTTCCTCATGCACATACATGCGCAGGACGATGACAATTTTGACCTGCGCACGACCGAAAGGATCACTGTCATGTCAAGTCTTTTTTTGGAGATTGCGAGGAACGTTTAGAGACTTGTAATTCAGCATCAGCTGGCAAATTACCGCGTCAGTTCCGCCTGTAGACTGCAAGAAACTTCAGTCTTCGAGCTTCACAGACAGACAGCCACTGGAGCCGCGATGATTTATTGAACCTGTGCTACAAAAATATTTCATAAAAAGATATCATAATTCACACAAAGGAATCATATCGGAGTTATAGACATGGATAATAAAATGGAAGGTAAGGATGTCAATGAAGCAATTCCAATATTCCTACTTCATTCAGGAGTATTATAGGCTTATCTGACTCCCATGATGTTTTATATTGTCTTGAAGTGGAACCCTCTCACAAAGATGGTATTTTGTAAACTTGACAGCCAAGTGTTGCATGAAAAGTGTAACCTCAAAAGCAAACAATGGTTTCTTCTTTCTACGTATATTTAGAGGAACTACTTGATCTTTACGGAAAAGGAAACAGGTTAGATAAACAACTATGAAAGTTGTGCACAATGAAACATATCAAAAAATGTTTTAAAAACAAAAACAAAGCAATTTTTACGGTGAGGTCTTGATATGTTATCATGTAGTACCAAGCATTTATAGAGTAATTATCTCTACAGTTTTTAATGTAAGTACATTTCTTTCCAGGACATTGTACCTAATGCATGTTTTCAATGTGTTTTAATGAGTAATGGTCTGCTCAAGATTTGACACTATTGATAAAATGACTCTAAAAAGTGAGATTTCAATTTTGCATAATGGTTTATTCCAACCTGTCCTGGTCATCTCCATCCTAGAATGACGAAAAAAAAAACGGTAATTATTTTTTTCAGGTGCATTCTACTGAATTAACACCGAATGCAGTGCAATCTGTGTTCACATTCTTGCTTAAAGTCTGCAAGTTTAATTACAGCTTAGTAGCATAAAGTATAACAAAGGACATTTCAGCATGTTTGACTATTTAAATATGCATTTCAGGAAAATATAGTGTAAATATATTGAAAATTTTCTGCAAATAGACATCTTAGGAACTAAAAAAAATCATAAAATCAATTTCTCCCTTGACAATATCTCGTAAAGTTTCACTTTGAAGAAGTTTCACTTTGAAGTTTTCAACAGAGTGATAGACTACATTTTTATTCATTTATTTTTTTTTCAGCTTTGATAACCACTTCAAAAATCAACATCACAACCTGGTCATGTTCAGTAGACTATTTGTCCGTGTATACCCCCCCCCCCACCAAAAAAAAAAAAATAAACAAATGAAATGAGACAATCAATGTCAACTGTTTAGAATAAGAATTCTTATAAATTGTGAAGAATTGAAATAGAATCTTATTTTACATATTTTCCTTTACAACAACAAGACTATGATATTTCTTCATCGGCAATGAAATGAGGAAAAGTAAAGTTTATTCTGAAGAAAAAAAAAATGCATACCTGACAACATAGGCGTAGTGGCCTATAAGGCTTATAATCGAATACAACGAACTGGTATTAACAAAAAAAAAAATTCAAATACCGCTTGCCTCTTGTTTTCAGGAAAAGGTAATGTAGTCGGACCTTATGGGATCTAGCATTACGTGGAGTCAAGCATCATACGTCCTCGTACCTTTTGGAAAAGAACTCTTCATAATAGATCACACACATTATTTCTTTATACAACAATACAGATTTATTTTATATAAATTAGATACTTTGTGTCCAAGTGATAGCCTGTCGTGACGTTAGCAGTAATCATAACAGTGTTAAGGCAATCTACATGTGCATTCAATCCCTTATAATGAAATAGAGATAAGTCTAATACGATGGGGACCTTTTGAGTCATACCTCATTTTTGGGACAGCAGTTTATACAAATAATTGTAATAGAAATTCCGTACTGTTATTGTTTCCAGACAAGCCGAAAGCAATGGAAGGTCTGATAGATGAGTCAGAACAGGTAACAGGCCCCTGTCCCGAAACAGTTCAGTTAACCACGGAACCTCTGGTGACCCACCCTAACATCGGCTCAACGCCGAGTTATGTTCCACCTCCAGCGCCCAGCGTGGTATACACAGCTTCGCCCGCATACCCCGCTCCTTTTCAAGTTCCTTCTCAGAACACCCAGGTAATTTCTTAACTTTATCCAGCTAAGATTTTGACATTTTCTGAACGTTATTCAAACGTTCCTACTTCGTTATTTGGACGTTTTGATAAAACGTTTTTAGAACGTTATTTTGTTGAAGGTTTTTGACGTACTTAAAACCTTTCAAATGAACGTTATAAAGACTTTTTTTTTCACATTTAAAGAACAAATGAAAAAACCTTTTGGAATTTTTAAGGACCTACCGAAAACCTTTTGGACGTTAAAGACGTCAGTAAAACCTTTTAAGAATATTCAAAATGGTCTGCGGACGTTCTGCTGACGTTCAGAAATTTTTTGAAATCCATCTACATCTTCGTTTTTATTGGACATTTTAAAAAAAAGTATGATTATGAGATTATACAGGCACAAACTGCGATTAATGTATCCAAATCCCAATCCCATCCTCGTTTTCCAAAAAGCCTGTGCTTTCGAGGTAAATGCTAAGTCTCAACTTTGACGATGTATGAACGTTTTTAAAACGTTCATTTTATTCGAAGACGTACGGAACCTAAAAAAACAAACAAACAAACAAACAAAAAAAAAAAAAAAACGTTTAGGAAACATTCTGAAAACGCTATGTGTTTGCTGGGTAGATACACGTATCGATATGTGTGTATATCAATGCATGATAATAAATACACAAAGTGACTTGGAACTATTACAAGGATAACTATGGCGGAAATAGTGTCCTTAGCATGTGGTATGCAGTGAAAATTGAATGAAAGAAATTTTCATGAAACCCGCAGTTACTTAATGCACTTGTTTTTACTACTGTCGGTCTCATGAGCGGCCAAACGTGTAAGCTCATTAATAATGCTTATACGTTACAACAGGGTCCACTGTTGTCACACGATATAAACATTGACTATTACCTCCGCCAGGGGAGTAGGTTCTGTTTTTGTTACCGTTGGTTAGTTAGTTAGTTAGTTAATTTGATTGTTTGTTTGTCCGTGAGCAAACCCAGCTAACACGTGGACGTTTTCTGAAGTTCGTTATTTGGACGTCTTATCAAAACATTTTCAGAACGTCTTTTTGTGGAAGGTTTTCGACGTATTTAAAACGTTTCAAATGGACGTTGTAAAAACGTTTTTTAAACGTTCAAACAACCAGTAAAAAACCTGTAAAAAACCTGTTGGAATTTTGAAGGACCTGCAGAAACCCTTCTGAACATTAGAGATGTCAGTAAAACCTTTTATGAATATTCAAAACGTTCTGTGGACGCTCTTCTGTCGCTCAGAAAATCTTTCAAAACAGTCTAGAATGTTCAAAAAACGTTTCCAGAACGTCTAATAGTTCTTATGATCCGTTCCAAAACGTCTATATAACCTTTCATATCCATTTAAGGCGTCCAAAAAAACCTTTTAAGAACGTCTGATTTTTATTTGTTTAATTAGGTATTTAAAAAAACACAATCATAGTTATGAGATTTTACAGGCACAATCTGGGATAAATGCACCCTAATCCTAAATCTTATCCTAATCTGTTCCTAATGTCCTACCACCTATACCTATACTACATCCTATTCCCTTTGAAGAATCTGTATCACGTTCTTTTATATACCGGCAAAATGTTGAAATGTATGAAGACAAGGTTACTAAAGTTAGATCACAAACAAAATGTTATGTTTTCTCATTTGAATATTTATAGGTGGCATGAATATGATAAAGAAACAAATGACGAACACGTAGCGGACGAAATGAAAACGTTTTCTAAACGTTCATCAAAGACGGACTCGATGTAGCAGACCTAATAAAAACATTTTGTAACGTTCATTGACGTTTTTAAACGCCCCCCAATATATATATATATATATATATATATATATATATATATATATATATAAATCTGTGCTTTGCGGTAAATGCTAAGTTGTATGTGTTTGCTGGGAAATAACTCAAAAAGTTGTGCACTGATTTAGATGAAACTTGCAGGGAAGGTTGAAAATGACACAGGAAATAAATGATTAAATTTGGGTAGTGATCCAGAAATTTTTATGGATTTTGGGATAGATTTTTGATATTTTGGCAAGTAGGGTCAATGTACTTGGAAGTTGAAGCTCATGCACACGTGCATGCGTTCATGCTTACGTATGGGTGGAAATCACTGCTCTCTATGGAAGAACGCCATCATCAGTGGAAAGTAGCTGCTTGGTAGAGATTTGGGCTCTTGGATTGCTTTTGTAGTTTTATAATTGATTTGTGTGTGTATATGGATACTTCGATATTTATTCATTTCTGCAATTTCATGACAAACGTAAAATACAAATCCATTTTCTTTATAAAAATCATAGGATATTTGAGGAAGTACAATAACTTGATGAATACAAAATACTGACAATTATTTATTATTACAAATTACACTGTAGATTAGTAAGGAAGACAAATAATATAAAAATTCAATCTAAGGGGAGCATTTGCAGAAAAACAACGGCTGAATCCTATAAGCTTGAGAGCGAAAACAGCCTGATTGACAAATATAGATTCTGTTTATCCAGGGTGAGTATTGGGATATGAGCGTGTGGGTGGGGGGGATGCGTGTTGGATTGCATGTGCTGAGTGGTGAGTAAATGAAAGTAGTGAGGCATGCAGTGTGTTTTGGAGATCTGAAAGTGATTTAATGATTATAGGACGAAATTAGGTGCCCCTTAAGCTTTGTCTTGAAGGTTTGACCAACTTGAAGCCACTGCTCTTTTGTAAATGTAAAAATCATATCGTCAATTTACAGACTATAATATATACACAATAGGAAATATGTGGAGGAACGAAAGAATTATAAACATGACAAAGTGCGTAAGGTGGGAGATGATGTTTAAGTTTATAGAGAATGCCGATGACTCTAGATATTAGAGAAACACTTTTTGGAATACGTATTTTCATATCAAAGTATTACAACGCCGGGAGATTCAGTGAATCCTTTTGTTCAGGTGGTAAAGAATCAATTTTGGTGTTTAATTTGTTGAATATGGTATGTTTTTGGTGTAAGATGAATGCCGTTCATGTTATGAATATTCGATGACAATTTTTTTTTTTTGTTATCAAACCACTCTTTTACTTTTTCAAGTTTAGTGTTCAAAGTGTTAACTAGTGAGGAAAGACATAAAAGACATTGGTGTCATCTGGTAACATGATAAAATATATAGGTTTTCCCATCAATTTCGTACCTTGGTCATTCAAATTCATATAACGTGCAATAAAATTCACACAACGCACGCACGACTAAATATTCAGGCATTCAGCTATGGAATCCGAGCGATCAATTTCATTTATAGCCGTTGTATTTCGTTTTCGTGAAATCAAATACACGATTTGGCGTTCAATTTCTAAATGCGGGCATTTGATTTCTTACTCGTACATTTAAATTCACGCGAGAGGCATTTGATAGTCCCGATGAGCTTATTCGGATCGTTCAATTTCATTTTTCAGGCGATCAAGTTCTTCCTTCGTGCGATCAATTTAACGAGGATGGAGAAAGATGGAGATAGAATGGAGAAATGCCACACACAGGCAACGAATGCATGTATATAATGTAATCATTATTGTTTAAAAGATGTAATTTGTTCTCTGTCATCATTTTTCATCAAAAAATAAATTTAAATTGTATCAAAGGACCAATCAGCACTGCATCCAAACAACACAACGTCTATCTAATCATATTTCTTGATGATATTGCATGCTGACAACGCCCAAACACTAACCATATTAATGTAATGCATCAATTTAAAAACAAATTGACACACAATGACCTCACCTAGTCCCGCAAAAGAAAACCAACAAGATAGCAATAAACAACAAATACGACGTATACCCAGTTTCAATGTAAAGGCCTTGTCGATTTCTTTTTCTGAAGGTCTGTCAACCAACCGTCAGTATTATGCTCGTCTGTAGGCATGACAGTGCTTAATGTTTTTTGTTTGTTTGTTTCATTTTTTTTTTTAATCTAGGAAGATGGCTGCAATAGCTGGTGTTCTATGGGGTCAAGTTGGATACGTTGGTACCCCTTCATGTGGTTAAACGCTTTTGCTATAAATAAATGAAGTGGGATCTTTTGCGTGCATGAGTTTGGACTATGTCACACACGTCCTATCACAGGGACATGTGACTGTGTATTCCTTTTCGTGAATCCCGAGTTCATATTTGTCAATGAACAGGTGGCCCTCTACTGCAAAATAAATAATATTCATCATAAATCCAATAAGCATGTATTCAATTTCAAATGAAAAAGACAAGCATACACGGCCCTGGATTTAAGTAAATTCCGCCCTTCTTTTGAATTGAATGCAGTTACTTTAATTGGAACATGGTTGCCTATTCACGAATTTGAATGATCGACGAGATTCCGTCGCCAGCTTGACATGAATTTGAATGCTCATTGCTGAAATGCATGCTCCTCTCTTAAATTTGAATGCTCCTATAGTGAATTGGAATGACCGGATTTTGAACTTGTTGGCTGATTCAGTGCTGCAAGGGTGGAATGCGTGAAATTGAATGCTCAGATTAGGAACTTAAATGACAAAAGTATGAAATTGACCGGGAAAACTTATGTTAAGGAAGAAGAACGAACAACATCTTTAAAATATATGAGGAATAATAACAGTCAAAGAATCGAAACTTATGGGACGCCACATCTAACTGGTAGACTGCATGAAGATTCTGATATATAAAAACAACATATTTACTTCATTTGGAGAGATAGCTAGTGACCCAGGAAGGCGCAACTCCTCCTAAACCATATGCACATATGCATATAATTGATATAGTAGAATATTAATGATAAAGGAACCACACTTGTTTAATTTCATGAAATGCCCGATGAAAATGCAAATATATTTATCATGATTGTTATTTATTAACTTAGTCATTTATATCTACAGGACATTCCAGCCTGCAGTGTAATAACCCGCCAGACAACGGTCACCCCGCACATACCAAACCACATGGGGTTTGCACTCGTGGTCACGTTCTGTTGCTGTTGGCCCTGTGGCATCATGGGCATTGTGAAAGCTAATGAGGTTTGTTAATGCCTCAAGATGTCATTACATTCTATTAAAACAAACAAATAAACAAACAAACAAAAACAGAAAAATAGTAAAAAACAAAAACAACAACAAACTGTTTGTCATGAACTAATTGAGGGTGCAATGACCACACCATGCTGAAACAAAATCTTTTCAAAGAAGCTGTTCAAAAAAGAAATGTGACCGTGTACCTCAAAACAAACGTAAAGTCGCCAGACATGAGTTTTTAGTTTATACCATATTCTGAAAGAGCAGACTTTATGCTTTAAAATGATGTATAACTCAAATCAAATGGACTCTCCTAACCTATGTAAATATTGGAAAGAAAGCACAAAATCAGGAAAAGTGTGAACTGAAAAAAGAGGCTCTTAAGTACGGTGTCTATTCAAGCGCTTAATCTTTTCCAAACCGTGCTGGCTGTGCGATGAATGGGACAAAAAACAGGAAGTAAACCACCAGAGTAACAACAATGAAGGGATTATCAGATTAAACTGAAATTGAGCATGCCTCATTAACACATTCTGTCCATAATAAATGTCAACTTTCAAAGCAGTAGCACTATCCTTTTAAAAGTTATTAGAGTTAAAAGTGAAGAGTGTGGACAAGGTTTTTTTCAGAAATGAAAAAGGGATTTTAAAGACACACCTAATCTCACTATTCTACCAAAAATGTTCGAGATAAACTGCTAAAAAAAAACACACTTTCCTGCCCGTTTTATGATACCAAATTTTAGCATAATGTAAAAGAAGACCCGCTCTTTCAGAAAACATGAAACAGTCAAGTTCGGCTATGTTGACCCATTTCACTTATTTTCAGTCCTCACGCAAAATCAGTGTGTGCGACTTTATGTTCGTTTTAAGGTGCACGGTCACAATCATCCTTTTACTCGTTTGATTGTACGATCTCGTTCTATACTCTGGGGGAAATGAAATGCAGCACAACTCTTTCCAGATTCAAGTGCTTTTTGAAGCCTTCCTTTTTGAACAGTTTGGCATGATTGAATAGACACTGTTCGTTTTATCTATACTGCCTTCTTTCCTTATCATTCATTATATTTATTATTTTAATGAATTATTGTCCTAAATTGACCTCAATCAATGAAAGAACAACAGCAACAATAAAAGAGAATCTGTCAGGGAACATAAGCAGTGTTTTTACACAAATGTTGGCATGTAAAACACAGGCACATTCACACATTTTGCAATATGTATGCATTGTATATGTCTATTGGTTTCACTATTTATAATCCTTATGCTTGTTGTTACCATAGCTTAATTTACAACACTTGCCTTAAGACTCTGGTCACAAAAGGATTTTTTTTTATTTTTGTTCAAATATGGGTACGTAGAATAATTATCATGAATGTACACAAACTTGCACACACACACATACACACACACACACACACACACACACACACACATGGTGACTTTGCATCACAAAACGAGCAAAAAGTCGCACGCACGTAAAATGGGTCAACCTAGCCAATCTCAAATTTTTCATATTTTCTGTAAGAACAAGTCTTCTTCTACATTATTTTAAAGTTTGTAAATATGAAACAAAAACAAAACTTTTTTAGCAGTTTTCTCAAACCTTTTGTTTGTTTTGTTTTGGTAGAATGATGTGATTAGATTTATCTTATGGAGTTCTTTTTTCATTTCTTGAAAACCCTGAACTCACTCTTCACTTTCAACTCTAATAACTTTAGAAACAATTATGCTACTGCTTTGAAAGCGAGCAGTAGAGCGAATAGTAGTCATTGACAGAATGTATTATACATGAAATTCTTTCGTACAAATATCGACACAATTAATCTATTATGTAATAATGATTATGTAACCGACCATCACCTGTATCAACTGTCCACCTGTACCTCGTTGAAAAAATATTTTGTCATGTCTTGCTAATCAGTGATACAGGTGATTTTATTTTGTATAAACCTTTAGTGAAAGCAGACAAGCCTCTCCCTTCCCTTTCTCCTTTCAACTATCCTATCTCTATGCAAGTCATCCCTCCCTCCTATTCTCCTTCCGATGTACATTATATATTATGTTATGCTACGGGGGTTGCACGCAAATCAAGCTACGCTTATGCTGTAGCCCCTCTGTATTATTCATTGTAGTATGTTTTGTTGTACTTTTGCTGTACATTGTACACAGGCAATGAACAAGAAAATACTTATATATATTGTGATATTTGTGTTTGTACATGAATGTGTATATGTACAATGATGATACAGAAACCAATAAATCAAATCAAATCAAATTAATTAAGTTTTTCTTTTCATAATGTTTTTCTCTTCAACTACATAATACCGCTTTCCTCTGTTGCTTTCTTCCATTATGCATTACATTTCGATATGTATTATATATATATATATATCTGTATATATATGAGATTAAAACCTAAAATGGCACGCTATATCCTGGCGAGGAAATTAAGCGCATGTTTTAGAAGCAAGACACCAAAAAGGTTAGTCATCGCATTCTTCATCAGCGACCAGGATGCGATGTGATGTTAGATTAAAATCCGTTTCTGAAGCAGAACATACACACAAGGGTATACGTCTGCTCCACGTATATATATGTATATATATATATATATATATATATATATATATATATATATATAGGGGTGGGGGGCTATTCTTTTAAGTCTCTCTCCATCTTTTTATTTCATATTCTCTTTTAAATATCTCTTCTGCTTCACTTCTTCTTGTACAACTTTATTTATAATATTTCTTTGTGTGACATTATATCTTCCTCCCCCTACTTTTCGTTTTGTTTTGGTAGGGTATTTCTTTTTCTGTCGCTTCAAGTATCTATTTACCACCTTCCATTTCTGCATCTCTCCGTTTTGCCAACAGGCAAGTAATAAACAAGCCAGAGGAGACATACCGGGAGCCAAACGTGCAGCAGATGAAGCTTCTTCTTGGTCCAAGGCTGGACTGTGTTGCGGGATTGTCGTAATAATTGCGTCCGTTGTGTATTTACTTGGAAGTATGTGGGATGCCTGGTCACTATATTGACATTGCAGTTCTTGAGTACATGTGTTGAAATTAACGTAGGTCACAGATTGACAAAAAACCTTTATCTACGGAGAGTGAGAAATGACAATATTACTACTACATTGTACTCTATACCGTTATACTGGATCTATGTACTGGAACTATGTACTGTATCCGAGGAGGGTATGCATACTTCATCAATGGCGACGGCGTAGGCTTATGGGTGTCACCTTAACGCGCATCCTACCGATATCCTAATGTATATACCGTTAATGATATTGATAATGATAATGATAATAACGACATTGCTTAATAGTAATAGTAATGACAATGATAATAACTATAGTAATAACGGTATCAGCAATAATAGTAATAATGATAATAGTGACCCTGCACCACAAAACCAGCAAAACGTCGCCAGACATGGATTTTTAGTTAAGGGCAGTTTCTGAAAGAACAGATTCTAAGCTTTAAAATGATGTATAACTCAACTCAAATGGACTCCCCTAACCTATCTAAATACTGGAAAGAAAGCACACACCCTGGAAAAGTGTGAACTGAGAAAAAAGGCTCTGAAGTACAGGGTCTATTCAAGCGCTTAATCTTTACAAAGCCGTGCTAGCTGCTTGATGAAAGGGACAAAAACACAGGATGTAAGCCACAGGAGCAACAACAATGAAGGGATTATTCGATTAAGATGCAATTAGGTGTGCTTTATTAACATATTTTGTTCATGATCAATGCCAACTTTCAAAGCAATAGCATTATCCATTCAAAAGTTATCACACTTGAAAGTGAAGAGTGTGCATAGAGTGTAATAACAATACAATGTTAATGCCAATGACAATAATGTCCTCTTTACCTATTGACGCCTCTGCTCTGCTAGAGGGCTCTGCCTTTATTTCCACAGCGTGGCCAGGTACCCGTTTATACACTGAGTCGAGAGGGACGTGATGGGTAGGAACACTTTTCCCAAGAACGTAAGGAGTCGGGGCGAGGATCAAACTCAGGTCCTCGGATAACGATTCGGGAGTCTAACCACTATGCCACAGTGTCCCCACGTGCACGTTGAAAGTCCTGAAAGTCACACCTTTAAACCTTCACTTGGGAACTAAAAAAAAAGAGAAAAAAATAATAAACATGAATTTTCTCTACAGCCCCTTTCACAGATCCATTTATCGAAGAAGTTTAGATCATCGAGCCCTTTTGATCATTTAGCCGTTATTAACAGAAAAGCGAGCGATTACCAAATGCGAACAATCCACTAGTACAAATTCTCGCTATCGCCAATGACGTAAGTACCCGGATGTGGCTTTTTCGTCAAGATTTAGTGCACTTCGGGACTGGGGCACTTCCGGCGCTGGGCATATTTTGCACAGCGCTAGCGTGCGCGTATGTGTACCTTACCTATAGCGCAGCGCCGACTACGGATACTAGTACAGTAGGTGGCTGTACCCAAACCAGCCAGTGACCAGGCCTGTGTGGTGATGGATAAATACTGTATAGCTGCAGCTATAGCCTCCCCATTTTCCTAGGCCTTACATTATAGCATGCACCGCATGCATGTACGCGAATAGTCCAGTCTGGCCCTTTGTGTAGGGGTACGGGTGTCCACAATCCCGACATAAAACATACAGCTTCCGACTACTGTGAAACGAGGAATTTTCGCGTGCATTTTAATTTCGCAAATTTCGCGAGAGCCAAATTTCGCGAAATTAAAAAGCACGCGAAAGCTTTTGTCTACACTACATGCATTGAATGCCGGTACCAATTGGCGAAAATTTCGTGCCACGGAAAAGGCTGTCGGCTCCAATTCGCGAAAATTTCATGCCGCGAATAGTTTTACAGATATGATCCCTCTACAAACCTGACATAAGAGGGAGACATACCAAACCGCTCCGAAACGCACCCTCACAAAGGTCCAGTAAAAAATATTGAACTCTCGCTCAATCCCGAAATTGCTAGGCATCAATCAAGAGACAAATGTCGAACACAATCGGGAACGAACCGTGATCTCGTACTTATCCTTTCTCCGATCGAAGCAATTTCTTCCAAGCAAGTCGCACGCGCGCTGCGCTGTGGAGTTACCCGCAAACTTCACCCACGCGGCGACGTCACGTCTCGCATGCGAGTAAGGGACCTGTTTCTGTAGAATTTGTTCATTTATTGTCATGCGAACAACACTTGACAGCTCCGCAGTAACGGCCCATAGTCGTATTAACAGCAATTTCTTAATTAACAGAAATTTCAAGTCATGTTAAAGCTAAAATTCAGGTCGACGAAACAGTAAGTACACGTAGAATACAGTCGGTTGTATGTGTAAATAGCATTATTTAGTCACGTATCACGCGCGTACGAACGGAAGTGACTTGGCTTCCGACTATCCTATAATGTACCGTAAATGACGCTTAAATCAACATCCGGGTACTTTTTACGTCATTGGCGATAGCGAGAATTGCTATGTGTTTGAGTACTATCAATGGACTGTGCGCTATCGGACTGTTTCGAGCGGCCAAATTCGATCTGCAATATATATCACATTCTCCCATATTGCAAGGAAAATCAAATGAAAAACAGATATCTAGCATGATTTTTTTTTTTTTTTTTTTTTTTTGTGAATACCATACTCAACGAACAAGAGTGAGAGTAAAGTGCACAATATCATTATTTAACTTGCTTTGCTGTGAATCTCCACACATCGCACGAAGACCTATAGCCACGTAGAAGACACAGCACGTCAAGGTAATTATGCAAATGGCACTTAGAAACGAAAAAAAAAAAAAATGACTAGGCTTGTCTATCGATTTAATGTTACAAATACAAATAACGCAAAACAATTGTAAACAATTGAGTATGTGAATATAAGAACGACCCAAGTCCAATTTTTGGCCAAATTCAGTTTGACATGGGAAATTGTAGCTTATGTATGGACCCATCTTGTGTATAAATGATAAATCCTAATTACCCCCGGAAGTGCCTGAAATAAATGAGTTAAATCTTATACGAATGTAAGAATGAAGGACTTGGGTCATTCTTACATTCATATTATAGCGCCCTCTCTCGTCCTTCTCTCATCTCTATAGCAGAATATCATGTATATGAATCAAAGAACGACCCAAGTCCATATGAATCAAAGAACGACCCAAGTCCATCACACAAAATGGCCTCTCCACAATTAATGTTAATGTTAATTGTCATAATAATATATGTTCTAATTTGTATACACAATGTTGCCTTCCCATCACAGTTAAATAGAATATTATTGGACAAACAAAAAAGATATGAAGTTTTTTTTTAGTTTACTCGAAATGGTCTTCCATGGACTTGGGTCGTTCTTATATTCATATACTCAATTGTAACTTGGTATAAAGTGCAAACTCCCTTCCAGCTATGGAAAATTACGATTGTTTTAAGTTGTAATCGATCTATCAATATTGCAAAGTTTGGAATGCATGTTTGCAATCGATTGTAACTTGACTTTCTTAACACGCCCGACAAGACTAGGTTAGACGTGCTACATTACAATAACAGAGCTGTGATAGAAAGCAAACTAGCTTTAAAAAAAGGAAGCTGGTGAGATATGGAGTAATGTGTTCATTTAATCATGTTTTCGCCTTCAGAAGTCTAACATGGCTCATTCATCATAATACACTAGTGTGGCACCTCTTTACCGTGTACAGTATAGTTCGTGTTAGTTGCTTTCATATGTGACCCACGTCCATGAAACGTATGGTAAGCCTACGTGGTGAATTTTTTGCCCATCGAGGCGCCTTGACGCTCAGCTTTTTTAAATTCGTCTATGATATTATTGCAGTTCGTATATTAAAGAAAGCCCATATCTCATGCTCAATATTATTCTTTTAATAATGTGTCAAGTTTTTTTTTTTTTTTGACATTTCGGTACGCCTCGTATTTGAACCAAATCAACCCTTAGGAGACTTTGATATCGGCGTCGATCGTCGATACTATGGTCTCATCACAAGGAATTCCTTAAAGAGGGGGCGCTATTCACAGTATTCTCTGAAAACATCTCAAAGTTCTATGATAATTTCTTACTCTACACACATAACATTTGACCGTGCGTCACTAAAAAAAAAAAAAACAAAAGTCGCATCCATTGATTTTCCATGAGAACTCAAAAAGATGAAACAGGTCAGGCAAAATAATCTTGAGATTGTCATACCTTCTTAAAGAAATAGTCTTCTTCTACATCATTTCAAAGTTTTGGATCATAAAATGTATGGGAAAGTATGTTGGTGTTGTTGTTGTTTTAGCAGTAATAATCTATGTTATGTACCACGGACTTGAGCGCCATGATGATCCTCGCGTAGCCCATTGACAAAGAGACTGGTATCACACTATATAATTACTCTGAAAAAAAAAAAACGGTTTATATTGGTTATCCATACCCCCCCTTCCAACCCTAAATTAAAAAGCTCCGGATAAGATCATAGTTTCATGATGTTACCATCAAATATTTGACTTATTACAATTGTAACCTTGTTTCAAAGTATCCTAACATTCAATTTGTATCGTGAATTATTTTCATTTGTGCATTGGCTGCATTTTATTTCACGAGGCCGAGTTGGTCCTCGAATAAAGGAGAAGGCTAACGTGTTATTCTATTGGAGTATTATTTACTTAAGCACAACTAAACCTACCGTAAGACCTGCAATAACAGTGACTAAACATGACAATGTTTCTATTGTATCATAAAAACTAACCGGCAGAGAATGTGAATATTTACAAACAAAAATATAATTTGTTGATTCTTCTATATATGGAATTATCAGGTACGCAAAGTTCCAGCTATTTTCCCTGTTACTCATAAAAAAAAAAATAGCTGAGAAAGAGAGAAAGAAAAGTATAAAGAGAATTAAACTTGTAGGGCCCTCGAAAAAGGGAAATATAAGGATCTACATGCTGTGTACATGGCTATGCCGAAGTATTACAGGTAAAGTACATTCTATTTTCCAGGGAAAATAGCACGCGTCAGAAAAAAACAAGTATGGTCCACCAAAAAGGAGAAAAGAAAAAGAAAACTGCAAGCAAATTTTGACAGTAGGAACATAAAAAGAAAGATTAAAAATTCAGAGAGATTTTAGAGATTTCAGTTGATAAAACCCCAACTAAGATTATGTATATTTTGGTCTATTGGGAAGAATTTATTTTGCGTCTTTTGAGGAGTCTGAGGTTAATAGTCACTAATTTAAATGATCTTCGCCACGGTGTCATTTCTTCTCTTTTTTGGTCGGCAATGTGCCACTTTAAATAAATTAATAGAAAAACTACTTTTACGGTTTTTAGGCAAAACTGTAAAATAGAGTGTGTTATTACTAACTGACTAGTGTCAAAATAATTATCAAATGTATCACGGTTTTAAACTTAGTAAGCATATTTCGAACCCTAACAAGAAAAACATCAAGAGAAAACAAATTCCTCAATTAAAAAAAAAATATGTTCAAAGTAGCTTGTAAAACGATGATTAGCACCTCACTAATTGTGAAATACTGATTAATGAACTGTTTTGTGAACTTTAGCAAAACTTTACAATTTTATAACATTTGTTATTAGTGCTCATCTGATTTTTTTATAAGACAGCTTTGTGTACTGACAAGATTTTACTATTTCTTATCAGATTAACCAATAACTGTTCTGGAAATCTCCTTAAACAGAATTTAATGCATAAACGGATTGAAGAAAAAAAAAAGACAAACACCTGAAGAGGACATAATAATATACAGACACATGCCGTCAATCCCTCGTTTGAGGCGAGACCCCATTTCCACGAAGCTGATGGGGTGCCATACCTCGCTAAATATTTCTCGTTTGGGAGTTGGGATTCAGTATTTGTCCATTGCAAATTAACTTTCTGCTCAGGCGTGACAAACCTGGAGGCCAAGCCAGGGTTTAATGACTCCAGCAGCTAAGGTATTACGTAAGAGCATGATAAGGATATCTGCCTGTGGCAGACCATTCAAAGTGAACTCAATTTTCTCTATCCTTTCTAAAGTTTTCAATTTCATATTCTATTGAGAAATTCTATGGTCATCCATTTTACATTTCGAACGAAAAAAATTGACCCATAAATAACGAAAATACAGGAATAAGAAGGAGAGCATTGAAGAAGTTTGTCGACACACACACACACACACACACACCATGCAGCTACATAGCCCATGCCAAAACCAAAACAATCTCCTCTCGCGGGTGCCCCCCCCCCCCCCCGGCGCTGTGGCCATGACTGATGCTTAGATTAGGCCAGGGTCAAGAAACAGGTGTTTTATATCTTTAGTTTTTAAGTCATTGATTGCCAAGATATCCACTGGCATTATTTACGGGGGTGTAGCCTCTTCAAACGAGAGATTTGCGTCATGCAAACCTGTCTATAGCGGTTACCCAAGTGGCCGCTATAGACAGGTTATCCAACTTTGTGGGCATGTATCATCGTTGTATGTCATCCTTATGTACATTGTATGTGTGTCCATATAATGCACACGTGTGTATCATGCATTGGACAAGGCCGGTGTTTATGAAATTGTTGCACAGTAGCATGTGTACAGTCAAGAAGAAAGTTTACCCTTTTGCATTATTTTGACTGAGTGAGTGATAAATGCAGCGGTGGCGATCACCGAACGTTGCCCATGAATGACTGGCACGGCTACAAAGAAAAAAAAAAAAAAAACACGCTGAATTTTCGGCTCTTGGGCCGCTGTGGACAGGTTAAGATCTACCGCAGGAAACAAAATTTGTGGCCGCTGGCCGCTTTAGACAGGTGGTCCCTATACACAGGGTCTTTAACAGGGTTTTTCTCTCGGGGGATTTTTCAGTGGCCGCTATAAGTAGGTGGCCGCCAGAGACAGGTGGCCGCTAAGGAAGGTTTGACTGTAGTTGTATTACCACTGCAGGTCCTCCAGGGCAAGATATCAAGCAAGGCTAGATGTAGGGTAAAAAAGATGATAGAGAGTGATCTATCATACTTCATTCTTGCATGTGGTCTCTCAAAGATAAAGAAAAGCAAGAATCTCTAAATTTGTCTTTTAAAATAAAAAGGAAATCCAATCCAAATATAAGTTAGTCCGATAAGAAAGAGTAAAATATCACGAGTTCAACGGTAAACATTTGATCGAAATCACATGACAAATAAGCAAGTTATGACATTTTTAAGTATCGCTATATATTATAACTATATATATATATATATTTTTTTTTTTTTTGGGGGGGGGGGCAGTTCTTGAACAGTCAATATGAATATGCAAATGACAAAGTGAGCATGTCATTCCCTCACAACTTACCACATATTTTGTACATGAAATTTTGAAATGTCCAGTTTTTCATTCAAACGCAATCATAGAAATAATGCCCGAGCCTCAAATCCTCATACATCTAACTGATCGCTATTCTAAAGTTATTCAACCAGAAATTACGTCATGTTTTAGACTTTAATGTCAGAAACATTGAATTTTCGTCATTTTTTTTTGTACGCTATCAATGGAAAATTGTGAGGGTATGGCATGGTTAGCTAAGTCATTTGCATATTCATACCCACCGTACAAGAACTGTTGAGGAGAAGTTATGGAACTTCAAAATTTCATAACTTCCTTTTTTTCATACAATTTTAGTCAAATTCTTACCGTTGAACTCCTTAATTTTTGCTCTTTTCTATCAGCATAACTTATATTTGGACTGGATTTCCTCTTTAAGAAGTCGGTATTATTGTAAACAATGGCACTGTAGGAAACAATCAAATTATATCAAATCAAATCAAATCAAATCAAATCAAATCAAATCAAGCGTATCATACAAATCGTTGTGGGTGTTGGACACATCAGGAACAATTTTTTTTTGCACAGCAAGTTGCACACGAGTCATAGCCCCCTGCAGTCACTCTGACGTAGGTGGCGCCGTATAGCAGTGACAAAATTTCCAACACGGAAAGGAAAATGGATGTCATAATCAGAAATGCGTCGATTGTCTTCCGTCCACGCCGGCAAGATATGGGCAGAAAACATTTACAGTAACAATTTTCTGTCTTTGTTTTGTACTTTCTTGTTTGTTTGTTTTTTTCAAAAAAAATCTTCATAACAGGTCTTTATTTTCTACACTAACTGTACTAGGGTTACCAAAATTATATACTATAAAAACGGCATTATAGGCATTATTTACCATTTGCAGCTAAAACAAAAAAAAAACACAAAAAACAAAGATTTACTGCTTCAAAGTAGTTCTAACATGATAGTTATTGATAGAAACAACCAGCCTTGAAAATATTATTTGATCAATATAATCAATAAATGTCTGGCGACTTTTTTTGGTTGGTTTTGTGATGTGACCCTGCATCACAAAACCAACAAAAAGTTGCCAGACACAGATTTTTAGTTAAGAGCAGGTTCTAAAAGAGCAGACTCTAAGCTTTGAAATTATATATAGCTCAATTGACATGGACTCCTGGAAATAATTCACATATTGGAAAGAAAGCACACGTTCTGAAAAGGTGTAAACAGAGAAAAGAGGCTCTGAAGTACAGGGTCTATTCTAGCGCTTAATCTTCACCAAACCATGTTAGCTGTGCGATAAATGAAAAAAACAACAACAACAACAAAAAAAAAAAAACAAGGTTAGCAACAACAATAAAATAATTATCATATTAGGCTGAAATTAAACATGCTCTATTAACACGTTTTGTCCATGATCAACATTACCTTTCAAAGCAGTGGCGTTATCCCTTCAAAAGTTACTAGATTTGAAAGTGCGCAAAGGGTTATCAAGAAATGAATAGGGACCTCTAAGACATACCCGATTTCCCTACTCTACTAAAGGGGGTTGTAGAAAAATTGGTGAAATTCACTTTCCCATTCATGTTATGATCTCAAATCAAAGAGTAATGTAGAAATGTGGCTCTTTTAGAAAATATGAAAAACTCAATATTAATTTGGTTGACCCGTTTCACCTTTTTGGAGTCCTCACGTAAAATCAAGGGGATGCGAATTTGTGTTCGTATAAGACATATAAGACCACATAAAGAGAGGGAAGTCAATGCGGAGCGCTGGAGTATCTCCAAATAAGCTCCCAGCTTGCAGCGCAGATATAAACGACGAAGAGGGAAAAAGCACAGGCAAATCCAAATGAAGAAAGGACGATAAAGACTGTATGAAATGCTAAAAGCGCCGCGCAGCGGGCTTTTGAATGGGAGGATTTAAAAGAACGCGGCGAAACAACAGAAGACCGCTGAGCGGGAGCGCCGCTGTTTTCCTGGAGCTTGTAATCTGCCAAGGCGCCTAAGGGAAGTAACAGAGAGAGAAAAAAAAGAAATCATTCAAATATTCAAGAAATAATCCAAACAGAATAATGAACAATAATTTGAAGGTTATTACATCGAAACAATAAGTGTGATATGGTAATTATCAATAATCAGTTGCTGACCAACATTTATTTCCTGCCTTAACAAATATATTTTATGTATAAATATATATGCTCTCATATATACATTTATTATTGTTTATATTCAATTAGTGCTCGTTTAATATATTTTGAAAGTCAAAAACTGCTGAATCTTAAAATAAAGATGTTTTAACTCTCCAAATTGGTCGTTTTGTCATGAACTGCTTCTGAAATATTTAAGGCATTTTTTCTCTCTCTATAATAATATAGACTATCTGTGTGTGTATGTACATATTATATATAAAGAGTTTGTTCGCAAAAACCGATAAGTGCATATTTGCCAAATGGAAATATTTGCGATTAAAGGTCAAGAAAAATAAAGAAAATTATTGCTTCTTTTGACCATAACATTAAAAATGTACCTTTATATGTAGTGACCAATATATCATTTAAAAGGTATTATTTTGTACTTCATGACAGAGAACGTACTTCAAAATCTTCATATATATATATATATATATATATATATATATATATATATATATATGTTGATAAGGTAGTCCACGTGTTGGCAAGATAAAAAGATAAGTAACAAAGCTGCAACAAAGTTCATGCTGTATTCACCAACGGTTTATTTCTTCACACAAATTTTCGGGCGTCTCGCCGCCCTTTCTCAAGTGTTGATACTGAGAGAACAATAACAAAATCAAGCCATAACAATATATTGCAACCGTGTTGCCAAGGATGCGCGCTTTAACGCATCAATGCATGGAATTATGCAAGAAATCATGTATGGAACTTAGAACGGAGTTACACATATGGAAATAATTCTGGAATCAAAGGAAACGAAAATGCGAAACTTCGAATAAAATATAATTCCCGTAGAAACCTTTGCTGGTGTTTTTGTACTGTCGACCACTACAGCCACACTAACCTTTATCAAAGCCTGTTTGTATCATATCAATTTTTCGCATCAGGAAGAATCTCAGTTCTTGTTGCTGCCAAACCGTAGCAAAGATCTGCGGTAAGTCACATATTATTTTGTTCTTGTATCTGTTTGTCTAGATAATCATTTCTTTTTCTTTTCTTTTTTTTTTGAAGGGGGGGGGGCAGTGGTTACTCTGGGACATTAACAATGGATCTGTTCATTAGCAATTAAATGTTCATTAGCATTCAATTCTTTTCTTCACCTGGTAGAAATGCAGAGATATGACGAGTTTACATCTTTTTTTTAATGATTGTATGCATGTAATATATATATATATATATATATATATATATATATATATATATATATATATATATAAAGATAAGTAACAAAGCTGCAACAAAGTTCATGCTGTATTCACCAACGGTTTATTTCTTCACACAAATTTTCGGGCGTCTCGCCGCCCTTTCTCAAGTGTTGATACTGAGAGAACAATAACAAAATTAAGCCATAACAATATATTGCAACCGTGTTGCCAAGGATGCGCGCTTTAACGCATCAATGCTAGGCATCCTAACACCCAGCGCGCATCCTGGCAACAGTGCAATGTACGTCATAATGAAATGACAATGAGTATAAAGCATACATGAAAAAACTTGGTACGACTGATACAGAAGTAATATTCCTCTGAATACGCAGCTGCGGTGGTAATGTAAAAGCAGTGCATTATTTCTTTCAAAATTCAACATACACTATAAATTAACTTTAATTCTAGTGTATAGATAATCTTTACATAATCTGAAATTATCATGATTAATATAAAGATTCGATTTTTTTAAATCAAACTGAATCGTCACACTGATGGTTATGCAAAATATGTGCAAGCAGTTTACTATTCCTTTCAAACTTCAGCATACACATACATTAACTTCCAAATTCTGGTGAGTAGATAGTCTTTAAATAATCTCAGACTATAGCATGAATATGAAATACGTGAAAAATCATATTTTTCTTCTTTTGATTAAATAGATACGTCACAATACGTCTCGGAGTGGAAAATAGACTGGTTCCAAGAAATGGTTCAAAGGAGCGTCAGCATTAATGATAAGATCTATTGCAGCGGGGTAAGCGGGAGAACATACAACAGTAAGCGGCGCACCTACTTGTAAAAAGTGTAGTTTGTAAGCCATGATAGATCTATGTTCATGCCCTGTCCCTGGAAGCTTCGTGTGCGGATGATTGTTTTTAGTTCTTTCACGTGTCTTTCTTCAAATGTTTCCATGTCCTTGTATAAAATGCAACATTGCAGATCTGTTAGTGTGTGATTTGTTTTGTTGAAGTGTTCTGCGACTGGATGTTGTGTTTGACTTCTAATGATTGTGCTTTTGTGATTGTTGAAACGTTGTCTGAAATTTGTTGTTTCCCCGATGTAGACAGCCAGGGGACATTGCTTGCATGTAAGGCTGTATACTACATTCTTGCTGTTGCAGTCCCCTGACGTCGGATGGAGGGTGTGGCCGGAGCCAAGTGTGATATCTGTATCTGTGATTAGGTGAGCGCATATTTGACATCTTTTGTTTCCACATTTATGATTTCCAGTAGGATTGATTGTTCTGTTGACTCGAGATCGTGTAAGCAAACTTTTCAGGTTGCGTGGCTGTCGTTGTGCATGTAAGGGACGTGCTGTTAACTCGGGAGCTACCGATTGGACTTGTTTGAGAGTAGGCCATTCTTTCCTCACTTCCTTCATGAACTGTTGTGATGTGGGATGATATGTTGTTACAAAGACTTTGCGTGTGTGTGAGTCTTTGGGTTTCAGATTATCGTGATGTAGTAAGGATGAGCGTCTTTTTGCTATCGCGCGGTCCCTACCTGCTTGCACAATGTCTAACGGGTACCCCGCTGCAACGAATTTTTGCCCCAGCTTCAAAGACGCATCCAAAAATTCCTTGTGATCAGAAATGATTCGTCTGTAGCGGAGCATTTGACTGTACACAATTGCACAAATTCCAAATTGCACTCTAGTCACTTTGGATGTCGTCAGTCTGTACACGAACATTCCTCACTCCGATGGGGTTAATGCATTTCGTAGATTTTTGACCAAACATGACCCTTCTTCTGACATGCCCATAGAAGACATTTGTCGTCTTGCCCAGTTCATCTTGAAACATAATTACTTCACATTTGATGATGAATGCTTTCTACAAACTCAGGGTACTGCCATGGGTACAAAATTTGCGCCAGCTTATGCCAGCATTTTTATGGCCGTACTCGAGGAAGAATTCCTCTCGAAAGAAACTCTAAAACCTAGCATGTTCGTCCGCTACATTGACGACATTTTTCTCATTTGGCCCCATTCTGACGAACAGCTGTCGGAGTTCCACTCCAAAAGCTCAACATGTTTCATCCCGACATCAAATTTACTATGGACAGCTCTAGGTCAGAAGTACACTTTCTTGATGTGACTATCCGCAAAGAAGGAGGGAAGCTGAACACGTCTGTTTACCACAAACCTACAGACAGACAGACGTATCTTAAGTACAACAGCTTCCATCCTAATCATATTAAGAGGTCAATTGTGTACAGTCAAATGCTCCGCTACAGACGAATCATTTCTGATCACAAGGAATTTCTGGATGCGTCTTTGAAGCTGGGGCAAAAATTCGTTGCAGCGGGGTACCCGTTAGACATTGTGCAAGCAGGGAGGGACTGCGCGATAGCAAAAAGACGCTCATCCTTACTACATCACGATAATCTGAAACCCAAAGACTCACACACACGCAAAGTCTTTGTAACAACATATCATCCCACATCACAACAGTTCATGAAGGAAGTGAGGAAAGAATGGCCTACTCTCAAACAAGTCCAATCGGTAGCTCCCGAGTTAACAGCACGTCCCTTACACGCACAACGACAGCCACGCAACCTGAAAAGTTTGCTTACACGATCTCGAGTCAACAGAACAATCAATCCTACTGGAAATCATAAATGTGGAAACAAAAGATGTCAAATATGCGCTCACCTAATCACAGATACAGATATCACACTTGGCTCCGGCCACACCCTCCATCCGACGTCAGGGGACTGCAACAGCAAGAATGTAGTATACAGCCTTACATGCAAGCAATGTCCCCTGGCTGTCTACATCGGGGAAACAACAAATTTCAGACAACGTTTCAACAATCACAAAAGCACAATCATTAGAAGTCAAACACAACATCCAGTCGCAGAACACTTCAACAAAACAAATCACACACTAACAGATCTGCAATGTTGCATTTTATACAAGGACATGGAAACATTTGAAGAAAGACACGTGAAAGAACTAAAAACAATCATCCGCACACGAAGCTTCCAGGGACAGGGCATGAACATAGATCTATCATGGCTTACAAACTACACTTTTTACAAGTAGGTGCGCCGCTTACTGTTGTATGTTCTCCCGCTTACCCCGCTGCAATAGATCTTATCATTAATGCTGACGCTCCTTTGAACCATTTCTTGGAACCAGTCTATTTTCCACTCCGAGACGTATTGTGACGTATCTATTTAATCAAAAGAAGAAAAATATGATTTTTCACGTATTTCATATTCATGCTATAGTCTGAGATTATTTAAAGACTATCTACTCACCAGAATTTGGAAGTTAATGTATGTGTATGCTGAAGTTTGAAAGGAATAGTAAACTGCTTGCACATATTTTGCATAACCATCAGTGTGACGATTCAGTTTGATTTAAAAAAATCGAATGTTTATATTAATCATGATAATTTCAGATTATGTAAAGATTATCTATACACTAGAATTAAAGTTAATTTATAGTGTATGTTGAATTTTGAAAGAAATAATGCACTGCTTTTACATTACCACCGCAGCTGCGTATTCAGAGGAATATTACTTCTGTATCAGTCGTACCAAGTTTTTTCATGTATGCTTTATACTCATTGTCATTTCATTATGACGTACATTGCACTGTTGCCAGGATGCGCGCTGGGTGTTAGGATGCCTAGCACTGATGCGTTAAAGCGCGCATCCTTGGCAACACGGTTGCAATATATTGTTATGGCTTAATTTTGTTATTGTTCTCTCAGTATCAACACTTGAGAAAGGGCGGCGAGACGCCCGAAAATTTGTGTGAAGAAATAAACCGTTGGTGAATACAGCATGAACTTTGTTGCAGCTTTGTTACTTATCTTTATATATATATATATATATATATATATATATATATATATATGTACATATATATATATATATATATATATTACATGCATACAATCATAAAAAAAAGATGTAAACTCGTCATATCTCTGCATTTTTACCAGTTGAAGAAAAGAATTGAATGCTAATGAACATTTAATTGCTAATGAACAGATCCATTGTTAATGTCCCAGAGTAACCACTGCCCCCCCCCCCTTCAAAAAAAAAAGGAAAAGAAAAAGAAATGATTATCTAGACAAACAGATACAAGAACAAAACAATATGTGACTTACCGCAGATCTTTGCTACGGTTTGGCAGCAACAAGAACTGAGATTCTTCCTGATGCGAAAAATTGATATGATACAAACAGGCTTTGATAAAGGTTAGTGTGGCTGTAGTGGTCGACAGTACAAAAACACCAGCAAAGGTTTCTACGGGAATTATATTTTATTCGAAGTTTCGCATTTTCGTTTCCTTTGATTCCAGAATTATTTCCATATGTGTAACTCCGTTCTAAGTTCCATACATGATTTCTTGCATAATTCCATGCATAATTCCGTGAAAACTGTTGAGTAATAATGCATAATAAAGAATCATAAATACATGTACATTAAACCAATTATCAGATTCATAATTATATAAACAGAGTTTCTCAGACGAAAAATCTAATAAATGCCTTTATAAACTTAATCTATTCACTTCACTATAACATTTTAGCAATCAAATTATATATAAATTGACAAATGAAAATGCACACCAATACCATAGGCATCTAAATTCTACTACCTCATTTTACATAATGATGAACATGTAGATGAAGTGACTCAAACCTAACATACATTCACGATCAAAAATGAATTCTTACTTGAACTGTCAAACCTTCAATTAAAATAATTATCAGTATTTTCTTACTTATTAATTTTATTTTGTAATTTCAAATTCTAAATTCAATATCAAGTGTGTATACATACATATACATATTATTATAAGCAAATAACAACATAACTTTTCAGAAGTTTTATGAGTGCATACAAATATACATGCCCTACTACACAGCAACTGCAGTGTACATTACAATCACATCAACAATATATTTTTAAAAGTTAAATTTCATTTATTGTTTCTAACTTTATGCTTCAACAAATCATGATTTTACTTAAACAAAGCAAAAACTAACCTCTTTGCCTGTTTTTTTTTTTCAATGTATTTTGGCTCCAATTCTTCAGTATTTCAGCAGAAAGAGGATCCATGTTGCTCACTACCACCTACATGTAGTCCAGTCCATATTGGCTTCTACCGTGTGTGCATGTGTGTGTGTAGCAGCTGTACATTTAGCTGTGCATACACATGCATGGTGCTATGTAAGGTGCATTGTCTAAGAATGTGCTAATACACCTGTACATAAAGTATGTCACTCTGTACAAGAGTCAAATTGGCAACAGGCTAAGTGGGAAAAATTTCAGGTGTACTTTCACCATTTTTCATTTAAGCAAAATAAGACATATATATTTTTATCACAATTTTCATTCAAACCAGTTGCCAATTTACAGCCAAATTACTGATCTAATTAATTCTAAATATTGCCAATTTTAATATCCTCAAAAAAATTTGCCTAAAATAATTCATATAAGCCGATCCAACATTGAACTATGATACTTTCATCACAGTTAGGTATGGATGTAAGGTGGTAATATACTGACAGAAACATTTTTACGATTTTATTTGAAGGAAAAAAAGTGAATGACATATGTGAATACAGATGCTGAGGTATTTAAACATTCATTTGGTAACAAGCAAAGAAATAAAAATGTGCTGAAAACAAAATAACAATTGTTATACAAACAATAAAATGAAGGGGTTTCCTTTTTTCAGATTTTTTTTTGTTAGAATTATTTGTTGTCTTTAAAGTTAACCGACAGAGAAGAATTTAAGAAGAGTTTTATCGAAAAAGGAGCTAACTCCATTCTTGTTAAGTTTAGATATTTGTTATTAGAATCTGCTAAAACACAAAGAAACTACTATAAAAACACAGGATCTCTAATAACAACTTAAAGATTCCTTGTTATGTCACATGAATAATGGAAAGTTCAACTTTTTGCTCTATCTGATAAAAGAGTTACTTTCAAATGTTTGAAGATGACACTCAATAGCTCATTTTGGAAAAATTGTTTTTTTTTTCATATGTGTGTATGTATATATGTATGTTGATATATGAAGAGTTTGTTTGCAAAAAGTGATAAGTCCATATTTGCCAAATGGAGATATTTGCGATTAAAGGTCAAGAAAAATAAAGAGAATAATAGGAAAATTTTTGCTTCTTTTCACCATAACTTCAAAATGTACCTTATGTAGTGACCAATATATCATTTAAAAGGTGTTATTTTGTACTTTATGACAGAGACCGTACTTCAAAATCTTCAAAAATGGACTTATCGGTTTTTGCAAAAAAAAACTCTCCATATATATTATATATATATATATATATATATATGTACTTATTATAATTATTAATATTATTGTTAATACTATTATTTTTTTTTTTCTTTAAAAGACATATGAAGCACACCCTTATGATAAAGCCTTTTAATAAAGACCACACACCAAAGGAATGTGCATAGTCCAATTTTGACTGTGCCAAGTGTAATGTTGATTCTCTGCTTTGGTTTTGATAAACGCGCTTGAGAACATATCAAAGGAACCCTAACAAAGATCAATCCATACCTCCAAAAACGCAACAATGAATAATAAAATTATAAACACCAGTTCCACGTCATGTTGACATTTGCAAAGTAGTTCTTGTGCTATTAAGGTATAATACATGTTTTATTCCTTGATGAATAACCTAGAAATCAGTGATTGCTTGTGTGTGTGTGGTGTGTGTGTGTGTGAAAGGCCGTTTTGGCTACCCTTATTTTATTTATTTATCTATTTTTTTAAATTAAGTTGTCAGAAATTGCACATTGAATAACAGTTGAATTCACCCATAACAATATCGTTTACGATACTTTGTAATTCGCTTTTTTTTTTCTCATAGATTTCGTAACACCCTTTAACGTACCTACTACATTGTTATATCAAAATCAGTGTGTTCTCTTATCCCATCGATCCTTATTTTAGTTTCCTGTGTCTGTTGTGATTCAGGCAATAATTTCCTGTAGTTCCACTTGGTAGCATAGCGTTATTACATTGTATACTCAAAACACTTGAAACTTCACACACGCGTAGACAATACATGGCAGCCAATTTTGATAACGATAAAATACGCCCGTTTTAGAACTGATTGTGAAAGCTTATTTCCGACTACTGAAACACAACTGGGCAGAAAAAAAAAATACAAAGCGAAACATGGAAATGTTTTGTGGGAAAATTCATGTTTCTCTTAAAGGACAAGTTCACTTTCATACACATGCAGATTATGTGAATGCAGCAAAATTGTTATAAGATATTAAGGAAAGTTTGGGGAAAATCACTGCTGGATGAGAAGACTACTACAGCGTATGATGTCATATGCGTACAACAATATTTGGAAAAAATAACGAGAATTTCATAGAATTTAATTTTTCGAAAAAAAGTGCACATTTCCTCAACCTGGTACTGATTTATGTTAAGGATTATTCCCCTGCCTTCTGAAAGAAGGAAGTCAAGCATTATTTTATTATGCGAGGAAAGTGAAAATATGTTGAATCTTCTTTGTTCTTTCCTTATATCGTTCTGTTCATGTGACATCACAAGCTGGAGTGGTCTTCTCTTCCAACGATAGCAGCACTCAAACTTTAAAAGTTCGTCACTTTTGAACGGGTTGTCCGATTTTCTGATTTGTCTGAGGTATCATTGAATAAAGAAAGAACTAAGGGCAGTTTTAACGTGTATGATATCACTGGGCTGGTCGCACTTTCTTTTAAGGATGAATTTAAAGCATTATCGAAGCTTCAAATCTATTTCAAAACGTACACGCTCTTTAAGCACCAAGAACTTCACTAGGAGGTGTCATATAACAACATTTAGGGCTACTTTGCTGGAAATTACACAATTGAGTCTTTCCCTCCATTGTCTTATACACGCAAAGGCAGATCACAATGTTATTGTTGACCTGCGCGTAACCGACCAATCAGGGTCTTGTCCAGTTGTTGGCAAGTTGCGACTCGGAGAAAAGTTTCGCGCCAAGTAGATCTGGGTCAGCTGCTGCGAAAGTACGATATCACCTCTATCTGCACATTGCTAGAAACTGTAATCTTTGAGTTTCACAGACAGCATTATAGTGAAATCCCTGTGACAAAACGGTTTAGAGAGTTTAGCATTCACAAGAAGGAATCTTTATCAAGAGAAGAACAAGGACAAGAAAATAGAAGGTGAGCATTCAAATAGAACAATTCATAATATACCCTTTATTCTTCCAGGAACATCTAACTTTTCATCTTTTTTAAACCAGATTAGCGCAAGTTTACATCATCTGGACTTAGAGTCTTCTCCAAAAGATGAGGGACCGATTTCGCATGCTTAACCGCTAAACAGGGCATTAGAGGTACAAGCTGAAAAAAAAAAAACAGAAATTGAATTGATTTCTTCATTTAAAAAATGATTTTAGAGGAAAATTCTGCTCTCTACATAAAAATCAAGTTAATTAAATATATCTACCAATATTCATGGGGTAGTCTATTGGGCAAGCATGCCAAACCCTGTTTTTAACTGAAATTGATTGAAACGAATTCTCCCTGATCGATTTTCTCCACTGGACATTTTGTTACGATGCATGATTTCATTATGCTTTGGAAAGTGATGCCAAAAAATATAATGATTTGTGTTAAGATATTTTTCAATACTGTTACAATGATTCAGCTTTATCAGACGTGTTCCTCGTTAACCTTGTATAAATCAAAACGTAATTATGTCCTTGTTAAATCTTTGAAGTTAATGCTGAAGTACAAACTTTCTCTTTACGTTCATGCGTAACATCAAAATGTAATGGCAGATTTTTTTTTATTTCTTTTTCTATTTCTTTCCTTAAGAAAGATATAGAAAAGTAGTTTCAGCATAAAGTGTTCGTGTCGAAAGGTTACAATATTATTATCTCACAAGCTGTTTTTTTTTTTTTTTTTTTTTTTTTACAAAATCATTAACGAACTGATAATCTAAAATTTAGGCTTTTAACGTTATATCACCTTTTTAGTAAATAGCGATTAAAGTTTTATCGTATTCATTTCACGCTTTGTTTGTATGCAAGTTTTTCAGTACGAAAACAAATACGGAAATAAATCATAGATTTGTCGTTACATTCATATGAAAGCCACTCGATTGTAGATTTCTGTACAAATTTGTTCATTGTATGACCAGCATGCACAAATGTGTATGAATTGTTATATAAACACGAGATAATGTTTTCCCAAAGCGTGTCTATGCTGTGTGTTTATGCTCAATTTGCGAAGGCAGAATCAGCGTTTTGAAATGCTGATTCAAAACGCTGATTCAAAGAGCCGTTCACGGGAGCACTGTTTATGCTCACTTTCTTCGAGCCTTGGGGAGATCGTTTACGATTGCTTCGCTGACCTCTGCAGAGGCAGGTCAATTTCGGGCGCGCGCTGCGATCGGTGGCCTGGCCTGGGAGAGCAGCTGGGAAAGACATGCGTATGCACACTACATGGGAAAACTGCACAGGCCAGGGTAGCTCACTGGCCGGGCGGCGCGCCTTTATTCACGTGAACCGGAAAGGCGTTTAGATTACGCTACTCTAAACGCGTTTAAAAACGCTGTTAGTTGTGTTTATGCTTCCCCGTCAAACGTGATTAGTCAGAAACGCCGATCGTAAACGCACCTTTTTGTGCGTTTCGGATCGGCCTTTTGAATCAGCATTTCTATCGAAGTGAGCATGAACGCAACGGCGTTTTGCACTATCACGTTTCAAAACGCTGATTCTGGCCCGAAAAAGGGAAGCATAAACATGGTCTCATATGAGCGAGTTTTCGCAAGCACGACGCAGCCGGTATTTGAGCGTGCAGTACGCAAAATCAGTTAGACCGCAGCACCCGATGATACGCTCGTATTTATCCAACTCGTATGCAAGCCCGCTCGAGGCTTGCATACGTAATGAGCTGCGAAAGGGGATTTTGTCCTTGGGCTTTCGGCAACAAAAATACACCTTATATTCAATAATTTCGTATCAATTTCAAGGAAAATATGTAAGCTATCGTCACATGTTACTCAAATGATTGCAAATGAAAAAAATATCATAGCGTAATTTGAGCTTGAAAAATTATAAAAAAAGTAATTCGTGTAGTACACTTTCAAGACGTCAAAAGAATACCAATTCACCTTGCGTCTGAATAAAAATGCATTATTTGTTAGTCCATCTCTGAATCTTTGTATTCATTTTAATATCTTGACAATTTGTTGCTTAATCCAGTCAGGAACCAGTAAACTATACATCGATGTCAGTGCTGGTCAGCTTGAAACCTTGCAATCTAAAGAGTAAGCTCTCTCATTGGACTGCGCTTGATTTCAGCGCTTGCATTACGTCATTGCGCTGCTACGGGTTCATGCCACGTGCGTGCATAGTGCATGCTTGCATACAGGCACGCGTGTAGTTCTGTGCTTCGGACAGAAGCTAGAAGCTAGAAGCTTGGTACAGAGCGCACCAGTCGCCGAAATTACACTCTTTCGCGCCACTGTACACTTTAAGTGGATCATACTTCCGGCCTAAGAGTGAATTATACAGACATTTCACAACGGAAAAAAAAAAAAAACTAGTATAAATCATGCCTCCGTCTACCTGACTCCAATTATGATCAGCATCTAAGTTTTCTCTCTACGAGAAAGCCAAAATCAGAAACAACAGTTTTTAATCCCGTCAGGAACCAGAAGCGAACTTTAGGCGATTAAATCTTCCGTGAAAAGCAGGTAACCTTTACACAAATTCAACTTATTATATCGTCATGATAAGCACCGATATTTATAAATTTGGTATCAAAATGAAGATCAACGCCAGGAAAACAACGTACCGTGACTTGTAGCCATGATGAATGTATGTACAAGTCGCTACACTGTGAAACCATAGCCCTGTCAAGCTCCCGCAAAATCTCGCACGTACAAGACACCTTTCGAACGCAAAGATCGTCAACGAGATTCTGAATAAATCTTGCCGGATCGGCTCATTAGCATACGTGTTGCGGTCTGATTGAAATGCGCTTCTGTGCAAGATCAAACACGAACGGTTACAGCTCGTTATTCCGAAGGTTCGTTATTCCGAAGGCTCTTCAGTCCGAGGATTCGTTATTCCGAAGGTTCGTTTTTCCGAATTTCATTTTCAGATGAACAAATCGTCGGAATAACGAACCTTCGGAATAACGCCACAAATGTTCGGATTAACGAACCCTTTTTCATTTTCGGATCAACGAACCTCTAGGTATAGGGAATTTGTGTGTTTCGGGTTAACGAACCTTCGGAACATCGAACCTTCGGAATAACGAACAGCACCCGAAATTTCCGTCCTTGGAAAAAAACAAATACGGTACTTGGCCAAAGTAACGTTTGGTCCCGATGCTGGGAAGGAGTGAGCCAGCCAGCCAGACAGCAGTCAGCCAGCCAGCCAATCAGCGATCTTGTCCCCACGCTCCCGTCCTAGGAAAGTGCTTAGATATGGGGACGGGAGTTCGAGTACGGCGACTGTCACAACTGATTACTTCCGCGTATTCTCTGTCGTTCCCTCGTGTAGGAAATCCTCCTTAATAATGTTAACACGGGGGGGGGGGGGGTACACACTGGCAACTAAAGAGTGATATTATAGAAGAGCAGACTAACACAAATAAGTTTCAGTACTGTGGGAAAACAAACTAAAAAAAAAATACCAAAAATTGTACATAACTTTTTTTTTTCTCTCTGAAACAATAAAGCCGGCGATGACCACGGTTTTCACTAAAATTTTTCTATCCACTTATCTCACTTGATTATCTCAAGGTTTTGTAAAAGCCGCGAACTTTTGAAAACAAATGGAAGGAAGTTATTACAAGTAAGACAAACTTCAGAAAATTGAAAATGATTTAACCAACTCAAATGGCATGTTTTTGCTAATCTGTGATGTGTGATTGGTTTGAGGTGGGTGTGGCATTGTGGTGTAAACAAAAAAAAAAAAGGAGTGAAAGCATTGACGTTGTAAACACAAGGTAGTTCTAATTCATCGTTCATCTTGAATGTTAAAAAGAAGGTGGACATAAATGCAGACATGCTTTTTCTTCGAGAGGTGTTAGTGAAAGCCACGACATTGTGGTGTGTGCTCTTTTATGTTTGAAACAAAATCGCTACCATGGGAACAAATTATTCGAAACACCAACCAGTGGCGTATCTAGGTAAAACGGCGCCCATTGCAAGCACGAAAATTGCGCCTCTAATTTTTGAAAAAGTGTTCAACCCCAACCCCATCCCGGCATAAGGACTTTAAACAAAGTCCACATGATGCTTTTTCAAGCACTTAAAAGGGATCTTTTGAGGGTGATTTAAATGTAATGAATTTTGCTAGATTTTGGCGAGCGAGCGCAAGGAGCGAGCGCAGCGAGCGAGCCGAAAATTTTTGTATTTCAGCTTACAAAACATGGAATTCTTGTAATTTTTTGCTTACCAAATCTTACAATTCTAATCAAGATATAGTGACAGCCTTATAGATATCGATTTATACAAAAAAAAAAAAACTGAGGACTTCAAAAAATACTCTAAATTAGTGCGCGCGAGTGAGCCAAAATTTGTAAATGTCCTCGTCATCATCACGTATTGTTCTTATCTTTTTTTTTATATATATATATATAAATTTTGGCGAGCGAGCGCAGCTAGCGAGTCGAAAATGTTTGTATTTCAGCTTACAAAACATGGAATTCTTGTCATTTTTTGCTTATTAAATCTCACAATTATTATAGTGACGACCTTATAGATAAAGATTTATACCAACAAACTGAGGACTTGAAAAAATGCTTACGAGCGAGTGAGTCGAAATTTGCATATTTCTGCGTCATCATTACGGTTTTTTCTTATCTTTTTTATTTTTTTTTTGCGCCACCCTCCCCCGTATGTTCGAAACCGTTGGCGTCCTCTTTTGATCCAATCGCCGATCGCTTCAGAACGAATGAAATTGCAGTCGCTGCTCCGTGTAACATTTTACCTGCTAAATAAAAAATGACATGAGTGAACACAATAGACATTATCATTTTGTCCGCGTCATCGTCACGTTTTGTTGTTATCTTCTTCTCTTTTTTTATACAAATTTTGGCGAGCGAGCGCAGCGAGCGAGCCGAAAATTTTTGTATTTCAGCTTACAAATCATGAAACTCTTGTCATTTTTTTCTTATTAAATCTTACAGTTCTAATCAAGATATAGTGACGGCCTTATAGATAACGATCTATACCAACAAACTGAGGACTTGAAAAAAATACTCTAAATTAGTACGAGAGAGTGAGCCGAAATTTGTATATTTCCGCGTAATCATTACGTTTTGTTCTTATCTTGTTTGATTTGTTGTTTTGTTTTTTTTTTGCGCCCCCCCCCCCCCATGTTCGAAACCGTTGACGCCCTCTTTTGATCCAATTGGCGATCGCTTCAGAACGAATGAAATTGCAGCCGCTGCTCCGTGAAACATTTTGCCTGCTAAATATAAAATGACATGTGTGAACACATATACACTGTCATTTTGTCATCATCACGTTTTGTTCTTACCTTCTTTTTTGTATAAATTTTGGCGAGCGAGCGCAGCGAACGAGCCGAAAATTTGTGTATTTCAGCTCACAGAACATGGAATTTTTGTGTGAACACAATAAACATTGTCATTTTGTCCGCGTCATCATCATGTTTTGTTTTTACCTTGTTTGATTTGGTTTTCTGCCCCCCCGCACCATTCTCCCTCCCCCTTCCGGGCGATTTTTTTTTTCTCCTTCTTCTTCTTTTTCTTTTTTTTTCTTTTTGTCTTCTTCTTCTTTTTTTTTTCTTCTTCTTCGTTTTTTTTTTTTTCGTTTTTTGCGCCCCTAAGGAGTGGCGCCCGGGGCACGTGCCCCCCTTGCCCCCCCCCCCCCCCCCCTAGATACGCCACTGACACCAACAGAGGACGTATCCTGCGCATCGAGAAATAATATTAATACACTATACGAAATTCCAAATAATAATTTGTAAGAAGTGAGAGATCTTACTCCACCCACGATATTTGGTATGTTTAAAAAGAAAGATATACCTTAATATTAAAACAAAATTACATCCAAAATGTAATATGCATTTGCAATCGCATGATCAGAGAGAGAATATGAAATTATTTTGTTATAAACATTAACAGTTCCTTGTCATTCATGCAATGAGGCATTATTATTTAAAGGTAATAGATTATTGAAAACAAGAGAAAATTGGATACAAAATATCAGGAAGACATTTGAAAAAAAAATAGCCTTTAAATGTATTGTTGTGCGCGAAATTGCATTCTATCATTAGACACTTCAGCTACCATGGCATATGTGAACGAGTACATTATGGGAACTGGTCGGGACAGCTCCTGAAAACTGCACTAAGCAACAGAGTCCCGTGACTCCGGATCAAAATGTGACTGACTCAGCTCCTGGTTATGTTCCCGATTGTACTACTCCGCCCGCAGATCCCGAACACGCACAAGTTGTTGTTGTTGAGGTATGGGAAGACATTAACGGTACTGTTTACCTTTAGAAGCAGCTATTTAAACAATATTGCAGTTATCACACGCGATGGAGAGTTGTATGGGGCAGTTGTATCACAAAACGTACATCTTACCATACACAACTTTTGCAATAAAGCCTAAATTATAAGTAGATATCACTATGTATTCTCACTAAACCACAACTGTGGACGGTTAAGTCTAGAAATAATTTTATTATATCTATTATTCAATGTTTTTATATCTAACAATCCTTAACATTGATTATACTGGTCAAATTTTAACACTGGTTGTTTCTAGTTGCTAACTCACATTTCAGAACTATTTTGAAGCAATAAAGTTGGGTTTTAGTTTCATCTCCTAATAGTAAACAATGCCTTCAACTGATTATGTTGCATCTTATTTCCCTCTATCTTTCTTTCTCTCTCGCTCTTCTTCTCTCTCCCTCAGTCACTGCCCACACTCAGACAATCCTTTACCGTGTAATTTTATAGAAGTAGAAAGACAAAATAGAAGTCTTCCGAGTTTATCAGTGTTTGAAAGAGGAACAAATCATATCTCTATGTGCATTTGTATGTAATAATGATTATTGGAGAAAGATGTCAGAAAGTGCTGTGCACGTGCAGCATGTGTATTATGTGTTTGTGCTTTAATTACGTATCATATTACTCTTCGTCAATGATAGAGTAAGAACAGAAAAGATAAGACAGTAATTTAGGCAGGGTTGGGGATATTACGCAAATGCATTTTCTCACTAATCTTTATGACTTTTGTTTTCGGGTGAAACAGAAAAGCTTTGTTTCACACAATAGAAGAGAACAAACACAAATATGTGTGTGTATAGTGCAGTACTAAAAACAGTTTGCTTCTGACTATAATGTCCTCATCAAAATTATTGTGCCTTTATTTATTATCATTATCATTTTTTTTTGGAAAAAAGCTCCTAGCAGCACTGCAGCTACACCTCAAGCATCTCCGCAAATCAAAGACTACCGTAATCTAGCCGTACGTGCCACTATATTGTGTTTTTTGCCTTTTGGCATTGTCGCCGTATGGTCATGGCGGAACTGGTGAGTGTTGTGTACAAAATGTTCAAGTCAATACGTAACAATAGCCCAGCGCTAGATTAATACGTGCAGAAACATACAAGCATGACAAAGATAGAATGCCAATACACTGAAACAACACATGGGCACACACACACGCACACACACACACAAATACACACACACACACATTACATTTTTCAAGACAGGGTAACTATACATGGTATTATATTTTGGGTGTATTTGTGTGTGTAGACATTTTTTGTATATAGGTCTACAGTTTATTTACAAGACGGAAAGAGTTCTAAGAGGAAAAAAATGCTTCAAAAGACCCCCCCCCCCCAAAAAAAAAAAAAAAGTAATAAGGCTAACTGTGTCCGAAACTGTAAATTAAAATGTATATTGCATCGAAAATATCTTGTGATTAAAAGTTGTTGCCAGGTTTGATTTGATTTGATTTGATTTATTTCATCAGATAGGATCATGTACATGTCATTTATGACAAACAGTATATCGACACATAGTTTTTAGTACAATTATACAAGACAAATACAAACATACAAGCTTATGGAACGTAAACAGAAGGGTCTCCAAAATAAGCCGAGGCTTGACGGTATGGAGACTATATGCGTACCTACTCTGAATAGAATAGGGAATAGAGAAAGAGAGAAATAGGGAAGGGTAGGGGGAATAGGGAAAGTTACAGAGTTACAGGTTATGTACTGTAATCCTATCTTGTCCATACTGGTCCCAGCTCATTGAAATGTGACCAAAAAATATCTGCAACTGTGAATTCCGAACCGTGTAGACTTTTCTTAACGCCACTCTCAAAATAATCGTGAATCGTTTGAGTAGGTAGATAATTAATTTTGTAAGACACATACGCCATGTACCTTTCGTGTTGATACAGATTTTCACGGTTAATTTCATACCTTTGTCATTCCGATTCATGAATGTGCATTCAAATTCGTACACAGGCGAAAAAAAAAATATTCGGGCATTCAAATTCAGAATCCGAGAGTCAGGAAAGGAAAGGAAAATTGGAAGTTTATGACATGTTTTGTTCACTCATTTGCATATACATGTTAACTGTAGTAGAAATGTTTTGCAGAAATAGTGAAACTTCAAAATAACATAACTTCGTTATGTTTCATTCGATTTCTGTCAAATTTTTGCCGTTGGACTCGTGAGAGTTGTTGTTGTTGTTTTTTTTTTTAATCAGACAAGCTTATAATTGGACTGGATTGCTCCCTTAATCTCGTCAATTTGTTGTAAAATGTTGCATGTCAGTCATTCATTTGTAAACCATGTACACAATGCAGACACTGACGTTTCTTTTTTCAGCCATATATGTAATGAGGACAAAATAATCTGAAGTGCAACCGCATATCAATGTATCCTGGTAAAATTCAAAAGATATGGTTATTTTTTTTTTCCTCCGCCAGACTCTGAATCATACTGCCGGGGGAGGTATTCGGTTTCCGTTTCTGTTTCCGTTATTTAAGTTTGTTTTGTTTTTGCACATGCATACAGTTTGAGCAATAATACACAGATATATAAGTAAACTGTACATAGAATATATCACATGAATTTCATGTTGGTCGTAATACGCTACATAAAGCTTGTCTTGTACGTCCAGTAGATATTATGTTCAGATAAGAAGAAAATATATTCAAAAAAAAAAGTATGCATGTTCAGTCGGTTTCACGGTTTGGAATATTATAGAAGGAGAGAGAAATGAAGTGAAATTGAGAGGAAACTTAAAAGAGGGACACTTTACATCGTGATATTAAACGGGATACATTATTTGATACATAATTTTAGCAATATGAGAAAGCTCGATGCCATGTCTATGTGATATATGCATAACAAACATAGATATGGGGACCTGGAAAGGGCCTGCAAGAACCATGTAGCTTGCATCACATTAATAATTTGCAATGGAGGTCATTCTTTACTTTCTTCCAAAAGTATATTATCTTCAACATAATCGTTTTTCATGAGAATAATGGGGAAAGAGAAATGCAGAAGTCAGGCGCAAGATTTCATATGGATCGATACGCAAGGACTGTTTATGAATTTGAAGGTGCACGTGTTTAGGGTTTGTTGTTGGATAACTGTCAATAGCTGATTCAAAGTGAAACAAGAGGGAAGTTTGGGGAATGGAATATGTACATAACTTAGAACGTTGAAGATGATCTGTTTAATGTCTTGTAGAAAGAGTATACCTAATCGAAAGAACGCTGGTTTTGCATGTGGTATGTAGTCCGAGGAAGTGCACATGCAAAGAGGGTTTTTTTTTTTCGTGAAAAAGAAGCAATATGTTCAGTTTCGTTTTCTGACAATCCTAAAGGATATTATCGTAATGAAATTAACGTAACGCATTATAAGTAAAAACAGCATTCTCATCAGTCTTCATATGAACTTTCCAAAATATGATCAAAAGGTATTTGCATATTGGCATCTTAAGCAAAGAGACAATCAAATGTAGTAAATTAAAGAAAAAAAATGCAAACACCATGGACGAATTGTAAAACAAAAATAAAGAAAATAACAAGGACCGAATGATTGAACTGTGGGAGACTAATCATTTAACTGGTAACACATCAGGAAAAAGTTATCATATCAGTGTGTAGACCCCTATGTGGTTTAGAGGGATTCCTAATGTACCATAATTATTCATCTTAAGCATACAAATGGCCGATGATATCAAAAGCTTTCCTGAAGTCCACTTATACCCCAAGTACATGTTCTTTCTTCAAATAAAATAATCACATAGTCCGATAAGATCTTCATTTATTGAATTGTGTTTCTTAAAACCATGATAAATCGGCAACAGGTAAGTATAATTTTGCATCAAACAAAAAGTACAATCTGTTACATGCATCAAGTTTTAAAATGCTAGAAAATTAATGCATATGTGACCGTGCACCTGAAAACGAACATAAAGTCGCTCACACTGATTTTGCGTGAAGACTGAAAATAAGTGAAATGGGTCAACCAAGCCAAACTTGATTTTTTTCATATTTTCTGAAAGAGCGTGTCTTCTTTTACATTATGCTGAAATTTGGTATCATAAAACGGGCAGGAAAATGTGTTTTTTTAGCAGTTTATCTCGAACATTTTTGGTAGAATAGTGTGATTAGGTGTGTCTTTAGAATCTTTTTTTTTTCATTTCTGAAAAACTTTGTCCACACTCTTCATTTTCAACTCTAATAACTTTTGAAAGGATAGGGCTACTGCTTTGAAAGTTGGCATTAACTACGAACAGAATGTGTTAATGAGGCATGCTTAATTTCAGTTTAATCTGATAATCCCGTCATTGTTGTTACTCTGGTGGTTAACTTCCTGTTTTTTGTACCATTCATCTCACAGCCAGCATGGTTTGATAAAGATTAAGCGCTTGAATAGACACTGTACTTCAGAGCCTCTTTTCTCAGCTCAGTTCGAGTTTGTGCTTTCTTTCCAATATTTAGATAGGTTAGAAGAGTCCATTTGATTTGAGTTATACATCATATTAAAGCTGAAAGTCTGCTCGTTCAGAATATGGTCTTAACTAAAAAAATTATGTCTGGCGACTTTTTGTTTGTTTTGAGGTGCATGGTCACATATTATAAATGATACATGACCCTTATTGTTTAGAAAATAATGATAATGAGGTGTTATTTACCCATGGTAGACTCTTCAATGTTACCACTGCTCTACCAGACGGTATTATTCTTACCCTAGCGTTGGGCGGGATTCGAACTCGGGTCCTCCGATTGGGAGTCGAAAGTCTTACAATGGATGCATCTTCTTATGTATCAGTTGAATTTTGCCAAGTTTAATTTTACTTGGAATAATTATAGTGCTTAGAGTGAGTAATCAGGAATCCAATAATAAAACGTCTTTGTCTGTTTGTATGTCCATTTGTTGTTGTTGTTGTTGCTGTTGTTGTTGCTGTTGTTGTTGTTGTTGTTTGAAGACACGGTACCCCAAGATCGAATGAATAAAGCTTCACAGAATTTGTATGTCATGTCTGTAATGACGTACGGCAAAGAATTTTAAGCTCCCTTAGGTGTCATTTGTCATGTGTCATATTACGGGTGATCAGATTTCTACCAACCTTAGAGGACGTGTTCATTATAAAATGAAACAGCCAGGAATGATAATTTGGATATCACGAAGTTAAAGGTCAAGAATACTAGGAGTCACAAGGGATATTGAAAAAAAAAATATATATATATATATATTTCCCAATAATCTGAAACGAATGATCGTGTTTTCACCAAACTTTTATTGTATGTTTGTAATAAAGAAAGAAGCAGCCAAAAATGGACCATGTCATTTGTTGTTGCGTTTGTGTGTCAAAGTTGAGATGTAACAATATTCTTTCAGGCATCTCTCCACCCGTGCTACACCTGAAAAAAACAACGAACAAACAAACAAACAAACAAACAAACAAACAAACAAACAAACAAACAAACCGCAGTACCCAACATTGTATGTGGACGTGTGGGTGTGTCTGTGCATGATTGTGCGTGTATGTATTTGTGTGTGTGCGGGTTTGGGTGGGTGCCGATGTACCGGTGTGGTGTTTAGAGTGTGTGTGTGTGTGTGTGTGTGTGTGCGTGTTAGGGTGTATATGTGAGCTCTTTTCTTACCATTATTTTCTATCTCTCTCGGACTTGATTGTACCTTTTTGTGCCCCTTTTTGGTTTCAATTGTTTGTGTACAATCCTTCCTCGTGTACGCTGTATTTATGGACTTGAACAATCTCGTGTTTTTATGTTTGTTACCATGTTTGTAACTACTGTTATTTAAGTGTTATTTTTTATGAAATTGTATTCTGTATGTGATGCAGGGCCCTCTTTGGCAGAACAGATCCGAGTGTGCTGAAAGGGCTACCCTGCTAAAAGAAAGCAGGATAAATACATAAATAAACTAGATCACTCGCACAGGAGACCCGTTCGAGCACATGTGTCCCCCGAACCCGTCTCCCATACCCCATCTGCATTACTTTTTAGGCCAGAATGTTGTATGATATGGCAACTGTCGCAGGATACAAGGAAATCCGACGAGAAATGAGGCTAGTATATAGCACATGCAAGGCATATGGCATTTCATCCTATAGAAATTTGAACAATGATCACCTTTTACTACCTAGAATAACTCCCAATAACCTCAAAAGCAAGTTCGAATAAAACCCGACTAGAAATGTGGCTGATAGAGCATGCACAAGAAATGTGACTGGCATCCAAGTTGGAGCGATGTGGGCACCACCACAACAAGCTGTCGTGTCCTACATGTACATGTAGAATGGCCATCCGTTTACCGATCCTTAGCTACTCTGAATAAAATTACATGAGAAATAAAGTTACATGCAGTACAGAACTTACAAGAACTATGACATGGCACCCTTAAAAGTCGAAACAATGAGGGCGCTGTCAATGGGAACTTTTGTTACCTAGAATAACCTTCCACAAACCTCCATAGCAAGCTTGAATAAAATCCGACAATGTGACATGGCTGCCAAGTTGGAACACTGAGGGCGCCGTCACCACAAACTGTTGTATCCTTCACAGGGCTGCCAACTCTCACTCATTGAAAGTAAGACTCACTCATTTTGGTCCTTTCTCACTCTAAAACTTTATTTCATTCGCATGCATTTCTATTGATCTCACTTTTTTTTGTCTCCTAAATTATATAGCATTGGCCTATGGGAGTCTCACTCTCAACTAGTTTCCAGTGTTGGCAGTCCTGCCTTCATGTAAAGTGACTACCTATACACCTCCTTAGTATTAACGTATGAGTAAAATCGTGTGAGTTACAATAAAGTTATTGCATAAATATGCATTTTTGCAAATTTTGTATTAATTAGGGTGACCTTTGACCCTGTAAAAGGTGGAACAGTGGGGGGCAGCAGTATCAATATATAATGATGTGTAGATTTGACTATGTAATATGTTTACATACCACATTTTGAAGAAAAAAAAAATCAGCCAAGAAATATAGCGAGGATGGTACACACAAGCAGACCCTGGAACATTTACAGCTTCGTGTATAAAGGCTGAACAAGCGTGGTCGCCTCCACCAAAAACAATAGACATTTGTATTTCACTATAATGCACCATTTTGCCAAATTTGAAGATAATCTGATTAGAAATGTGGCTGATACAGCGCACAAAAGAAATGTGACATGGCATCCAAGTCGGAACACTGAGGGCACCGTCACCACAAACTGTTGTGTCCTTCATGTAGAATGACCACCCATACACCTCCTTAGTACGTGTGAGTAAAATCCAGTGAGTTACAATTAGGTTCTTGCATAAATAAGTTTTTTTTTTTTTATTTTGACATGATAAGGGTGACCTTTGACCCTGTAAAAGGTGGAACAGTGGGGGCAGCAGTATAAATATGTAATGGTGTCTAGATTTTTCTTTTTATATCCAAGTGATGTTTTACTTGGTACTCATCATGTAACATTTTTGAAGTAATCACAGCTGAGAGATACATGACAAAGAATACATTCTATTCAGCTTCGTAATTATACATGCACATTTTTATCTTGTGGTATGTTGTCTGTTTTGGTTTATAATGAAAAGGAATGTTAAAAGCCGACATAGCCGGAAGGTTGCCAACGACATGCAGAGTGGTAAGCGCACATACACAATCTGATTATTGAAATCCATGCTATATTTACACAGAGAGAGAGGAAGAGAGAGAGAGAAAAAAAAACACAACATGAGAATTCCATGTCGAAAACATTCAATAAAAATAACTAAAGCTCGATTATACCGCTGAGTGGTTCCCAGTTCCGATTATGCACATTAATCCTTCCTTGTCTCTTTGCAATATAACACTTTTCACGATATGATTTTGATAACATAGCCTTAAAAAAGGACAAAGAGGGAATAGTGTTGTTACTTCTGCTTGCATAAATACATCTTTTTCCTCTAAGTAAAATATGCTTCACCAGTATTTTGTGTATATCAATCTCTATAACTGCAGTTAATGCCGTCTTCACATTAAAGGATGACAAATCTATAAAGAAAAGATGTTATTTCCCTCCAAAATATTTGTGACACCTCACAGTTCCACATAATGTGTTCAATCGTTTCATTCTTAATACATTCAAATGACCACAAAGGGGAATATACTGACTTCATTTTAAACAAATTATAGTTTAGTGGTAATATGTTATTAAGTATCTTAAATTGAAATTCTCTACTTCTTGCATCAATTGACGCTTGCACTATAAGTTTACGTGCTTTACCTATATCCTGTTCTGTCATATCAAAATTAGACTGCACTGTAAAAGTACTAACAGGCGTTTCATATATAAATTCTACTAATAAATCATAAAAATGTCTGCTCTTTAATCGGCCACTCAGACGTAAGCGTTTCGGAAGAACGACAATATATTGTATGACTTGCTCAAATTCTGCACTAACTGATAAAACCTGAATTTCTATGTTCCTTTAACCCTATAAAGCCCAAGGGGGGGGGGGGGCACATTGTGCCCCCTACCATATTTTCGTTTGCCACTCCCACACCCTTTACTCGATTTCAACCAAATTTGGTGACTTTTCCTAGAATCTTATTGCACACATTTTGATATATAACTAAGCCATGTCCGATATTGCTGGTTGCCATGGCAGCCGTAAACTGACAACCATGCTCGTCAGATTTTGCATGATTTTCTGTTCCAATTTCAGTTAACAGTATAATAATGGATGAAACGGGGGGTTTTCTTGGCTGTAATTTGCTGAAGGACCAAAATGTAAGGTAATAATGGTTGTGAATTATCCTGAAATGCTCTTCTTATTATTTCCTTTATTTTTGCACGACATAGGCATCAAACAATAGATATAATAGAAATAATTGAAAATACAGCATTTTTCAAAGACTACCCTTTTATTTTGGGTTATTTTCACACAAGCTTTGCATGTAATATCATTTGTTTATCATATTATCAATCTGCAAGCTCAAAATTTCAATATTTTGGAAATATGAAATATGTTGACCTTGAGAAATTTCAACCATTACAAATTGTGAAGGTTGACTTGCTTGTCCTTTATGGTAAATATGAAAATGATTGATATAAAATACAATGTAGAAGCAGATATACTGGGGATAAAGAAATAAAAAGAAAAAAACATGACTTTTAGCATATTCCCTATGTTTTTCTTTATATTTTGGTAAATAGCGCCCTCAGTGGATGACCTTGGGAAATTTTAAATGTCGGGTCATGTAGAGTATGAGTTGCTCTACCCATGTGCCTAATATGACGGTCGTACATCGTTTAATAAAGAAGTTATATAGGGGGGGGGGGGCACAATGTGCCCCCCTCCCCCTTGGGCCCGGAAAGGGTCAAAATAGCTTGGGCTTTATAGGGTTAAACAGCCGACCAAATATCTTGTAACCTCAGATAATCATTACTATCAATACCAAATTCTACTTGTAAAACACGTAAATCTTTAAGATAACCTTCAGGAGTTATAATTTGGTGTAGCAGACATATACCCTTGTAAAACATTCTTCTGTATAAAGTCATCTTTTTACCAATCTTAATATCGGTATTGTTCCAAATTATGTGTAATCTGAAAGCTTGATTTTCCATTGGTATGGATATTGACAGCCATTTCTGCAAAAGAGAGGAGTAAAATGTAGGTATATTTGGAGAGAAATTGCTCACTTCGTAATTGCAATTCATCTAAACAATTTTTCAGGACTTAAAACCATACTTGTGAGTTTCCAGGTTTCATCCTATGTATCCAGGTCAACTGTTGTGCATCGATAAAAGATTGTACATCTAACATCTTCAGACCGCCCTTGATCAATTCTTGTATCATCACACTACGTTTAGTTCGATGTGGGCCGTTCGACAAGAAGTCATAAAACACTCTTTCAATCTCTTGTAATATTTTCTTGGGAAAGATGATGGAGAAAAAAAAAATGAATGCATTTTGAAATTGCAAAGGTTTTAAGATTAAGTATTTTTCCAAACAGTGAAAGTTTTCTAATTTTCCATAAATTCAACAATATTTTCTGAATCCAGACATCAGTTCGGTCATTTTATCATTTTGAAATCTCTCTGCGATATAACCAACATAAGTTCCCAGGATTTTAATCGTGTCCACAATACGAACTTCATATTTTAACACATTTTTAATCTCATCTTTTTCAATCGATCTTATTTGCTTAACGATCAAAATCTCTGTCTTTTCTTGGTTACATGTCAAACTGGAGCATTAACAAAATTGATCAAGAAGTTTGAATAAACTGTTGATAGATGAGGCATCGCAACAAAACGAACAGAAAGCATCGGCATAAAGTGACAATTTGAACTCTTTGTCGTTAATTGTGATGCCGGCTAGATCTTGTAAGGAGCGAAAAAGTATTGCTAGTGTCTCTAATACGATGATAATAAAAAAAAAATGGAAATAAGAGATCACCTGGTCTGACACCACGTGTTATCTGGAAATAGCCAGTTGATGTCCCAATGTTTACTAGACATCCTTAGATATTTGAATATAACGTTTTTGTCCATCTAATGAAAAACCGACCAAATTCAAAAGCTTCTAATCCATGGTACATAGACACATGATCGATATAATCAAACGCCTTGTGAAATTCAATTGATACAATGAAACCATTTTTTGTGTTCAGTACGCAGAAAATGAAAAATATCATGCACATTATGTATGGCCTCACGGATTTCCCTTCCTTTGATGAATGATGGTGTGTTGATTTGACTATATAATATGTTTATATACCAAATTTGGAAAGAAAAAATCAGTCAAGGAACTCAGCCAGGATCGTACACACAAGCAGACCCTGAAATATTTGTTACCGCTTCGTGTATAAAGACGGAACAAGCGAGGGAGCCACCACCAAAAACAATAAGCATTTTTATTTCACTATAATGCACCTTTTTGCCAAATTTGAAGAAAATCTGATATGAAATGTGGCTGATACAGCGCACAAAAGGAAGGTGACAAGGCATCCTAGTCGGAACACTGAGGGCGCCGTCACCACAGACTCTTGTGTCCTTCACGAAGAACGACCACCAATACGCCTCCTTAGCAAGTCTGAATAAAATCCGTTAAGTAACAATCAAGTTATTGCATAAATAAGCACTTCTGCAAATTTTGACATGATGAGGGTAACCTATGAACCTGTAAAAGGTGGAACGATGGGGGCAGCTTTATAAATATGTATAGGTGTACAAAATTGACTATGATGCATTTACATATCATATTTGAAAGAAAAAAATCGGTCATTAAACAAGGCCAGGGTCGCACACACAAGCAGACCCTGTTAAATTTACCCTTTCCTGTATAAAGACGGAACAAGCAAGGGCGCCATCACCAAAACAATAGGCGTCTTCATTTTACCATAATAACACCTTCCTGCCAAATTTGAAGATGATCTAAGAAGATCAGCAGCCAGTAGAGCGCTAACAAGAAAATATCTCCGACGGACGCGGAGGACGCGGCGGCGGCGGTGCAACGAGGCCAAATCCATAGTATCCTCCGAACTCTGTCGGGGGGTACAATACATGTATTATATGTAAATAAATCAAATATTCTTTGTCAAGTCTCAAGTGAAGTATTAATGGAAAGGTCTAATTTTGCTGTATATGATCAAAGTAATGCTTTCAAATATCTAAAAATACCGCTTAGCTCATTTTGCTATACATTGTGGCAAAGTCTACTTTCGATTCTATGCTTGGGTTTTCATAAACGTGCTTGACAAAATACCAAAGGATTCTAAGCAAACATCCATCCGTACATCAAAATACCCAACGATGAATAATGGAATTAAAAGCAGTACCAAGTTTTGTTGGCATTTACAAGATAGTTCTTGTGCAGTCGAGGTGGATGTACAAATAAGAGGGCTACTAATGCATCACGTCACAATTTTACCAATGGTTGTGTGCAAAGCAGAAAACAAAATAAGAAAATCTTATTTTTCGCTATTAAGGTATAAAACATTTTTTATTCCTTGCTGAATAACAGCGAAAGCAGTGATATATAATCAGTTGAATTCACTCATGTTAATTTCGTTCACCTTACTTAATTTTTTTTATCGAATTGATACGACCCTTTAATCTTCCTACTCCCCCTTTTTAATGAAAATCAGCGTATTCTTTTTTTCTCATCGCGTGCGGCCTTCGTTCATTACTATCCTGTTTTTAGTTTCATATGTCTGTTGTGATCTAGGCAATACTTTCCTGTAGATCCACTTGGTAGCATAGCGCTATCACATTGTATATATTCAAACCACTTAAAACTTCACAAACCCTTACAAATGATAGACAATTTTGATAATGATTAAATATGTCCGTCGTAGAATATATTGTGAAAGCTTATTTCTGATTACTGAAAGACAATTGAGCAGATTAGAACAAAGTACAAAGCGAAACATGAAAATCTTTTGTGGGTAGAATTCATGCTTCGCTTAATCAACGTACATGTATTTCGTGGGAGCGGTTGTTGTAGAAGCAAATGCCATATATGGCAGACTGTCACAAATTGTGTTATTTCTTTTTTTTCGCATTGCTTGGCTTGGCTTTCATTGTTTGAATTTATCTCTTAATCTTCGAAGAGCACGCATTGTGTACGCTGAATGTATGAGAAAATGTGTCGAAAATTATTCTAATTTATATTACTACTACTGTCATTGACGAATGATTGAGATCCCGCACCATTTGATTATTCTTTACCTATATTGGTGCAGATAAGAAGTGAAGTTAACTCTTATTGCCTTTAACTGAATTGAACTGAGGTATCATTGAATGAAGAAATGGGTGCAGTTTTAACAGTTATGATATAAATGTGCTGGTCGCACTTTCTTTCAAGGATTGATTAAAATCATTACCGAAGTTTCAAATCTATTTCAAAGCATACAGGCTCTTTAAAGGGATCGTACAGTTTTGGTGGAGATCTAATTTCAGGTTTCTAACATTTTTTTTTTTGGTGAGATAATGAGAAACCTCTTACAAAATATGAAAGAGCATGTAATTCTATGAGGAATTCAACGTTTATTTGATGAAAATTGGTTTTGAAATGGCTGAGATATCCAAAAAAAAAAGTGATCCTAATAAAGTGTGGGACCCACACTTTATTACCATCGCTTTGTTTTACTTTGTTTTTGGATGTTTCAGTCATTCCAAACCCGATTTTCATCAAATGAACTTTGAATTCCTCTTAAAATGGTATGCTCTGTACTATATCATAAGTGTTTTTCTTGGTATTTCACAAAAAGTTAAGAGCCCAATACTCATCTCCACCAATACTGTATCATCCCTATCAAGGACTTCACAAAGAGGCGTCATATGACAGCGGGTTAGGACTACTTTGCTGGAAATTCCACAATCATATTCACTGTATTGTACACCCACAGGAAGATCACGTACGCGTGACCGACCAAGCAGGGTCTTGTCCAGTATTTGGCAAGTTGCGAGAAAAGTTTCGCGCCGTGAAAATCTGAATCAACTACAACGTTACGGTTTCACTTCTACCTGTAAAGTGCTAGAAACTGTAGCCGTTAGCTTCAAAGACATCATTATAGTGAAGCCCCTGCGACAAAACAGTTTAAAGAGTAAGCATTCGCAAAAAGGAATCTTCATCAGGAGCAGAACAAGGACAAGAAAATGGAAGGTGAGCATTCAAATAGAATAATTCAAATACCCCTTCTTCATTTAGGAACATCTGACTTTTCATCTTTCATTTTTTTCTGACGTTAATGCAATTTTACATCATCTTGACTTAGAGTCTTCTCCAAAAGATGAGGGACCGATTTCGTAAGCTTGACCGCTTAACAGTGCATGACAGGTATAACCTTAAAATAAAAGGAATTCAAAAGATTTCTTCATTCAATGTACAACTTACAGGAACATTCTGCTCTCAACATAAAAAAGAAACACAAGTCGTAATGTGTTTGTTTAAATAAACTACATCTTGCAAAAACAATATTCATGGTGAAGGCTATTGGGTTATCTTGGAATACACTGTTTTTCACCGAAATTGATTGAAATCGATTTTCGATTGATTTTCTCTGCTGGACATTTTGTTATGTTGCATGCTTTCATTATGTTTTAGATAGTAATGCGTAGCTCAGAATTGATGCCACAAAATCGAATGATTCGTGTGAAGTGAATTCTTAGCTTTGTTACAATTATACAGCTTTATCAGTCTTGGTCCTCGCAAACCTTGTATAAATCGAAACGAAATCCTTTTGTGTGTGTGTGTGTGTGTGTGAAATTCTCAAAGTTAACACGAGATGCTGACGTACAAACTTTTCTTTCACATTCGTTTTTAAATTCTAAATGTATTAGCATAGTAATAGCAAAGATATAGGAAAATAGTTCCAGCATAGATTGTTCATGGCGAAAGATGACATATTTCCTCGGCTGTTTATTTCACAAGCTTGTTTCTTTTTCAAAGTTATTAACAAAATGATAGTATAAAACTTCAGGCTTTTATCTGTTATCAACAATTCAGTGAAAAAGGATTGAAATTTGATCGTATTCATTGTATACTTTGTGTGTATGCATATTTTCAAGTCTCAAGGTAGTCAATGTCTACTGTTTGATGTAAGAATGGCTAATGATTACAATCATTAAAAAAACACATTCAATTCCAATACAATTGTATTATTTTTTTCATCTGAAGCTTACTTAGGAGAAAGGCAAGTATCTGGACTTGTGAGATGCTCTGTAAGATTTTGGATGATTTTGCGAGTTTATATTGTTTGTTGTATGGAAAAAAATACTACCAAGCTGAATGTTTGGAACAGCTCCTAATGATTATTGTTGGAAGGGGCAGTTAATCCTAAGTAATTGCCAAACAAATATCGTTATATTCCTTGAGGGAGGGCAAGAAAAATACGTTTTTATCCTGAGTTGCCATGTTTTGGAAGTCGTTGACGATTGTATCTACAGCTGTACAGCTGTATTTCGGATTTCGATTTAATTAGTATAATGGTACGTTCAAATTAACTCTTTGTGTGCCCCGTTCGCACGTCCGACTCAGTCGACGGCGTGCCAACTTCGCATATTCTGCTCAACAAACAAAGCCGCTGAAACCGATCGATAAATCTCTAATCGACCGGTACAATAAAAGCGTTTCTTGCGCTTTTGTTCCTCAACGGCTTGCAGTCTATGTGGTGATTAAACTATCAAGCGGTGTTCCTAACCAGATTTGCGTTTACATTCTAAGTTTCTGTCATGGTTTTATGTGCAAAAGTCATGCCTTTACAGTAATGTAGCAACTGGTCATTTAAAAGAAATATTGAAAATACATTTGTCATACAGTGTATAACGAAGCAAAGTTTGGCTTTCCTCTAACACTTTGCTCACTATTATGTACAGCTTAACAGAAATAATTTTAAGAAGTTATACAAATTGGAAACACAGAATTCTTTCTCAAAGCATGACTACCTTCGTGTCTCAGAATAACGTGGCACACAGGGGGTTTCAACCATGGCACATAAAGAGTTAAGAGTCACACAACATGTATTCAAGACAAGGAATTTATAGAGTAATTATCTCTTCAGGTTTTTAATGCAAGTACAATTCTCTGCGGGACATCTGTACATGATGTAAGTTCACAAGATGTTTTGGTAATTTCAGTTTTGTATAATGATTCATTGCAACCTTATGTGGCCTCCCAACCTAGAATGAAGGAGAGCAAGTAATTCTTTATCAGGTGCATTCTACGAAATCAACAACTAATGTAGTGCAATCTGCGTTCACATTTGTGCTGCAAATGAAATTACAGTTTAATCGAGAAATATATATATAAGAAAGGAATTTCAGCATATTTCGTTACTAAAATGTCTTTTTTAAAACATAATACATATATGTTGATTTGTCTTCTTCAAATAGACATCTCTTGATTTAAAAAAGACCGAAAAAATTCATATCCGCCTTGACAAATCTCTAAGAACTTTTATTTCAACAGTTGGCTTCACTTGAAGTTATTAAAGTGATAGAGTACACTTTTTATATAAGTTTTTAGGTTTGATGTCCACTTCAACAAACAACATCACAACATAGTCGTGTTCATTAAACTATCTGTTCCTGTGCAACTTTGAACAATACCAAGATAATCAATGTCCACTGTTTGATATAAGAATCCGTGTGATCGATAAATATTGAATGTAAAATTATCAATTGACACATCCTTTACAGCAACACTACTATAAAATTTCGTCATCGGCAATGAAATTAGGAAAATTTTAAAGAAGTTTATTCTGACAAAAACAGCAACGGAAAAACAACCCCCCCCAAAAAAAAAAAAAAGAATGGCGTAGTGACCTAAAAATGGGTTTTAATCGAATAGAATGAAATGTCAAATACCATATAACACTTGGACCTTATGAGATTTAGCAATATGTGGAGACAATATTCATACATCCTAGAACCTTTTTGAAAAGGACTCTTCATTTTAGTTGACAAAAATATTTTCTTCACATAATAATTCATTTCATATAAATTAAATACCTTGTATCCATGTGATAGCCCGTCATGACGTAAATACATCAGTAATCGTAACTGCATATGCAATCAATCCCTTTATTCTAAAGAAATAAAGATACGTTTGATAAGATGTGGTCATTTTATGTCATACTTCATGGTAGGGACCGAAGTTACAAATAATGGTGATAGGGATTCCGTAATGTTACTGAGGAAAAGTTTAAAGAGGTTTTTTATTTTTTTTTCTGACAAAAACAGCAACGACGAAACAACCCCCGAAAATGCACATCTGACAAGATTGACGTAGTGACCTAAAATGGTTTGTAATCGAATAGAATGAACTGTGCAAAACGTCAAATACCATATACTACCTGTCATCATTAAAAGGTAATGTTACTCTCACCTTATGTGATTTAGCATTATGTGGAGTAAAGCTTCATATTAGTCCTAGCACGTGTTGGAAAAGAACTGTTCATTTTAGTTGACACAAATATTTTCTTTATATAACAATTCATTTCCTATAAATTAAAAGCTCTGTATCATGTGATGGCCCGGCATGACGTTAATACATCAGTAATCGTAATAGATAGTGTTTTAATAGGCGATGTGCATACTGATATGTAGTAAATCCCTTTATTATAAAGAAATAAACATAAATTTGATAAGGTGGGGTCCCTCTATGCCATACCTCATTGTATGGACATTAGTAACAAATAGTAGTGATAAAACAATCCGTATTGGTATTGTTTCCAGACAAGCCGACAGCAATCGGAAGTCTGAAGGAGGAATCAAAGCAGGCATCAGGCCCCTGCCCAGAAACAGTTCAGTTGACCACGGAACCTCTGGTGACCGACCCTAACTTCGGCTCATCGCCGAGTTATGTTCCACCTCCAGCGCCCGTCGAAGTCTACACAGCTCCGCCAGTATACCCCGCTCCTTCTCAAGTTCCTTCTCAGAATACCCTGGTAATCTCTCAAATTTAGATATACGTATCGATATGTGTGTATGTAAATTCATCATATAAACACACAAAGTAGCACAGAACTCAAAACATAACAATGGCGAAAATGGTGTCTCTGGCAAATAGTACGCAGCGATAATCTAATAGAAGAAAATTCCATGAAACGTACAGTCATTAATGCACTTGTTTCTGCTACTGTAGATTTCATGAGGGGCCCAGCAAGGGCCACTGTTGTCACCTGTCACATGCTGTATACATTTATAAGGAAACCACAATTTTTTTTTTTCCAACTGACCGAGGAACAGATAAAAATTCGGCCGTAATCTCCAGGAACTACGTTTCTCTTCTTTCCCATTACGCCAGAAATCAGTTTTAGATGGTCACTGTTACACCTTTCTGAACTAAGTTGCGATGAGTTGCATTTTTATTCTTTTCTTGGTCGAAATTGGACCAAAGACATTGATTACCAGCAAAAGGATGACAGTTTGACCTTTTTCAGAAGTAATGATAAAATTCAAACAACTGTATACGCAGTTCTGCCAGAGTACGAGCAGCTAGATTTCAGCTATTGTAACCTGGGAGAACTACATGTCTTCGGTCACGTGCCCGGATTGATCAGCCTGCACAATTGCGTATGTCTTTAGCCAGGCGAGGGGTCTTTCAGGCAGAAATGTGTATCTCTAAGAAATACACAGTTCGGCATGCTAAGCACGTGTTTAATCGAGCAGAACTGCTTATCTTAGTCTATTTTCTGCGGATTCCTAGCAGATTACCATCCATCCCACTATTCAGCGCATGCAGTTTCCAAACAATGAATATACTGTTTATTTCGATTTGAGTACATCTTTTTGAATTATGTATTCACATCGCGCAAAGTCACCATTATTCACATTTAATTCCATCTTTATAGCCATACCATTTTATTCGTATGTGGGAAAAATACTGGAGTAACTTTTTTCCAATTTTCCCTGTGTATTCATTATGTTTCAGTCTTAATTAACTGCACGAGCATACCGCCGTCGTTTATTTTGCAAAAGCGTGGCTGCTATATGATTTATGGTCGATCTCATGACGCATTGCGTTTGGATTAAGAATGAGAATTAGATTACATGAGAAGCTATATCAAGTTCATCTACACATATTTAAGATCACACGGTGTGTGATAATTTGTTGCTACTGTACAGTACTCTAGCAACTTATACGTCTAGAATCCATAGAAACGATATATAGCACAGGGTTCTAGATATAGAACTAGTTCTAATCAGTTCAAATTTTTAAGCATAGGCTTCCAGGCAGTTGTCCAAAGAAGACGTATTGTTAGATTTATTTTTTTGTTTTTATCCAGACAGATCAATTCTAACTTGTATAAACAGTCACAGTCTTGAGAATAGGAAATATGGTTTTCATAGAAATAGACGAAATAGATTTAGACGAGATCTAGACTACTTTCTATTTTTTTTTTAACAATTGCATTATAATTTACTCTATTTGAAAAGAAGACGTAGGTGTTTACAGGTCAAACTCAGGTTCTTCTTTCTTGCTTAACATATTAGGGTTTGATTATCAAAACCAGACGCCAGTAGGTTGGTCGAGCTCTACACTGAACGCTTTAGGTATACACTGCCCTAAATATTGAGTCAAAACAACATCTTTTAGGAAATTCTATTTGTAGACTGTCTCGTCTATTTAGGCCTAATGTAGACTAAACTATCTAGCCTATAGCGCCTACAGCAGAGCGGTAGAGGGATCTGTATATACGATACAAATCCCACCGTGACTCTATGCCCGTAAGTGATAAGTAAGAGTATAGAGCTCATTAATTGATTGTAAAACTAAAGAATACTAGGCCTGGCTAAAGTTTTATTTACATGTCTATCTGATAGAAATAGAAAATAAGCAATAAGTATATTTTGAGTCTGTACCGTACTAAACTCCTACTTATCTTACTCTCTACGTAGGCCTTTAAAGTAGGCTCTTCTAGAATTCTACTTCAAAAAATATAGATCCAGACGTCTAGATATTGGGGAATAATCAACTCTTTATGTGCCATGTTCGCACGTCCCACTCAGTCGACGGTGTGCCAACTTCGCATATTCCGCTCAAACGCACTAATCCGCTTAAACCGATCGATAAATCACCTAATCCCGCGGGAAAATGAAAGCTTTTCTCGTGCTTTTGTTCCTTTTACATATAGCTTGCATTCTATGTGGTGATCGACTATCAAGCGGTGTTCCAAACTAATTTTGCGTGTAAATTTCAAGTTTCTCTCACGGTTTCATGTGCAAAAGTCATGCCTGCTCATTAATATAGCAACTGGTGATTAAAAAGAAATAAATAAATGGAAATACATTTGTCATACAATTCATATCAAAGCAAAGCTTGGCATTCCTCTTCAACTTTGCTTATTATTATGTCCAGCTTAATATAAATTTGTAGAAGTTATATAGATTGGAAAAAAACAGAATTCTTTCTCAAAACACTACTACCTTCGTGTCTCAGAATAACGTGGCACACAGGGGGTTTCTACCATGGGAAATAAAGAGTTAACAGACTAAATCAATGACAATATCAAATCTAGACTCTAGATCTACATGTAGGAAGCATTTAAATCTAGACTTAGGTATAGAATTAGGAAAGAATGTTTCTAGTAGAGTAGATCCAACGAAACAGGAGCGGGTGGCGCATTCCTATCCACATCTCTATAAATCATTACGTTTTCGTTGTGGTTGATTTGCCTTTTCATCATTTGGGACCCTTTCGAAGGCAAACAAAATAGCTAAATCTGGCAAACCATACAGAAATAAACTTACACATATTATCAGGCTTTCCCGCAGAATATATTATATGGAAGCTTTTGAAAATGCTACTGAAAGTATCACGCTTCCTGTTGTTTTGTTTTGTTTTGTTTTCAAAGCGTCCATGCGTATGTTGCTTTGTGCGGGGTTTTATATATTTATTAATGAAACAAATCGAAAACCGTGCAATTTTGACGTTGAGTATTATTTTAGTATTATTTAGTACATATTTGTAATTTGTCGTTGTCAACTGGTGTATTTCCGAACGCATGTAAAATTGCAAAAGCCATTCCAATATACAAAAAAGATGACTCTTCTTTTGTTTCGAATTACCGACCTATCTCTATTCTTCCTAGTCTTTCTAAAGTCATAGAAAGACTTGTTTATAACAGACTGTATGATTTTTTGTTACCAAATGATATACAGAACCAAGACCAATGAGTTTTAGGAAACTTTACTCCACTGATATGGCACTAGGCCAGTTGTATGACAGAGTGTCGACTGCCTTGCCTGAACAAAAACATGTCATTGGGTTGTTCAATGACCTAAGCAAGGCATTCGACACTCTTGATCACACTATCCTTTTACGCAAATTGCATTGTTATGGAGTTCGTGACATTCCACTGGAATGGTTTGAAGATTATTTATCAAATACACAGCAATACGTATACTATGAATCGGTAAACTCTGAAGTTTTACCCATACATTGTGGCGTCCCACAAGGATCCATATTGGGACCACTACTATTCCCAGTGTACATAAATGCTATTACAAATTCCACTAAGTTACTGCAATACATTCTGTTCGCCGATGACACCAATGTATTTTGTTCAAATTCTGACTTTCAGTCGCTTTTCAGAACTCTTAATACTGAATTGCCGAAATTATCTACTTGCTTTAAGAGCAATATATTGCCACTCAAATTAAAAAAAAGGACAATTTTTATTTATTTTCGTGATAAGAAGCATAAAAATGAAATGCACCATTTGAATATCATGGTGGATGGTATATTATTGGAGCAAAAAGAAAGCGTCAAATTCCTTGGAATACATATCAATGAAAATATGAAATGGAATGTTCATGTGCAATATATCTCAGATACAGCGTCTCGTAACGTTGGTATACTCTGTAAGCTTAAGTATTATGTCCCAAAGAATATTTTATTTATGCTTTATAATTCGTTGATATTGTCGAATATCTCATATTCTAACATTGTTTGGGCAACTGCGAAAAGTCATATTAACAGTATACTGCTTCTACAAAAGAAAGCTATACGTATGATTATGTACCAATTCAGGTTATCGGGACCATTCAGATCCTTTGTTCGTAGAATTAAAAACACTAAAGGTAAATGATATTATTTTTTTTGGCAAAATTCACTTTTTATGTTTCGTTTGTATAACGGTCAGTTGCCATCTTCTTTCTTCTCATTATTTCAGTTAAACAAGGATGTACATTCTTATCCCACAAGGCAATCTGATAAATTTCATCTACAAAATCCTAAAACGGTTATGGCTATGAAATCTATCAGACACACTGGACCTGATATTTGGAACTCTCTTTCTTCAGAAATTCGAACTTTAAAGCCTATGTATTCTTTCAAGAAAGATGTAAAGACAATGCTGCTCTCTGGATATCAGTGATCTTATAAAGTCATTGCAATTGTATTGTATATGAAATGCCCTTGTTGAATTATCGCCGTTCAGAATTTATTGCGTAATGTTATGTAACCGACCATGACCTGTAACTGTTCACCTGTACCTCGGTAAGACAATACTTTGCCATGCTTTACTATTCAGTGATCCAGGTGATCTAACTTTGTGTAATAGCGAAAGCAGACAGACCTCTTCTCTCCTTTCTCCTATCCTCTCTCTATGCAAGTCATCCCTTCCCCTATTTTCCTATATGTAATGCATTATGTACGAGGGCTGCATGCAAATCAAGCAATGTTTAAAACTGCTGTAGCCCTTCTGCGTTATTCATTGTATCACTGATACGTTCTCTTGTAAATTGTAAAGGCAATGAAGAAACTGTATTGCTGTATATTCTCAAAGCAATGAAGAAACTTACCCTGTTAGCAATTAATGTTTATGTATATCCATCTATATGTATGTTACCACCAATGTATATGATATTTGTGTATGTATCTGCATGAGCAATGATATAATGCAGGAACCAATAAATCAAAATGAAATAAAAAAAAAAAGCATATCGAAAAAATGCATTTCGTATCTCGCCTTACGCAGTTCTGCCATAGTAATCACCCTCTCTTCCTAGGAATTTTGCAAAAAGTACTTTCTAAAAATACATTTCTGCCCCGAATTATAAATCATTTTTGTTTTTTGCCAACTTCTGCAAACACACAAAACACTCAAAACCTGAAAATCAATTTAGACAGTTCTGCCAGATAACGTCGTAAATAGTTATCATCAGTGTATGTTTACTTGAAACTTTATTCATTTCATCTGCAGCTCATACCTACAAGCAGTGTAATAACCCGCCAGGCAAACCCGCCCATCCCAAACAACATGGGGTTTGCGATCTTCGTTACGGTTTGCTGCTGTTTGCCTTTTGGCATCATCGGCATTCTGAGAGCTAATGAGGTTTGTTAATTCCTATAGACGTCTTTGCTTTTTTTAATACCATGAAGTAATTCACAGCGGAATATTTACACCAGGCTGGATAAAAACATAAAGACATAAAAAATGCTAAAAAACAACAAAAGAAAGAAATAAAGAAAGAAACAAACAAACAAACAAAAGCACTGAGAATTCTTCATGGAAGATAAGCAGTACTATCACACATAAATATTGACATACACTACATTAGTTATTCGTTGTATACTTTGGTCAAACTATATCCAAATTAATGTTTGTTTTTTATCATTTGGTTTTTGTACTACACTTACAGCAAGACTCTGGCTGCAGAATGAATCTTTGAATGTATTTTACAATGTATTCTGCATCACATATATAGTATGTGACCATACATCAAAAAACCAACAAAACGTTGTAAGACATGGATGTTTAGTTAAGAACAGATGATTTGAAATGATGTATAACTCAATTCAAATGGACCCCCTATCCTATCCTATCCTAATATCAAAGAAAGAATGCACACACTCTGGAAAGTGTACAACTGAGAAAAGATGGTCTAAAGTATATGATCTATTACAGCGCTAAATCTTTACCAAGCTGTGCAAGCTGTGCGATGAATGAAATAGAAAGAAAAAACAGCCTGTCAACCTCTGCAGCAAAAACAATGAAGGGATTGTCAGATTATTAAGCTGAAATTGATCATTTCTTATTATTACATTATGTACATGATTAAGACTAACTTTCAAAGCAGTGGCATCAGTTTATCTAAAGTTATTGGACTTGAAAGTATCTTGATAGTATCTTCATTATAGAACAAACGAAGTTCTGGTTATGATGAGATTCTCTAGTAGTTTGAAAACTGTCATATCTTCGGTTGCTGACCCACTTGCTCATATATTCAATATGTCAATGTTCTTTGTGTGTTTCCCGCTAAAATGAAATTTGCTAAAATTATCCCAATATTCAAAAAGGGCGATAAACTTGAAATCAATAGTTATGGTCCAATTTCATTATTTTCTTCTTTGTCTAAACTCCTGGAAAAACTTATTCATAAGAGAATGATTAACCCGTGTCACATATTTTCAGTCCTAACACAAAATCAGTGCGTGTGACTTTTTGTTGGTTTTGTGATGCATGGTCACACATTGTAATACTTTCTTTCCCTTATGCCATGCAGGAATTGTATAAATACCTTAGTACATACCCATATTATACATACAGACGTATACTTTCAGGACATAAAAAATTAAACTCTAAGCACCTGGGATATCGATAGTTTCTATGGTAGGCAGAACGCCACATTTTCCCCATGCAAATTATGCAAATGTAAATTTAATTACTTACTTAGCAGAACTTTTTTTTTCTTCATGTCCAATAAGAGCACCAGATGTCACTGACACCTTCTGCTGTTATTGGACAAAAAGAACAAAAAATGTTCTGCTAGATTGTTGAACGTTTTATGTCCTCTCAGAATACTTGTAAGTTGAAAATTGTGAACTGAAAGAAATGTTTACTCTTCACAAATTAACAGAGTTCGCAACCCAAACTCTAAGTCATACCTGTGACAATATTTTAGGGTGGTAGTACTACCATTATTTTCAGACTGTACAAAAAGTTAGTTTTTGTCGAACAGTTTTTTTTTTTATTTGCATTAATTTGATATCCAAAAAGCTGCATAACTAAGGTTATTAATCGCTTTTAAAGGTGAGGTTCGCGCTATACAAATATCCAGATTTTAGGGGTTTTGGTTCTGGGACGATGAAGGCCATCCAGTTTGTTTTTTTAATGTTTGCCTTCCAATTTATTCCACTTTCTGCTCTTGTTTCTCTTCTATCTTGCATTTTAATATCTTTAATTTTCTTATTATCAGTTCTTTTAACCCTTCCCCTCTTTTTTTCATCCTCTCTTTTGAACACTAGTATCTGCTCTGTATCACTTCTTGTACTGCTTCATTTTAATTATTTTTCTGTGTGCCTTATTTCCTCTTCCCCTACTTTTCCTTTTCTTTTGTTAGATTGATGTTATTGATATGTCATTTGTCGTCTCCTTTCAACCCCTTCTTTTTTTTTTTCTCTCTCTCTCTCTTTGCTTTGCCAACAGGCAACTATGAAACAAGCCACTGGAGACAGTCTTGGTGCAAAGCGTGCAGCCAACGGAGCCTTTTCCTGGTCCATGGCTGGGCTGTGTTGCGGGGTTGTCCTAACGATTGTCTCAGCGGTCGTGATGTTTTATGTCCGTCAAAATTCCAATGATTTGTCCGGGTATTGACATTGGAGTCTTGAGTAGATGTCTTGAAATGTATCTAGGTCCAAGATTGACATGAACCTTTATCTAGGGAGAGAGAGAAAGGGCAGTATTACTACTACATTGTACTATAAACCCTTGTGCTGGACCTATGTACTGTAGCCGAGGAGGATATGCATACTTTAATGGCGATGGCGGATAGGCTTATGGGTTTCACTTGCACATCCCGCATCCCTTTTAATAGTAAAATTAATTATAATAGAAAATGATAACAGGAATGATAACAATAAGAGAACGATGATGATGATGATAATAGTGATAATGATAATGATGATAATAAAAATAAAAGAAACAATTATAGTAACAATAAAAAACAAAGATACTAATACGGTTTTCTTCGTCCGGGGAGGAGTGCACTCTTCAGTGTTCCCACTACTCTACCAGAGGACCAATTCTTCATTAGTGCCCTTGAGTTGCCAGGTACCCATTTATACAACATGTTTATTCCGGAGATTCGTTATTCCTAAGGTTCATTTATCCGAAACACACAAAATCACTATACCTATAATTTCGTTAATCAAAAAATGAAAAAGAGTTCGCTCTTCCGAAAGCACGTTTATCAGAAAATAAGATAGGTGTCGTTATTCCGAAGATTCGCTGATCCGAAAATTAAACAGTGTTTGTAACGATTTTTTTTTTTTTTCGGATTAAAGAACCTTCGGAATAACGAATCTTCGGAATAACAAACCTTCCGACTAAAGAACCTTCAGAATAAAGAACCTTTGGACTAATGAAATGTAACCCCAAACACGTAGGAATTTCCGATTTTGGCGGCCATTTTAGCGACCGTCTTGAATATCTCAAAATCCTCAAGGATGCAAAAGTTGCATCATCAGGACTCGGATTCAGCACTCTTGAAATAGGGTTACACCATCTAAAAACATCATCTAAACAACAGCAGACGGCAAAACAAGGTTCAGCCTCTGGCACCCAGACTAATCGACTATGCCTCAGCTCCCCCCCCCCCCCCCCCGTCACACGTTCACTTGGAGAGTGTCCCAAAAATTACACCTTGGGAACTTGGGGGAAAGTATGATCATGAGGTTTCTTAACAGCTCCTTTAACAAAAATCCCGAACGCAAAATCTTTAAACTTCACTTGTAAAAAAAAAAAAAAGTACTCATGATCTTTTGCACCCCCTTTCACAATTTTATTCATCCACAAAGTCTAGATCATCGCCTATTGTTGGATGCCTGTAACAGCACAAAGAGGACTATTGGCAATGACAAAAAAAATACGTATACAAACATTTATGTGTGGGACTACTATTGATAAAATGTGTGCCCACAGTAATGTTCGTGGCGGCAAAAATCCCGATCAGCACTACAAATCACATTCTTTCATATTTCGAGAAAAATCAAATAGTAAATATTATATCCAACATTATTATCTGTAAATATCAAATGCGATGAACAAAGAATGAGATCAAAATAAACAATTCTTTAACTTGCTTCTCTGTGAATCTCCATATATCGCACGAAGTCTTAAAACTACTAACTACTGTAGAAGACACAGCATGTCCACATAGATGCAAACTGTTCTTAAAATAGAAAAGAAATGATTAGGTTTGTCAATCAATTCATTACAACAAATGCAAGATAACGCAAGGCAATGTAATCATCATTTCAAAGCTTAGAGTCTGCTCTTTCACTATCTGTCCTCGACAAAAAATACATATTTGGCGAATTTGGTTGTTTTCTTTGATGTGCAGGGTCATAAATTAAGTAGTTATTACTTCATGTTCTTTTCTTAATGACTTATTGACTTCGCAATTGAAACCTTAAGTAAAATTAATACAATTCAATTTTTCAGAAGGGATTTTTTTATATAAGACAAAAATTATGTTAGGTAATTATAGTACTCTTACCGCAAGTCATTGTGACTAAGCGATAAAGGTATTCATGTTTCACGCTATTGCAACATAAATAATAACAATCAATTAGTCAAAATCGTCATTCTGCATATAGATGTCCTTGTCCTTTTCGAAGAAACGTTAGTCCATTGATAAAGGTTATTCGTAACATGTGAAATCCTAAGAGATAATCTGATTTTGATACCAAATGCGGCAGTGAATGACATTATCAACATTCATAAAATCAGAAAAGAAAACATAATATCATGAGCTGAACAAAGTTTTCTTTGGTTAGTCGTGAAGTAAATTGAGATTTCATATAGACGTTATATCATGGAAATTAGTAATGTACCAATACAATGTAAAAGGTGTAAATCATTATACTACCTCTCGAATATTAAGCAAGTGAGACTCTAATTACACGTTCTGATGTGAAATAATAAAAGTCAAAGTGAAAATGGATTGGGATCAGTGTAATGCGCATTTGTCATTTCAAGTATTTACTTCTTTGCTTATTGTAACAGAACGCAGAAAAACACAGATTCAAATTATTTCAGGACAGCCTACGTATTGACTTCGGCGGTACATTTTTTTTGTTATCATTATTTGAAGAGTTTGTTCGCAAAAACCGATACGTCCATATTTACTAAATGGAGATATTTGTGATAAATAATACAGGTCAAAAAAATAAAGAAAAACAATTGGACTTATCGGTTTTTGCGAACAAACTCTTCATTTATTCATTCTAAATCTAATTCATGTGTGAAAAGTAAATGGACAGTTAAGGAAAGTGATGCATTAACAGATTTAAGAAAAAACAAACAAAAAAGTTATAAACCACTGAAGAGGACATACTTATAGCTGTGTTACCACTGAAGGCTAAACGGAGGCTGGTAAAAAAAAAAAAAAAAAAATATATATATATATATATATATATATATATATATATATATATACACGCAGGGTGGTCTGTCATACTCCTTTCATCTATGTGGTCTCTCAAATATAACGAAAAACAAGATACTACATTTGTCTTTAAGAAGCTAGGATTATTGTTAGCAATTTGACAATGTAGGGACCAATCAAATAAGATAAAATAAATCAAAGTCAAATCAAGCGTATCAAACAAATAGTTGGGGATTTGGGGCGGTACGTATGAGACCAATCAATGTGCACAACACTCTGCAAACGAGTCATAATCTCCCGTAGTCATTCTGACGTAGGTGAAGCCGTATTCCAGTGACAACGTATCCCCCACAAAGAGGTAAGTGGATATCATAATCAGAAATGCGTCGATAGTCTTCCGTCCACCCTGGCAAGTTACTGCCAGAAAATATGACCTCAACAACTTTCTCTCGTGATTTGCCTTATATATTTTTTTTCAAGTAATATTTCCTTCATAAAATGATTATTTCTACCGTTATTTTATTAGGCCTTCCAAAAATTAAGTACCAAAATCATTACAGGCATTATTTACCATTTGCAAATAAAATAAAAACCAAGGTTTGGTGCTTCAATGTAGTCCCAAAATAAAAGTTATGGATAAAAATAACCTGTGTAAAAAGTGATCAATACAATCAATACAAATTTTGTTAAATACACAAACAAAAGTGAACAATAGTTATAACAAGCTTGTTCCTAGACTAAATCGTCTACAGTTTTGGTTATTGGTAGAAAAAAAAAGTGACATCTTCTCATAATTTAGGCTTTATTGCAAAACAAAAAACAAAAAACAAAAAACCACAATATGTGTAGAACGTTCTGTGATACAGCTGGCCTGCACATATTCATGCTCAAATATTCTTTATATCACTGCTCAAAACTGTAAGTTGAACATCTCCTTTACAGTTGATCTTATTGGTGATAACGATAAGGATAGCGAGTATCAAAAAAAAAAAACGGCAAATAAAAAAAAAAAAAAAAACAGTCGCCTCTTCACAGTACCTTGTCACTTTTTTTGAGGATATGTAATCCATTTCTCATCAAAGTTTTTTTTTCTATTACAGAAAAAAAAAATGTATTAACTTTTAGTAATCCCATGTTGTAATCATTACCGAAAATGGAGAAATCAGTCGATTGGAAATAGCCCAAAATATCTAGCCCTAAGGGCCGCGCTTAATGAGAGATAGTATAGGTTTTTTCGGCCAATTTCGCACTTTTGTCAGTCCAATTCCTAATTACTGCATTCAATTTAGCAAAATTTAACGTAGAATACATGTTCCGTAGTTCAATTTTATGATCTCTTCATTCAAATTCATTTTGGAGCATTCAAATTACCTTTAGCCTTATTCTAATTAATACATTTTCAATTGAAATTCGTAAAACGAGCACGATTTCATTATTCGTTCATTCAATTGAGAATGACATAGTCACGTCATCACGGACATGCCGCACTCGTTCATTCAAATTCATTTTTGGGCATCCAATTTAACATCTTTTGCAGTCAATTTAGCACGCATATTTATGCTTTGGTTCATTCTTTATTTCTTTTTTTTTGTCAACATAGTTATTGTTTTGCAAGCGTCATTACATTTTATATTTTCGTACTTATTTTAGAGATTGTGGCAACAGTTTTTTTTTTTTTCAATGTGCTTGGGGATTCTTCCAGTCCGAAGATATAGTGCATCATTGTGGCCACAACTTATCTGGCCCTTGAGTGCTTTATTCCGAGTGTTTCGGCCAGTTCTAGGAAGTCAAGGTTATGATTATCAAATGTTTCTATAATTTTTAATGTCTTCTTGAGAAATACGTCTGTATCTAATTTATGCTGTCATGACTGTAAGAAGATGAAGATAATCTGGAGTATTGGTACATGCAGGCCTAAGATGACATGTATGAAAGAAAAGGGGCGTTACAGAACAACAAACTCGAGTTATAATATGGTAAAAAAATATGAAACTTTTACTGCTTAACAGTGCGTGGATGAAACAAAAAGTCACATTGAAATACGCGTTTAAATGTTTCACCTTTTCAAAAAAGAAATAACATGTTGATTCGAATGAACATGTTAGGAATTTGACTGCCCATACGCGAAATTGAATGACTGAAATACCCCTTTCGGCCAGTGTTGGCGAATTTGAATGACTGAAGAGCACGTGTCAATTTGAATGCTCGTTTTACGAATTCGAATGGCACATGTGCAAATTTCATTGATCGAAATGCTAAATTGAACGACCGACTTACATTTGAATGACAGAATGTGTAGTGACGAGGATTTTCGCTAAATTGAATGAACCTTTTATCAAATGGACTGACAAAAGTGCAAAATTGGCCGGGAAAACCTTTATTATTCTTTTTTTGTAATATGTAGTCTAAAAAAAAAAGTGTTAATAATACGAGGAATGTAATGTTTTAAGCTTATAAACGGGATCAAAACCATTGCATTGCAAAGAGTAAATTCAGGTTACGTAATACTACTCTAGTATTCATATGTCTGCTGGCTTGGACGGGAGTGTATGTAACGATGGTTATTATGTATAACAAAATACACTGCCTAGTCAGTATTCATTATAATAAAATTAAAAAAAAATCTTAGCAAAATCCTGCCGCAGAGGAGAAATATAAGATCACATACCTAGAGGCAAGAATATACCCAGCGCTGTAGCACCTCCCTATAGCCTCTAAACTTGCAGCGCAGATATAAACAATAAAGGGGGGAAAGGCGCACGCACATCCGAGTCCAGTTGCCTGGAAGGTAACGGAAGTAACAAAAAAAAAAAGAAACAAATCCCTCAAACATCGAAGAAGAGTGATCCAAAGAGATTAATGAACAATAATTGGAAGGTTATTACATCGAAACAATGTGTGTGATAATGGTAATCATCAATAGTCAGTTACTGGCCAACATTTATTACCTGCTTAACAAAAATATTTCATATTTGTGACCTGCATCACAAAACCAACAAAAACTCGCCAGACATGGATTTTTAGTCAAGGGCAGATTCTAAAAGAGCAAATTATAAGCTTTAAAATGATGTTTAACTCAATTCAAATGGACTCTCCTAATCTAAATTTTCGAAGAAAGCACACACTCTGGAAAAGTACGAACCGAGAAAAGAGGCTCTGAAGGAAAGAGTCTATTCAAACGCTCGCTGTGCCGCAGCCACCGTGAATGGGACCAAAACAGAAAAATAAAAGAAAAAAAAAACCAGGAAGTTAGCCACCGGAGCAATAACAATGAAGGGATTATCAGATTAAGCTAATATTAAGCATGCTATACTAACACATTCTGTCAATGATTAATGCGAACATTCAAAACAGTAGCGTCATTGTTTTTAAAGTTATTCGTTAATATATATATATATATATATATATATATATATATATATATACATGTGTGCATTCATGATAATACATCTTCAAAAATGCTTGTTTGATATATCTGGAAAATGAAAAATGGCTGGATATTAGATATTTTAATAATCTAAAGGTAAAGATGTTTGATCCCTTCAAATTTGTCATTTTGTCATGCAACTGCAGAGAATGAGAAATGAATAACGTATTCTCTCTCTCTCTCTCTCTCTCTCCATATATATAATGATATATATATATATATATATATATATATATATATATATATTTATATATATATATATACACTCAGCAAAAAAAGTAAGTTCCCCCCTAGCATTTGTGGACATATCTCAAAAAGTATTCAACCGATTTTCATAATTCAAACGGAAATGGATAAAGAATTGTATTACTCATGACATGAGTGGCAAATCATTGCCACCAGATATCATTATTGGTGTGAAAAAATGCATTTTATGTCAAAATGCATGGAAGCAAAAGTTGCACTTTAGTGATTTGCAATGACTTTTACACAAATAATCAAACAATCAGTCATGATTCTGAACATTCAAGCATGGTTTATTGCATATTTCTCTTTCTCTTTCTTTTCATGAGCATACAGTGAAGTATTTGATAATTGATAATGTCCACCATCCGCTTCAATGAGCAGCCGGCATCTCCTCCTCATACTATTAACTACAGTTTGTACTTGGCGCTGCTCAATGTTCCAATGCTCCGCAAGATGCGCTATTCTTGCAGTGAGGTGTCATCTTTCAACTTCTTGCTCGCCTTTCACTTAATGATATCCCAAATATTCTCTACTGGATTACAGTCAGGGGATCTTGCAGGCCACTCCATACGTTCGATGCCATTTCCCTCTGCAAACTGATCTATAGGGCATGATGCAAAATGCCCACTGGCCCACTGGCATATTAATGTGATCAACCTAAATTGGAATTACAAATCACATGGCTTCTATCAATATTTTCATATTGAGAAGGCCTATTGTTAAAAAAAAGTATGCATATCATCTGTTTAATAGGGAAGCACATTGTACCTGAAGAAATTCCTGAGAATTACACAATTTAAAAAGATCATTTGCAAACCCACATAGGAAATGTATACAATAGGCTTCCTACGGCCTAAAGTGCAACTTTTTTTCCCATGCATTTTGACATAAAATGCGATTTTTTACACCAATAATGATATCTGGTGGCAATGATATGCCATTCATGTTATGAGTAATGAAATTCCCTATCCATTCCCGTTCGAATTATGAACATCCGTAAAATATTTTCTGGGATATATCCAAAAGTGTTCGGGGGGAACTTACTTTTTTTTGCTGAGTGTATATATATGACCCTGCACCTCAAAAACAACAAAAAGTCGCCAGACATGAATTTTTAGTTAAGACCATTTTCTGAAAGAACGGACTTCAAGCTTTAAAATGATGTATAATTCAAATCAAATGGACTCTCCTAATCTTAATACTGGAAGAAAGCACAAACTCAAGAAAAGTGTGAAGTGAGAAAAGAGGCTCTGAAGTACAGTGTCTATTCAAGCGCTTAATCTTTACCAAACCGTGCTGGCTGTGTGATGAATGGAACAAAAACACAGGAAGTAAACCACCAAAGTAACAACAATGAAAAAATTATTAGGTTAAACTGAAATTAAACATGCATCATTAACGCATTCCGTCCATGATTAGTGCCAACTTTCAAAGCAGTAGCATTATTTTTTCAAAAGTTATTAGAGTTGAAAGTGAAGAGTGTGGACAAGGTTTTTCAGAAATGAAAAAAGGATTCTAAAGACACACCTAATCACACTATTCTACCAAAAATGTTTGAGATAAACTGCTGAAAAAACACACTTTCCTGCCCGTTTTATGATACTAAATTTTAGCATAATGTAAAAGAAGACCCGCTCTTTCAAAAACTATGAAAACGTCAAGTTCGGCTAGGTTGACCCATTTCACTTATTTTCAGTCCTCACGCAAAATCAGTGTGTGCGACTTCATGTTCGTTTTGAGGTGCACGGTCACATACATACATTGACATCCTAGTATATTTCACAAACAGGTGTAAACGCGTCGAATCTCTGCATTTTTACCAGATCAAGAAAGAATTGAATGAACAGACCTATTATTGACGTCCCAGAACACCCCTCCCCAAATATAAGTAAGTTATACCAGACAATGTATTACTCACACAGACAAGCATAACAACAAAACAATTTGCGACTTCACCGCAGATCTTTGCTGAAAATTAGAAGCAACAACCTGAGATCCATTTTCGTGCGAAAAACTGAAATAATACAAAAATGCTTTGATTTAGGCTAGACAGCTAGGACTAAAATACTGACAGAAACACGTATGAGATTTTACTTTATTTATAAAAAAAAAATGTACATTATTCCAAAGACACATCAAATCACACTTTTCTACAATAATAAAAAAACAGCTGTTCAATAAACTGCTAAAAACACACTTTCCTTCCCGTTTTATGATCCCAAATTTTAGTATAATTCAGAAAAAGACTTGCTCTTTCAGGAAATATGAAAAAGTCAAGATCGGCTAGGTTGACCCATTTTACCTATTTTCAGTCCTCACACAAAATCAGTGTGTGCGACTTTTTGTTCGTTTTGTGACGCACGGCCATATATATATATATATATATATATATATATATATATACATGAATACAGATGCTTAGGTATTTAAAAATTGATCGGTAAACACCGGAGGGAAAAAAAAAAGAATAGTGAAAACATAAATAATAACATTGTGCAAGCACGTTAAGCTATTTTCTTTTTATCAGAATAGCTCATTTTTGGTAAAATCATAATTTGGAAAATTAAGCTATAAACCATGTAAACCAACAGAGAAGACGCACATTCACTTATATTACATGTATTTTTATCATCCAAAATGTATCATAACATGTACATGATTATGAAGACTTTTATCACAAAATGAGGTGCCTCCATTCTTGATGTTTGAAGTTGAGAGATTTGTGATTAAATACGCTAATGCACAAAGAAAATACTAAGAAAGATAGTACGTATTATAAAAAAAGAATAACATACGACGAATATTTGATTATAACTATATAATTATGCTGCAATATTTCGTGTCAAGCCCCAAGTAAAGTGTTAATGGGAAAGTTTAATTGTGTTGTATATGATCAAAGAATTGCTTTCCAATGTTTAAAAATAGCGCTTAGCTCATTTTGCTGTAAACCTCTTCATATATATGCATATACATACATAATGTTGCTTTAAAAGACATATGAAGCACCCCCTAATGATGACACCTTTTAATATAGAACACATCCCCAAGAATGTGCATAGTCATATTTTGACAGTAGTGACAAAGTCTACTTTCGATTCTCTGCTTGGGTTTTGATAACATACCAAAGGAACCTAAGCAAACATCCATCCATACATCCAAATACGCACTGATGAATAATGGAATTAAAAGCAGTACAAAGTTTGGTTGACATTTGCAAAATAGTTCCTGTGCAGTTGAGGTGGATATGCAAATAAGAGGACTACTAATGCATCACGTCACAATTTTACCCATTATCGTGTACAAAACAGAAAACAAAACAAGAAAGTCTTATTTTTCGCTATTAAGTTATAAAACATTTTCTATTCATAGCTGATTAATCTCGGAAGCACTGATATTATACATATACATGTATGTATATATATATATATATATATATGGGTGAAAACGTTGAACGATGTACAATTGGCCATTTTCGGGCTTTTCGATATTCAAACCCTTGTAAAATTGTCACTTGGGGGTGTTTTTCATTATTTTAGGTATCATTTGGTAGGGGAGGGTTGTACTTTTCAGAAAATGTATACTTTGTAGTGTTCTTACTGCATTTTCTTTAAAAAATAATGCCTTGAAGCTGAAAAAATTGACAAAAATGCATATTTTGGGAAAAATCTCAGAATCACACGTCTTAATTTTTTGTTCTAATGCAATTCTACAGCTTTGTTTTTCCTTGTGAGTAAGCCCACACACTTCAACTATTTAATCAAGTACTTCTGCCGTGAACGTGTGTATTATTTATCTTATCAGGAAACGTTGAATTCACTTATTTCTGAAAAAGAACGTCTCTGAATGAATTATCTTTTCCTTGACGCCAAAAATTCAGGATGACTATGAAAACATGTAAGGCCATATTTATTTAGCGTCTTATCCATACTACCATTCCATCAAAATTTGTGAGTGAGCTGTGAGAAATAATCGTGTGGTGGCTCATTAAAGAAAATTATACTGAATAACCATCAGAGATGTTCAGTTGTTTAATGGTGTCATTAATGAAAGTGGATTATGCTTGAGATAAAAAGTGGTTATCAGTATGTCAGTGTGAGCCAGGCGACTATGATGATTGGCAACTTTAGTAGCATACTGTTCACAAAAATGAGTTCGGGTTAAAAACCCGAATTGGCGAATGTCTCTGATCAAAACGAATGTCCCTGATTGAAAGTCTCTGAAGGGATATTCCCTCATCTGACACTTTCGCACTGCATGATACTTTATTTGCCTGCTTATTTTACGCACTGACGAGCCATCCTGGAATCGAGTCAGCACAGTTCAACGACAAATATGCCCACAAATCTTGAAAATGTGAGTAATAACAAAAACTTTCCTGGTGTTTGTGCCGATTTATTAGAATTATTATTCCGTAGATTTGCCAATCAGTATCATTTGTGAAATTATGTATTTTGATCTTTGGATTAGAGGTAAATTAAAAAAGGATAGACAGTAAATATGTAAGAATCTGCACGAAAATCAAAGACCGCACGTCTCTGAGCAAAATGAAAAACGTCTCTGAAAATTACTGTTTCATGAAATAAAGACATCCACTATACAAATTATGAGAACATTAAAGTAAATTTATGTCTGGATGGGCTCAGTTAGTATAATAGGAACAAGTAGAACCAAGTTAACACGGGCGTGTTGTAATATTAAGAAAAATGAAGCTTCCTGAAAGATGTTGAAAATATGTAAAAGAGTTTCAAATTTAAGATTTTCTGTTGATTGAGCAAGTGCAAACACATCTCCAGGACAGAAAATATGTTTTATGACTAGTAATAGGTCAATAGTCTATGATTATTATGTAGTAGTCACTTTAGTTTACGTATTTTTGGTGAGAGAGGCAGAAATGTAAGAAAAACAGGTTTAGGTCAGAGACGTTCTCTGAACAAATAGGATCTGCTCTCAAACCAATATCAATGACCCACCATGGCGAATTGGTGGCTATGTTTGTAGCACAGTGGTTCCTCAATCCAAATATAATGCCAATATCTTGTAAAAATCAAACCCATTAAGTACTGATAAGCAAAGATGTTTACGTCAGGGACGTTACATTGAACGTTTTACACATTTTCAACTACTACAATAAGGAGTAGATCTTTCATTATTCCACAGTATATGGCCCTCGTATACATACATCGTTCTAGGTAATTTACGCAATCTAAAATCAATGTTGATTTTATAATTTTGATCAGAGACGTTCATTTGTGCGTACATTGTTCTTCCAGTGCATGATAAATTTATTTTAATATCAGTTTAACTCTATCTTTTTTTTTCTTACAGCAAGATGGGAAGACCAGATGGATTTTAAATGCTCCGAATATTAGAATTTCATCCTGCTCAGGATCTTTAGGCTCAGTCATGTTCAGGGAGCCTACAAGTTCCAGACAACGGCCGTGGTACTGGCAAGACCGGACGGACATCTTGGAGGTGCCATCTGTTTACAAAATAATGACTATCCCAACCCCTGTTTCAGGTAGCAAGCGACGCAGTCGGTACCATGCACTGATTGAGGACATGGAATACCAAGTGGAGGGGAAATACAATTCAATGTTATAATGTGGACTCTGTTTTTAATGCACATCACTATACGTTTGCTTTTGAGGCTGTAAAATCAGAGGCTTACACGCTAAGAAATAAATGTCCAAATTTGCACCTAATTTGTAACAATAGCAGCACACCTGCGGTGCATACTTGCACCCTTAATTGTGCTTAATTGCACCCTTAATTAACCGCCTTTTTGAAGTTTTGCTAATTTCTGCAAACAAGTTCTCGTACAGTTGATAAGAATATGCAAATGAGTGAGCTGACCATGTCATAACCTCACAATTTTCCATTGATCGTGTACAAAAAATAACGAAAATTCTATTTTTCTGTCTTTGAAATCCGAAACATGATGCTATTCCTAGTTGATTACCTTCAGAATAGTTATCAGTTAGATATACCCGGATTAAAGCCTCGGGCATAATTATGTTTGAATGAAAAGCTGAAAATTTCAAAAAGTTTATGTGCAAACATTATGGCAAGTTGAGAGGGAATGACAAGCTCAATTTTCCATTAGCATATTCATAATGACCGTTCAAAAACTGTTTCCTGAAAAATTAGCGAAACTTTAAAACGTCATAACTTCATTATTTTTTTCTTGAGCCCGTAAGATTTTATTCTTTCTTATCAGCGGCTAGCTCATATTTGGGCTGAATTTCCCCTGTAATGACTCCTTTTCTCTTAGAAGTAAGGTGAGATGTTCTGGTGGTATTATTTTTGAGGTTTGTAAGCCAAATACATGAGAAAAGGTAAAATACTAACATCTACGATGAAACAAGAAAATGTCTATTAAGAATGTCCCTTTACTTAGTTTCTTCTACAACACTATACTTATGTATCGCTTTCGAGTAGAAAGAAGGATTGATAATCCCCTACCGATGTGACAGGTAAAATGTGATATTGTAATTTTATCATTGTCAACCTCTTGAAAGAGATTTCAGTTCATTTTGGTCAAACGTTTGCTGTACCACACCGTTGATATTCTTTTGAGTTTGGCGTTTACAATTTATATCTGGCATAGTATACAAAAAAGCACAGTGGAATTTGATGCTTCTAGGATAAGTATAGGTTAATTACAGCTTTCTGAGACGACATCATAACAGTGGCCCAGGTACGGTCCCTAATAAAAATCCGAACTGGCCTGACATACACATACAATCATATTTGAGGTATAGTGGTCAAATTCAAATAGCATTAGTAAATTCGTGTTTACCTTTGTTATAGATTTGGACTACATTTGAAAAAAAAAAAAAAACATATACAATATTGATAGCATAAACAAAAACAATTCTTGACATATGCCTCGGTAAATGATTTCTCAATGAATGTGGAATGTTGAGTTACGAGGATCTTTTAAAATAGGGAGTTTGATGTTTAATTCTAGTGATAACTTACAGCCGAAACGTCCCTGATGGAAAAGCAAATGTCTCTGATATAAACAAATAATTTAGGTAAGGTAGTCAAAATTGCAAGTATTTCATGTAATTTTTATTTGTCTGTCATTCAAAAGTGTTGTAAGATATGAATAATATAACAAGGACAGGTTTGTTGTTGATTTTTGGTGTAGAAATCGAAATTCCTCTTACAATTTGGAGGTTTGTAGTAACAATCGGTTATTATGAAAAATAATTCAAGTTGAAATTACCATTCTGAATTGTTCACAAAAGATAAACATGTGTTTAATAAAAGAATAATGTTGTTTGTTCACAAACCTCGTAATTATGGATCAAAGGACATCGTTTTTATTGTCTATGTCTGAGGAACGTCTATGAGTGAAACCTGAACGTCTCTGATCAAAACATGGCTTACTTTCAGCATCTGTAAAGGGCTTTTATGGGGATTTGACCAAACGAAATGCACTAAATTCATTATTAGTATCTAGTGAACATTAACATTTAAACTAATGAGACCCCTGCTATATGTTTTGTTCAAATGAGATGAAAGTGAAGATAAGAATATAAAAATCTCTGCTTAAATGACAAAAACTCCACTTTTACTTTAACTTCCGTGTGTATTAGCTTTTGTAAACTTCACAGGAGGTAAACAATATTTTAGGAACAAATTAACACAGTCTTCAAAAGCATGAACAAGATGAAAATATATTCATTTGAATGTTTTTCTACCCTTCATTTGAATTTTGAATTTAGTCAGAGACGTTCGCCAATATGTCACAGTTCTATCTAATCTTGAATAAAAACAACACCCTTGGAGATATCCCAGTATAATCGGGTTTCCAAGAAAGCTGATATCAATGACATTTGACTGAGATATATTTATATTAGTGAGTGACGTTTTTTAATTTTGACCCTGATTTGCCCAATTGTACATCGTTCAACGTTTTCACCCATATATATATATATATATATATATACAAGTGTATATATATATATATATATATACTCCTAGATGGGTCATTTGGGAGACATTTCCATTTGTTTTATATGCAAATTTGTTATATACGTGTTCAATGGCAGTTTACGCAATGGAGACACGAAAATTGTCTCCTTAATGACCAGTTGTCTCCCTAATGAAGACACTTCCCCCCAATGTGTCTCCCTAAGGTGCCATCTAGATATATATATATATATATATATACAAGTATATATATATATATATATATACAGTATATGTATATATATGTGTGACACTGCACCTCAAAACAAACAAAAAGTCGCCAGACATGAATTTTTAGTGAAGACCATATTCTGAAAGAGCAGACTTTAAGCTTTAAAATGATGTATAACTCAAATCAAATGGACTCTTCTAACCTATCTAAATATTGGAAAGAAAGCACAAACTCAGGAAAAGTGTGAACTGATAAAAGAGACTCTGAAGTAAAGTGTCTATTCAAGCGCTTAATCTTTACCAAACCGTGCTGGCTGTGCGATGAATGGGACAAAAACAGGAAGTAAACCACCATAGTAACAACAATGAAGGGATTTTTAGATTAAACTGAAATGAAGCATGCCTCATTAACATATTCTATCCATAATCAATGCCAACTTTCAAAGCAGTAGCACTATCCTTTCAAAAGTTATTAGAGTTGAAATTGAAGAGTGTGGACAAGGTTTTTCAGAAATGAAAAAGGGATTCTAAAGACACACCTAATCACACTATTCTACCAAAAATGTTCGAGATAAACTGCTAAAAAACACACTTTCCTGCCCGTTTTATGATACCAAATTTTAGCATAATGTAAAGGAAGACCTGCTCTTTCAGAAAATATGAAAAAGTCAAGTTCGACTAGGTTGACCCATTTTACTTATTTTCAGTCCTCACGCAAAATCAGTGTGTGCGACTTTATGTTCGTTTTGAGGTGCACGGTCACAAATGATAATCTGAAATTTAGATTCTTGTCTTTCATCACCAATTCAGAGAATAACGATTAAATTTTTGTCGCATTCATTCAATTTGTTTGATGCAAATTTTCAAGTATCAAGATAATGTCATTGTTTGATATAAGAATGGTTAATGATTGGAATCATTAAAAAACACATAGTCATTATAACAGGAACTGTAAAAGAATGGACCTAGTAATAGAATTTTCAACGTGATCAAAAACATATACCAGCATGCAAAGCGACGAGTGAATGTGAAGCTGCAGCATATTGTTCATGTTATAAAGGCCTGGAGCATCTGGTTAATGAAATGCCCAGCAAGATTTTGGATGTTTTTGTGAATATGTATTGTTTGTTGTATGCAAACGATACTATCAAGCTGAAAATTCAGAACAGCTCAATATGATTATTGTCAGAAGTTGCAGTTAATCGTAAATACTTGCAAAACTAATAACGTGATATTTTCTCGACGAAGGGTATGCAAATTAAAAAAAGAATTAACTTGAGTTGCCATGTTTTGGGGGTTGTGGACGTTTGTATCTACAACTGTATTTCGGATTTAGGGTTTTTCATTATAATGGCACTTTTAAATTAACAGCATTAACACAACAAATATCCAAGACAAGGAATTTAGAGTGTAATAATATCTCTTCAGGTTTTAATGTAGGTACAATTCTCTGCGGGACATCTGTACATGATGTTTGTTTTCAATATGTTTTAAAGAGTAATTTCAGTTTTGTTTAATGATTCATTGCAACCGATGTGGTTTTCTCCAAAATATAATGAAAACACAATTATTTTTCAGATGAATTCTACTAAATTAACAACGAATGCACATTCTTGCTTAAGGTCTGTACATGAAAATGTAAGAGAGGAATTTCAGCCTGTTTCGCACCTAAAATGTCCTTTTTCGCAAATAAATTATAATGCCTATATATACAACATTTTTTTTTCAAATAGATATCTTTGCATTTACAAAAGGTCTCCAAAATTAATATCCCCCATGTCAAATCTCTTAAAACTTTTATTTCAACAGCTTGCTTCATTTTGAAGTTCTTAACAAAGTGATAGAGTACACTTCTTATATAGGATTTTAGCTTGGGTAGCCACTTCAATAATCATCATCACAACCTGGTCGTGTTCACTAAACTATCTGTTCCTGTGTAACTTTAAAGGTATCATGACAATCAATGTCCTCTGTTTCATATTAGAATCCTTATAATTGTGAAGTGTTCAAGATAAATTCTCATTTGACACATCCTTTACAACAACAGGACTATAAAATGTCTTCATCTGAAATACAAATGAAGAAGATTGGCGTAGTGACCTAATTATGGTTTGTAATCGAATAGAATGAATTTTTACTACAAAACGTCAAATACCACAAACCACTTGTCTTCATGAAAAGGTAATGTTACTCGGACCTTATGGGATTTAGCATTATGTGGAGTCAAGCTTCATACGTCCTAGCATATTTAGGACAAGAACTGTTCATTCTAATTGACATAAATATTTTTTTTTCATAAAAAATACAGATTTCTTTCATATAGATTAGATATCTTGTATCCAAGTGATAGCCCGTCATGACGTAAATATATCAGTAAACGTCATAAAAAGTGTTTTGATAGACGATGTGCATATGCAATCAATCCCTTATAAATTAATAAAGATTTTATTTCGTACCTCATTTTTTTAATGCACTTGTTTCTGCTACTGTCAATCTCATGAGTGCCCAGCAATGTCCACTGTTGTCACACGTTGTATATATGTGACCGTGCACCTCAAAACGAACATAAAGTCGCACACACTGATTTTGCGTGAGGATTGAAAATAAGGTACATGGGTCAACCTAGCCGAACTTGACTTTTTCATATTTTCTGAAAGAGTGGGTCTTCTTTTACATTATGCTAAAATTTGGTATCATAAAACGGGCAGGAAAGTGTATTTTTTAGCAGTTTATCTCGAACATTTTTGGTAGAATAGTGTGATTATGTGTGTCTTTAGAATCCCTTTTTCATTTTTGAAAAACCTTGTCCACACTCTTCACTTTTAACTCTCATAACTTTTGAAAGGATAGTGCTACTGCGTTTAAAATTGGCATTAATTATGGACAGAATGTGTTAATGAGGCATGCTTAATTTCAGTTTAATCTGATAATCCCTTCATTGTTGTTACTCTGGTGGTTTACTTCCTGTTTTTTGTCCCATTCATCGCACAGCCAGCATGGTTTGGTAAAGATTAAGCGCTTGAATAGACACTGTACTTCAGAGCCTCTTTTCTCAGTTCACACTTTTCCTGAGTTTGTGGTTTCTTTCCAATATTTAGATAGGTTAGGAGAGTCCATTTTATTTGAGTTATACATCATTTTAAAGTTTAAAGTCTGCTCTTTCAGAATATGGTCTTAACTAAAAAATTCATGTCTGGCGACTTTTTGTTTGTTTTGAGGTGCATGGTCACATATACATTTATACATGTATACACATTTTTCCTACCTGCCCGATGAACATACCAAACTACTTGTTGCGACACGGATTGTCGCCCCTACACGGATTGTCGCCTCCTGCTCGGGGCGACAATCCGTGACGGGCGCTGGCGGCACGGATTGTCGCCCCCTACACGGATTGTCGCCTGGCGACAATCCGTGACGCTTGTGCAGTTCCCAGTTTTTGACCTCGAAGGCGACAATCCGTGTTGGCAAAAAAAAAAAAAAAAAAAAATGTTGCGACACGGATTGTCGCCCCGTCACAGATTGTCGCCCCGGGCTCGGGGTGGTTCCTCCGGTGTTAAGCTTTGGTGGGATGGGTATGACTGGTAAGTTATGCGTATATGTGTGTGTGTGTGTGTGTGTGTGTGTGTGTGTGTGCGTGTGTGTGTGTGTGTGCGTGCGTGTGTGTGTGTGTGTGTGTATTGTGAGCTGCATGATATGTGATGTGTATCATTTGTTGTGTGTGTGTGTGTGTGTATGTGTGTGTTTGTAAATGTGTGTATGTGTGTGTGTTTGGAGTATAATAATATAATATGTAGAAACTGCGCATGTGTGGTGGTCATAGTGGTAGTGGTTTGTTTGTCTCTGTGTATACGTGTGCCTGTGTGCTTACGTGTGTATGTGGAATATACTGGCGCTACTGTGGCAATACGAACGCCTTCAGAGTGTATGAGCACGTGTTTAAAAAATTCACATCAGCGTTGATCTAAAAATAGTATGGGTGTGTGAACCAATATCAGCGATGAGGCGGGCTAGGCAAGAGAAAGACCGAGAGAAAATACATACGAGGGAGGTACCCTCCTCAAATGTTATTTGTCTTTGTTCATTTTTCACTGCAGTCATTTTCTTCCATCAGTCTTATAAACTAGAACGTCCATACCACTATTCTTTGTCCCAGAATAGGTTTGGCATGCTTTATGCATGAGCGAATAATTTCCACACGCCGTAAACAATTTGTCAATCGTTAGTTGATTTTAGCACAAACGAACTGCCATTGCACACCGCTAATATATACGTAATATAAACAAACACCAACAATCACTCAAACAAATCCTCATAATGCAAATAAACCAACTCAACACTTTTTTCCTTGATTTTCATTGATTTCATTCAAATCATTCATAAATCGACTCATTCTGGGTGTAACATGAAAAAAAAAGTTGCAAATGGCAATTCGAAACAGAAACAAGTCCATTTGTCAATTTATACCACACATAATCTCACTTCAACATAGATAACTCGATTACAGACCAACCCTACTAACAATTTCTTCACGAGAAAGTTTTGACATGTAGGGCCCTACCAAACCTATATTCCTTGAATACATTGGTTTGGATCATGTAACACCTTCTTACTTACAAGGGCATATACATTAAAAAAAAAAAAAAACACAAATACATTTACACGAATCTAGAATGAAATTAGTCATAAAAAAACCCGACCACCCCCTCCCCTCCCGATCCGAAACAAATCTAGGGCCTACATCTATCCTAAATATTAAATCCTACCAACATCTGTCATAACATTTATAACTATCCTTCTTCAAATCCAATCCCCAACCCACCAACCCCTGATTAAACAAAACCTAAATCATCCCACACCCGCATTCACCAACCCAAATACACACACACACACACACACACACACGAAGGTTCCGTTATTCCGAAGTTTCATTTTTTCTGAGGCGTCATTTATCCGAAACACACAATTCCCTATACCTAGAGGTTCGTTGATCCAAAAATGAAATTCGGAATAACGAACCTTCGGAATAATGAGCCTTCGGACGAATGAGCCTTCGGACGAATGAGCCTGATGAAACGATTTCCCAATGTTGATAAAATATAATAAGACATAATGGACCGTATGCAGAAAAGCAGCATCTGCCCGCACGCAAGCTCCACTCCGAATTCATAATTATACAAATCTGCCAAACAAACTCATCAAATTCAAAGCTGCTGATAAAATCAATATCAACGTTTATGCCAGCAACAGCTTACTAGGTATCCCTCCCCACTCGCAGCTAAAAAACACATACGCAAAAAACTGACGTAATAAACACATTCTTCCATCACACACACACACACACACACACGCACAAACGGACACTAAATTATCATGTGCACTCGCACATACACACTTCCTTGAAACCTCACCATGACTTTTTACATGGCATGTTTGCATGGATGTAGCCATGTAAGTTATGTGTTAGTATTTCAATGATTATGTCCAGAACGATATTACCCAGCAAAATGTGCTTCGAGGGCGGGCGACAATTCGTGTAGGGGGCGACAATCCATGTAAAGGCGACAATCCGTGTCGCAACACTACTAATTCTCATTGCTATTAACATTATTAACTTAATAATTTATTTCTACCCATGATTCCTGTCAGCAGAGCAAGAATCCGCCAGTCATCGGTCACCCCCAACATACCAAACCATTTGGGGTTTGCGAGCTTGGTCATGCTCTGCTGCTGTTTCCCTTTTGGCATAATCGATATTCTGAAAGCTAATGAAGTTCGTTAATGCCTCCAGATGTCATTAATTTCTTTAACAAAAATGAATTAATTCAGGGTGAAATAACCATACCATGATGGGACAATAATATTTTCAAAGAAGCTTCTGGAAAAACGGCATAATTTTACTGGTTTCATTGTACGATCCCACTCTATTGGGATGCCCTGGGGAAATGAATGATATACATATAAATTTTATGGGGGCCTTTGTTTGTTATTGAAGAAGGTATTCTTAAGAGTATCATGATCATTTATTTTAATACCATTTTAAAGAGAGCTGCGATTTGATTGTATCAAACTTCCTTTACATGCTTTGCTGTTTGCATTGTTTGTATAATTTAGAATAAATCATGTACTATTTGAGAATATGCATACGCTTAATTAACTCTTTATGTGCCACGTTCGCACGTCCGACTCAGTCGACGGCGTGCCAACTTCGCATATTCTGCTAAACAAACAAAGCCGCCAAGACCGATCGATAAACCGTTAATTACTGCTAATCCCGCGGCACAATGAAAGCGTTTCTCGTGCTTTTGTTCCTCTCATATACGGCTTGCATTCTATGTGGTGATCGACTATCAAGCGATGTTCCCAACTAGATTAGCTCGTATATTCTAAGTTTCTGTCACGGTTTTATGTGCAAAAGTCATGCCTTTACAGTAATGTAGCAACTAGTCATTCAAAAGAAAAATTGAAAATAGAGTCGTCATGCAATTTATATCGAAACAAAGCTTGGCAGTCCTCTTTGACTTTGCCTACTATTATGCTCATCTTAACAGAAATTTGTAGAAGTTATACAAATTGGAAAAACATAATTCTTTCTCGAAGCATGACTACCTTCGTGTCTCAGAATAACGTGGCACACAGGAGGTTTCCACCATGGCACATAAAGAGTTAATGAGGTTATGTATCAAAAATAAAATAATGTATATTGCTACCCTTCTTAAACAGGCCACGTGATCATGCACCTTTTTGTTATTGTTAGTGGTGCGGTTGGGAAGTGAAACTAAATGTAATTGCCTTGAACTGAATTTATTTGAGTAAACATGGAATAAAGAACTACGTGCAGATTTGAGAGTCGTGGTTTCAATAGGCCTGCCGCGCGTTGTCTTCCAAGAAATATTTTATGTAATTATATATGGGACGGAATTTAAGAAGGTAGTGAAAAAAAAATCACAATAAATCACAGCGAAAACTATTCTTTCCAAAGTGATGAAAAAAAAAAAGTAATCATCATTTAGGAAGAGGCACATGTATATGAAATAATTGTGTCAAACCTTCACCTCCGCTTTTTGCTTGCTAAACAATGTGATTCCCTGAGTGCGTAGAGTTTTAATGTTACTTTCCATGTCTTTATCTTGCTATTCCGAGAATAGGCTCTTAGAAAAGGCGTCATATGACAGCTGGGCTGGAAACACGTAGACGCAAGGGCAGATCACAATTTTGCTTGTTGAGCTGCGCGTGACCCACCAATCAGGGTCTTGTGAAGTCTTAGGTTGCAAGAACGGTTTGGGCCATGCAATTCTGGGTCAGCTGGAAATTGCAGTCCAATTTCAACCTGTAATCCGCCAGAAACTGCATTTTTTGAGCTTCAGAGACAGCATTATACGGAAGTTTCGGCGACAAAACACTCTAAAGAGATTAATATTCACATAAGAGAAATCTTAATCAATAATGATGAGCAGGGACGACAAAACCGAAGGTGAGCATTCAATTCAATTCATTTCAAATCGTTTATTTTCATTCTTTTCGTTTTTTTTAAAGCAAAACATAACACATAATAAATGAGGATCGATGTATCATACGCATATACACATTTGACTTTGCAATGGATACATGCTGCAGATAAAGATAAGGCCTACATGCGTTCCGGAAAAAGGAACATACAAATGAAAATATTCAAATGAAACAATTCGAATACCCCTTCTTCTTTCAGGAGTATATTGGCCTATCTGAATTTAATGCAGTTTGACATCACCTTGACCTAGAGTCATGACAGGCTGATGTTCTATAGATGGAAAGGTACGGCATGAAATGTCAAACCTAAAAAGTAAGCGAAAAATAAACGATTTCGCCTGTCTACGTACTCTTGGAGGAACAACCTTTCTATATGCAAAATGAAAATGAAATAAAAATGCAGGTCGTAGGGTGTTCGATGTAGTAGACTAAATCTTGCAAATACAATATTTACGGTGAAGTCTAACAGATAGTTATGCAATACCGATGAATCTGATACCGAGAGTGTTTGATGTAAGTGCATTTTCTCTGCAGAACATCTTATTTAAGTAGGACATACTGTTTTTATCATGCTTTAAATAATGCTTACCTCGAGATTGATGTCATAAAATTGGATGATTTACACCGCAGCACACACTTTCTCTTCACATTCTTGTTTAAATCTTAATGTAGTAATGCAGGTAAACAGCAATCATACCGGAAAATAGTTTAGGCATCAACGTGGACGGCGTTTTAAAGACAAAAACTAATTTCTTTGACTTCTGATGTTACTGATTCGATGATAATCTAACATTAAACGTTGTTATCCTTGATGTCAATTCAGTGACGAACAATTACAATTTCGTCTTGTTTATTGCTTTGTCTATGTGCAGTATATATAAGAATTGCTAGTAATTGCAATCGTTAACAGAAAAAAAAAATCTTATTTCGACACATCGGTCTTCTATTACAACAGTGGACAAATAAAATATGTTTATCTGCAGTGAATTGAGGAAGATATATTCCTTGACGATAAGAATTAGTAGATAGTCATTATGATAGAAACTGCTGAAAAATGAATTTAGTGCTATTTTTTAAAGTAATGAAAAAATATAGTTATATATACCAGCATGCAAAGTCATGTTTAAATGTTTAGGAAAATTAGTCGGAGCATGTTATTTACAAAGGGAAGACATGATTTCATTGTTCTTTCCTATATTGAATTGAATGATTTCGACAGCAATATTGGTTTATGTTATGAAGGTCTGAACAAGCCTGGCCAGTGCCCCGCAGCAGTAAGGTTTTTAATACTTCTGTTAGTATGTATTGTTTGTTGAATGTATAGAACACTCTTTTTTCCAGCTAAAAGTCCAGATCAGATCCAGTCTACTTTGAATGCCGGTACTGTTTTTTTTACTATGACGTTGCAATTGACCGTAAAGACTTGAGAGACTAAAATCGTTACATTTTCTGTAAGAGGGAAGGTGAGAAAAATACAGATGTTTTAGTGCCGATGTTTTGGAAGTTATTGATGGTTTAAGATATAAAAAAGTTATATTTCAGTATGATGATGTCTTTAAACAACTCTCATAAAGCAGGTATTCCAGACAAGGGAAGTTTTTATACTTTTTTTGGAGAAATTAAAAAAAGATTACCACTGTCCATTGATACCGACACATTTTGGTTTTGAGGTATCGAGCTATGAGGGTATTGCTCATATTGAAATTTTCCACAGAAAATTTTTCACCGAAGAAAAAAATGGAGAAAATATATGCCAGTGAATGAGTATAATTCAGATGCCATGGGGGATGGAGAAACTGTACCTTCCACTTTATTACTCCATATTAGATGCATAGTGGTTGGATATTGACCTAGAATTGTGAAAGGTTAAAAGGACAAGGGCACTTTCTTAAATTGTGTAACTTGTTTTTCTTTTTTATAATATACACTCGGATTCAAATAAACAGTTCATGTCAAAATGGATGAGTTGCTTTGAAGATATACATAAAGCAGGTTAGAGAAATTGTATGTCTATTACACGGGAAGGGGATCGGGACTGTTAACTATCTAGAAGCCTTAAAGTTGCGTTAACATGTTATGTCAGAACAAGACTTGCATGCAGCAATATGGTGAAGTCATGTCAGTTCAAATACTAAGATGATTGAAATGTACTTGGCTTTTAAGACGTACTTCCTAATTCTAAGTGACACTGATGCAACTGCATCGTGTAAATTCAAATACAGGTCTCATAGGTTACACACACTGTAAAAACATCGGTGTTAGATTTAACACCACGGGTGTTAAATCTAACACCGATCAAACTTCAATAAAGGACCACACCCACAGGTGTAGAAAATGCACTGTGATGGTGTTGAAAAGTGTTCACCTGACACTTCGTGGTGTTAATTTGACACTGTACCTGGTGTTATTTTGACACTGTACTGGCGTTAATTAAAAAATGACACCACATGGTGTTGATTTGATATTTGTTGGTGTTAATATCAATGGATTAACACCCGACCAGCTTCAATAAGAGACCACACCAGCTTGTATTACTGTGGTGTAAATTTATTTTCACATTTTTTCAAAAATCTAGTATTTTAATGTAAAATTCTTGATCGTCTTGTTTAAATTAAAAATCAACAAGAAGTGCAGTTACTAAGAAACTCTTCAAAAAACAGTTTGAAATTTGGAAATGACACCCGGAGGTGTTAATTTAACACCAGAAATGAGCACCGAAAATTTAACACCAGCTCGGTGTTCACTATTTTACACCGGACTTTTTGCAGTGCATCAGTATCAACTGATTTTCTCCACATTCAATGAATGATAAATAATGTGAATCATGTTTGCAGAAGGAAGTTTGAGATGAGTTCAAATCTTATTATTCATTTGTGTGCTTTTTCTTTATGTAGAGATAGACAGATATACATGTCAAATTAATATTTTATAAAGCCATGTACGTACCTAATGAGTTGTTTTTCCATACCATTTGTTGATATCTTTTTGATATGATAACAGAGTTTCTGGGTGAAGGTAACTACTCAAGGTGGCAGGGTGGTTAAAGAACCAGTGCGCTTTATAATGTAATTGTGCTAAACACAGAGAGAGAGAGAGAAAAAAAAAAACTTATAGTGGTAAAAAAAGGCATTCTCAATGTAAATATCATGTTCATTATTATTCACTTATTGTTTAAGTATGATCTCGTTGAAAGTCTCATATTCCTGCTCGGGGGTCGATCAACATAGTTTAATAAAAACTAAAAGATTTTACAATAACACACTCTATTCTGACAAAAAGAAAACAAATATTTACCACTGACAACATTCTCGAAGAGAAATAAAAACCGAGATTACAAGGCTAGAAAGAAGCTAAAATATAAACTCAAATATCACAGTCCTCATGATTTCCTGGAAAGGTTACGTCAGTCGCACTTCATATTGGAGTTAGCATTATGCAGTCGACATAATGTGCGTCTTAGCACCCTTTGGAAAGGAACTCTTTATTTTTAGCTGACAGACATATATTTTCCTTATGTAAATACACATTTATTTCAGATGTTTTTAATCAAATGCTGATTGTGCTTACCAATGGTGCCCATCATGACATAAATGCATCAGTAGTCGTAACAAACAAATTATGTAGGATCCATATGCAGTCAATCCCTATAGAAGTAGGCATAGAGTTAAAGTCTGATAACACATATTTCATTGGCAGGGTAGTTACAGACAGCGCTGATAAAAGTTCCGTAATTTCGTTGTTTCCAGACGAGGTCATAGCAATGAAAATTCCGGAGGTGGAGTCGGAACAGACCATGCCCTGTCCCGAAACAGTTCAGTCGACCGCTCCTCCATCATACAGCGCAGCCGGCTCAGGATCGGGGACCTACTCTGCTTCGACAACGTCACAAGTTGTTCTTTCTAACACCCAGGTGATCTCTCCCTTTCAATATCGACATGAATAGATTTTAACCCTTTAGCAACTGAAGATTCCTTACACAATTACCTATTGTCCCATGAAAGGTACAGAAATATTACTCTCATTTCAAAAAGTTTCTAAATCAAGCAAAATAAAATTTTAGATCGCTGCAGATTTATTTTGTCTGTTATAAGTTATGTTTATCAGGAAGCCTATTAAGACTTTACTAATAGACTTGTGTTTCACAGAAATGATTCTGACGTACTTTTGTTGACCTTTATAGAAATTACGTTACATGTATTATAATTTTATATTCTATATGAAAATAATAAAAATGGCAAAGCATACAATTATAATAAAGGGGACGGACAGTTTCAGGCGGTTCAGTTACAAATGAGTTAAAAGAACATTAAACCAATTAATCGGTGTCCTTAGTATGAAGCATGTGGTAACAATCTTTCTTGAAACAAACAAGTCTTTTGATATGCACTTCTTGCTGCTATTGTCGATTTTATATGACGCCAAGTCTCGACAAATCATTAATTAAAGAGGCTCACCTGCATTGTATGCATCGATGTCTACTGACTGGTGCCAAATGTGTAATGTATCAGAAAACCAACAAAAGACAAGACATTGATCTTTGTTAAAGAGCAAATTCTGATAGAGCAGACTTTAAACTTTAAAATGTTGTATAACTCAATTCAAATGGACTCTCTTAACCCATCTAAATATTGGCAAGAATGCACACAAGCCAGAAAAGTGCCCTCTGGGGAAAGAGGCTCTCAACGTATAAGGGTGTATTCAAGCACTTAATCTAACCGTGTATAATGCGCGCTCTTTGTAATGAATGAAAAAAAAGAATGTTAAACTTAAAAGTAACCACAATGAAAGGATTATTAGATTGAGTAGAAATTGATTGTTGTCTTATACTGTTATCCTTTCAAAATTATGAGTTGAAAGTAGGAAGTGTGTATTAACGGTTTAAAATGAAGAGGCGACTCTTTTAAAACGCACCTAATATCCGAAAAATCAACCCCCCCCCCTCCTCCCCCTGAAAACTGTTACAGACAATTTCCCGTATAACGATTGGGGAACAAATTAATCATTTGTCTCGCGAAGATAATCGTAGTATTAAAGGGATCGTATAGTTTTGGTTGAAATGTAATTTCAGGTTTCTAACATTTTCTTTTTATGAGATAATGAGAAACGTCTTATGAAATATGAGAGAGCATCACATCCATGATGAATTCAACATTATTTGATACAAATTGGTTTTGAAATGGCTGAGATATCCAAAACAGAGAGATTCTAATTAAGTGTGGGACCCACCTTTTATTACGATAACTTTGCTTTACTTTGTTTTTGGATGTTTCAGTCATTCCAAACCCGATTTTCATCAAATAAACTTTCACTTCCTCTTAAAATGGTATGCTGTGTACTATTTCATTAGTGGTTTCTTCGTATCTTGCAAAAAGTTAAAAGCCCAATTATCATCTCCACCAATACTGCATCATCACTCTATAAAGATGTACGACGTTTCGCTCGCTACTGCTGAGCTTTGTCAGGTACAATGAAATACGGCGCTGGACAAATGATTAATTTGTTCTCCAGTCGTTACAGTATTTACCGCGATGGTCAGCATCTTCACAACAAAATTTCCCGTTCGTTTTATTGCACAGACTTTTAGCATAATGTCGCCTAAAATAGGGAAAATGTTAGGTAGACCCGTTGCACCTATTTCGAGTTCTTTACTCAAAATTATTGTTTGTTTTGTGTTGCACGCTCATAATAGTGATTCAAAACAATTCTTATCAGTATCGTTATGTTTTTAACTGTGTAATCAATTTTATTTTTAATTTCAAATTCTTAGTCCCCACACTTTTTTTTCAAATCATCTGATGATTGCGTTGTTGGCTCTTGCAGCCAATACATCAGTCGAGCAGTGTGTGTTTGCGCCTGTTATTCATGTGACCCTGCATCACAAAACAAACAAAAAGTCGCCAGACATGAAATTTTAGTTAAGAGCATATTCTGAAAGAGCAGACTTTAAGGTTAAGATGATGTATAACTCATATCTAATTGACTCTCCTAACCTATCTAAATATTGAAAAGAAAGCACACGCTCAGGAAAAGCATGAACTGAGAAAAGAGGCTCCGAAGTACAGCGTCTATCCAAGCGCTTAATTTTTACCTAGCCGTATTGGCTGTGCAACGAATGAGACAAAAACAGGATATAAATCACGTGAGTAACAACATTAAAGGGATTATAAGATTTAGCTGAAATTCAGCCAGCCTTATCAACACATTCTGTCCATAATCAATTCTAACCTTCAAAGCAGTAGCATTATCCTGTCAAAAGTTATTAGAGTTGAAAGTGAAGTGCACAAGGTTTTGAAGAAAGATAAAGGGGACTCTAAAGACACACCTTATCACACTATTCTACAAGAAAAAAAGAAAAATGTTCGAGATAAACTGCTTAAAGACACACTTTCCAGCCCATTTTATAATCCCAAATTTTAGCATGATGTAGAAGAAGACTTGCTCTTTCAGAAAAAAAAAAAGTCTAGATCGGCAAAGTTAACCCATTTCACCTGTTTTCAGTCCTCACACAAAATCAATGTGTGCGACTTTTAGTTCGTGTTGTGATGCACGGTCACATATATACAATATATATATATATATATATATATATATATATATATATATATATCATTTTTGGGGGAGGGAGTGGGTGGGTAATCGTTCGCCATTTTTAGGTAATACCACTGAATCGGTTTAAGAGCGTCTTGTTATTTCTCCTTTTTCTTTATAGTTACATGCACAATGTTCCGCGCTATACACCATTTTTACGCTTGCTCGACATGAGATTTTAATTAGCCCGATAAGCTAGTACCTAGCCCTTTATGTGTATTATACACATACACCTGCTCTGTGGACTACTGATTAAGATTTTAAAACTGTTCTGTTTCAACCTAGATGAGATCATCATACATGATCTCTGTTGGAATTTCTGGCTTGATCTAAAATATAAGTAATTGAAATACATCAAGTCCTTTCGTACCTTCACTGTATAGATAGCAGAAAGTTGACCAAAAAAAAAAAAAAATGCATATGCATACCCTTTTCTTCATTGCCGTCATATCAGATTGATACCACTTCATCAGCATTACGTCTTGAAAATGTTTACATGTTTGAATACATGTATACATTCATACATACTATGTATGAATGTATGTATGTATTCAAACATGTTAGTATTATGGTATACTTTGGAAACATATTTTTATTCAGTTTTTTTATTGATTGATTTATTGGTCAATTCTTGATTCTTTGTTTGTTTGTTTGTTTGTTTTTCAGAGTATTCCTTCAAGCAGTTTAATAACCCGCCAGGCAACTGTCACCTCGCAAATCCCAGACCACATGGGGTTTGCGATCTTCGTTACAGTCTGCTGCTGTTTGCCTTTTGGCATTATAGGCATTCTGAAAGCTAATGAGGTTTGTGTGTTACGGGGGGATTTCATTAAGCGTATTGTCGTACTTGTAAAAAAAAACAAAATGTATCACTTCGGTGACCCCTCGCCTTAAGTAATCATCTGACCAAATCAGCATTGAGATTTGAGGGAATTTAAGGGGAAGAAAACCATACTATGGCCTTCCGTATCGCAGTGGGTAAAAGCACCGGTCAAGCTTTCTGAAGGTTTCGGGTTTTAATCCCAGGTAGGAATCTAATTGTCTCTGTTTTTTTTTTTCATTTCAATGTTCATATATATATATATATATATATATATATATATATACATACATATATGTGAAAATGTCAGTTACTAACTAGATGACATCAGTAAATGATTTCAGTGCCAATGAATTGTTATTGAAATTAATGACACATACAATCAAGTAGAAATGTCAAAGTCGAGGGATTTTTTGTATATGACGCAAATTCAGTGACGAACGTTTATCATGTCTTTGATACACGGTAGCATGACATTTGATATAAACTCGGCCTTTAATACTTGCTGCAGAAATGCAAAGAGTTATACGTTCTAAATAAACTTTAATACTTCTTCTAGTTCTTGTGTAAAGTTTTCCTTTTATTTCTGATTTTATGTGTTTTATTTTTCCTCAAGCGTTTACTTTGATATCTTTTTTTGGTCATTTCACTGTTAACATTCCTTCTATCCGTCTGTTTTATACTTTTTTACTCTTTTTTATAATATTGCCTTTACATACTTTCCTTTTTATGTCTCTTTATGTCTTTCCTGTATCCCTACTCTTCTTTTTCTCTTGTTCTCTGACTTTCTCACTTGTCTCTTCTTATTGCCCTCTTTGCGTGCGTGTATCTCTCCGTTTTGCCAACAGGCAAACACTAAAAAAGCCAGAGGAGACATGGCAGGGGCCAGACGAGCATCAGACCAAGCTTCGTCCTGGTCCAAGGCTGGACTTGCGTTCGGGATTGTCTGTGTGATTGCCTCAGTTGCCGTGGCGATTTTTACGAAATCAAGTTCGGGTCCGGTCTGATCGCTACCTCACTTCTAAAAAAGACGAGTGGAAATTATTTTCGGTCTTGTTATCAAAACAGCAAATCGATTTTAGAAAAAAAAAGGACTTAACGATGGACTATCATGCAGCAGAATTTTAAGGTGATTCAAAATGATACGAAACATAATATTCAATACTAACTAAGAAAAAGCAGGGCCTACTTTACATTGCAAAAGTAAGATTTTAATGCTACTTCTGGAAGAAGAAAACAAACACTTCTGTAAAATTATCATAACTGTAAAAGCAAAATAAATGTTGGAAGTTTGGACCCTTTTTTTCCTAATTGTTGTCTGTTAAAACAAATATGGGGAAACGATGGATCTCAACCGAAATGCCTTCAAACTGACCATGTGATTTGCACAAACCAATATTGCAGGCGGAAAAGAAGAAGAGGAAGAAAAAAAATCTGAGTTTTCCCTTGACATCACATATGGCACTCTGAAAATTAAGCTGGATGACATTGATTGCATGTCTCTGCATACAAATTTGAAATGTATCCTGTGATATTGGATACGTGAATATTCTACTAGCTCCAAGTAAAACAAAAATAATACAATAAAATCGATATGAAATAATACGTAATGGCGACCATAAAAATGAATATGGATTTTTTTCATATTTTTGATGAGCTGGTCTGTGTGCTACTTTATACAAGTTTGTAGTAGATTGTTAATTACAGACCAGAATCTTTAATACTACTTTCAAGAAATATCAAGTTATATCAGACCAAATTAATGCAAATTTATTACAGGTTTGATACAAATGTTATGGTATTATATTCGACCGTAATGTACGATTATAGCAAATGGACTGATTTTTGTTCTTATAATAAAAGAAAGAAAACATGATATCAAATAAATATTTGTAGGCTGTGTTTTCAAAGAAATTAATGTTGAGAAGCTTTTGATGCTTTACTATTGATCCACCGAGTTACTATTTCAATTAATATAATACAGATTATTTAACGGACCTTCATCCTGAGCCAAGCAGGCTTCCCCCTCCTCCCTGCGTTATTTACTTTGATTTTGGTGTATTGGGCAAGAGGGTTTTGTGACGGGTGGTTGGTTCAGTATGTAGCTTTGTTCATAATTGTCTTTGTCCAGTAGACAGTTCTTTTATTGAAATTGAAATTAACGAAATGTATTACATGGTCAGTACTTATAACAGCAAACAAACAAGCTTAGAAACACAAGAAAAAGTTAACATGCATAAAGCTAATCAAGAGACTTATCAAATAATCTCATTGCAACGCCGTACATTGTTACTGGACCACGTTTAGGAAGTGTTAGATTAAACACAATACTTTGAGCAAGACAGTTTTCATGTTTTTTCTTCGTTGTATGATAAAACAACATTCATTCTTATCGGAGAGTTGGATAGGACTATAGCCGTCCTCCGACTCCACGCAGGACTGTTTAGATTGATTGATTAGTTTTGATTTTATTCCGGCAGGAAAAAAAAAAACACAAATGTGTACGTCACTTATCATTGCAAAATACTGAGAAACCATCGCACAAGGACATTAAACAGATGACAGAGTTTCCGTTAAGATGAGGTTCGAGGTTTCAAACGTTATTTTACTGATGATTTTTTTTTTTTGGGGGGGGAATGAGAAACCTCTAATGAAGTATGAGAGAGCATGTAATTCTAAAAGGAATTCAAAACAATGTATTTAAATAAAGCTGGTCTTTAAGTGGCAAAGATTAACAAAGCAAATTAATCTTAGAAACGTGGGACCCACTTTGTTTTTTAGGGGGATCGGTTTGATTTACTCTGTCCGTGGATATCTCAGCCGTTTAAGAATCGATTTTCATCAAATAAACTTTGAATTCATGTTAGAATTGTAGACTTCTCAACATTTCATAAAGTAGTTTCTAGCTACCTCGCAAAAAGTTACAAGCTTAATTCTCACCTCAACCAATACTATATCTTCACTTTGAATTATGGATAACGCCACTCATCTCTGCCTTCTTGGTAAATCTGTTCTACCGACGAGTCTAGAACTTTGAACTTTGAACTTTGTCACGAAATGACAGTTTTGAAAAAAAAAAACCCGCAAAAGATGAGATACTACAAACAACAGGGATATGACAAATATTAGATAATATGAATATACATAGAGACATAGAAGGTATAAGCTTTTTCAAGAATTAAGAGCTAAACTTGTGTAATATTACTTTAACAAACCTGGCATGTTTAAACAGCACCTTCATATTGCTAGTATTAAAAAACGCATTCATTGTCAAAGCATTTGGCTTAATTATGTATTTATTTGGAACATAAACTTTCCGTTTCTCGGAAAAAAAGTACTCGCACTTGATAATGAATCGCATCACCACTTAAACCAACACTACACAAGGTACACAATCTGCTTGACCTTGGTAATCCTTCATAACGCCCTCTAACAATGGGGAGACGATGGCTGCGGCAGCGAAATTTATATACATTTTTACTATTCTCACGATCACATTTAACAAGATACGGCTCAAAGGCTGAATAAACTCCCTTTGCTCTATATTCAATTCAAAGTTGAAATACAAATTTCTATCAGTAATTACATAAGCATCTGTAAAGCGCGTTGAGATACTTAACAAATATAATATGCACTATACATAAGTTAGATATTATTAGTGTTATAATGATTATTATCATTGTTAATAATATCGTATTATTAAAAGCAAAATCTACAATTGATTAGAAAATATACAAAACGAAGATAGCATTCATTGTTTGAAGTGAATTCAATATACGCAAATTATTAGAATAAAACTAATAATGCCAATGTGTATCTTTAAAAAATGCACGTGTTGAATACAACAACAACAACAACAACAATAAAACACCAACAAAAAGTCGCTGGACAGAATGCTAGTTAAATCAGATTCTTAAAGATCAGACTGTAAGCTTTAACATGATGTATAACTCAATTCAATTGGAATATTGAAAAGAAAGCACACACTATGGAAAAAATGTAAACTGAGAAAAGAGTCTCTGAAGTTAATCTGTATTACTAAGCCGTGCTGGCTTCTGTGCGATGAGTGGGGCGAAAAGCATGTGAGAAGCAACAACGAAGGACTTATGAAATTAACGCTGAAATTTTACTGTCACATTCTGTGCATGTTTAATGCTAATTTTTTTTTAACGGCAGCATTATCCTCTCCAAATTCATTAAAGTTGAAAGTGAAGAGTATGTAAAAGTTTTGTTTTATTTACGAAATGAAAAAATGGACTCACTATAAGTGGAGACTCTATAACACTCACGTTATCACACTATTCTACAAAAAAAAAGTTTGAGAAAAACTTCTACAAACACAACTTCCTACTTGTTTTATGAATTCACTCTTCAGCATTATGTAGAAAAAGAGTAAACTGATGCTGTGTCAGAATATATATATATATGTATATATATATATATATATATATATATATATATATATGAAGAGTTTGTTTGCAAAAACCGATAAGTCCGTATTTGCCAAATGGAGATATTTGCGATAACAGGTCCAGAAAAATAAAGAGAATAATAAGAAAATTTTTGCTTCTTTTGACCATAACTTTAAAAATATACCTTTTTACGTAGTAACCAATATATCATTTAAAAGGTATTATTTTGTACTTTATGACAGAGATCGTACTTCAAAATCTTCAAAAATGGACTTATCGGTTTTTGCAAACAAACCCTTCATATATATATATATATGGGTCAGAATTTTGAACGATGTACAATTGAGCCAAAACAAGGCAAAATTTAAAAAGTAGGACATTCTCCAAATCATTCATCTTACCTGAAAGAGTATAACTCAAGCTTTAATATGAACCCAATTATACTAGGATTTTCCCAGAGGAACAAGTTTTTATTCACCACTGAAGTTTACCATGTCCAGAGCAGCGAACGTCCGTGAGGAATAGTACTGCACATACATTTGAATACCATTTAACATAGTTTCCAAAGATCTGATTCAGTTCAAAATCCTCACGAAATATCTGAAGGGACATGTGTACGTGATTGCAGAATATTAAGCTTGTACTCTTAACCTCTTTAACTAAATTCGTCATTTCTGTGGAAATATTGCTCTTCCGCTAAACACTTTCTTAACTTTACGCGCATTTTACAGAAACTCAATATTTTCACCTCTTATTTCACTATCCCATACTTCAATCCTCACTCCCAAATAATAATATATCTTTTTAAGACGTATCTCATCTGGGCAGTCTCTATAACCCAACAAACATAGCATAGTTTTCATCACGGAGGTTCGCATGTAGCTCACGGACGTTCGGAACAAACAAGATATTGAACAATACAGCTCTCTTGAGTTGGAAACGCATTCTACTCAAAACAAACAGCAATCCATGTCGGGAACAAACTTCTCTGCAAAATCCTGAATAGATATTACCAATTCTCAATTATATAAGCTTGTTTATCTTCTCATACTGAGGAATCAAAGAAAACAATTTTTCCATCTCTCGTAAATGAACGTACAAACGTACGTGTAATCTCAGTGATGTAGTCCATCCTTGAGAACGAATATATTTATCAAAATTTCGTTATCATGAAGAAAATATTCAGGTCCTGAACTTGTTACATAAAGTCTACAATGCAAAATTTGCTTTTTATATAACGAACATGATCACAGCTAAATCATGAAAAAGAATTGATATAGAAAAACAACAGAAAATGTGCTCCGTTATAGAAATACGAAGTTTAGCTGGGGAGGGCAAGCGAATACGTTAGGAAGAAATCCCTTTGTGTTTGCTCCTTGTGTAACACACTGTTACCGAGGAGAATTTGTGAACACAAGGAGAATTTGTGTTATTATATTAGTCAGAAATGATAATAGGCTCGATACTGCGAAGTTTCCTCATAACAAGACACAATAAGTCCATATAACTTGGATGGATGTTTGTGGCTTCGATATTATACAATACGGTTTGTTATAACAAACCTTTTGTAGCGCGTCATTTCGGAGGCTCGTTATTCATACAGTTTGTCAATACGAAAATTGATAGAGTTCGTATAATTATGAAGCTTTTTTATTCGGTAAATGATAGGAATCTCCGAAGGTTAACCGAAAGGCTTATTTATTGGAACATAAAAGATTATGTTCGCTTATCCAAATGTGGAGAAACAAGTTAACAACTAAAATCCTCCAATTTCAAAACCTCATAGTAACTGTATTCACCTAAGCGAATATCAGGCCCATTCCACTTTTAGAAGAACGGACCTAAAAATAATGACCCTTAATATCTATTTTTCGAAGAACATTTCTAATTACAAACCTCCTAAATTAACTACAATTTTTTTTTTTCCATTTTGGAATAACAAACCTTTGGACATCGGAGTAACGAATCTTTGGAAGAGCGAACGTATCAAAATGGCAACCTTAAACCTATTCTTAATCATTACTTTTTTAACATGTGTTTTCAAAGTAAGCACAAAAGCACAAACAAATTGACGATCTCTCTGTCTCTTAAATGTAAAATGAAAAAAAAAATCTTGGAAAAAATTACAAATGAATATTGCTTTTCATTGATGAGTATAAAACAACACCATGTGATGATAAGCGGAGGATTTGTGTGTTTTCATCAGACAATAATTGTATACTGCATGATTTTTGTTCGCTTGTGACGGCATTTCGATGAATAAAAAAACATAAACAAACAAACAAAAACTTCTCCAGAGGAATTTGGTATAACGGGAGTGCACTAGCAATTCTTTTCTCTGTGAGTTGGAGCTCGATCCCTTCTCTGTTTCTCAGTCATTTTCATTCAACTGCTTCCACGTCCTTTTGAAACTTTTCCGTTTCTTATTCAACACAAGCTCATTACAGACTTCTTCCGTCATTATCCTGAATGTGATTGCGTAGCACTTTTCGAATTTGTTTTGGTTTGTTTTGTTTTGTTTTTGTTTTCAGTTTGGTGGCAGCATGTTCAGGCTACTGAGGGAATGAGAGAAAATCGTCATGAAGAGAAAAATAAAAATGAATTAAGGCATTTGTTATCATGACAATTACAGCGAACGTCCGTTATGGAGACCAAAACTGGATGTGTTCTGTTTGAGACGGCAGCTACCATACTCAAAAGATAATAGAGCGTCTGTCACTAAAATGTGGCACTGATCCTCTTTCTCCTACTACGTAATCCACTGACTTATTCAACCAACGAACATCCGTGAAAAAAACGTTTTCCGTTTGTTATTACAGGTAAATTGAGTGCTGAACGCTGTTCACTTTCGGTTATGAGCGGCTCGGTGATTTGGTAATATTTTCAACTAACATTAATCTTATGTGCAGTGATATATTTGTAATTGTCAGAAATTTCCTTTCTCGGACAGAACGTCCGTGAGCGAAACTTTCAGAACCTGTAACAGTACAAATTGTCTCCAGAACCTCATTAGAAAGAAATTTAAACGCACAGAAATTACAGATTACGCAAAATTCCATTTTCCTATAACTTTGTTTTAAGTGTTTAGCTGTTTTTTGTATAATTAGAGGGAAAACAAGCGTAAAATTGTGAGTAAATTTTTAATTGTTTGTTCATCATAATCACATAACGCCTTAAAAATTCTGAAACTACTGCTCTAAACTCATTTTCTACTTTGTAAAACTTTATTTGTCGCTATTCGAGCCAAAAGTTTCAAAGAATACAGGACACTTTAGGGACAAGTTATCCCTATCGGAGGGATTGCATACGTCACGGACGTTCTCTGAAATTATCACGGACGTTCTTTCTACTACTAGGGTCATGTTACAGGACGGATAACTAATCGGCAGAGAGTACCTAGCCTTCCTAACTCTTTCAAAAATTTGAAAATGTATTGTCAATGCAAATTATAAGAAATTTGACATCCTTACAACATATGTATTGCTCAGAGGGGGATCAGGAGGTGCATCTTCAGAGAAAATATTAATTATTTGCTTGGTTTTTGATGAATTGCATGGTCCAAAAACTGCGGACGAACCTCAGTCCACTCCAAAAATGGCATGCAGCTCCTCGGCTAGAGAGCCAAAGGTAAAATGCACCTTCGCCATCAAAGCAAGATGGTGTCCCACTCGAAAACGTTTTAATCATCACGGACGTTCTTTTTTTCTTGGAGGTTCGTCTAAAAATATAATTTCGGTTCCTATTTGACAAAGGATGGACAGAAACTCAAAACAAACATATTATCGTGTTGCTAGATCTTAGTTGATTACGACTCAGAACAATATCGCCAATAACGTTTCATGGGCTACGATCTTTATTAGAAAATAGCGGAGGCACGTCCGTGACGAAAACTGAGTATAATTTTGCATAAAAGAATATTACGTCCCATGTACAGCCAGCAGACGTACAATTTTTGCAGGATATGTTCATTAGGTGGAACACCAAATTTTCGTATACGTTACAGTTGGGACAACAAAATAGAATTTGCAGCAGCGATAGAAATGAAAGCATCACGGACTTTCGTCTGTTTAGGACTTTGATATTTTAATTGTTCTCTGTAATTGTATACGTGCTCATAAAGTTCTTATAATTTTGTGGTACATACCCATGATATGTCAGATCCAGAACATGGTCAGATATTAGATGCCACGTACCATTAAAAATGCACATCATTAGTTTGAAAAACAAAAATTATTGTGAAAATAGCGTTTTTACCGTATTTTTACGCTTTAAGTCCTTGTGAAATGAAAAATATCAGGCAAAAGTCAACCAAACCATATATTTCCTGAAAGGAAATTTACCAATCTTTGAGATGACATGAAAAAATCTGGTTTCTTAGATCATCCTGGCGTGTTCTAAGGGAAAGAATGTCATAAGGTACGAAAATTGGCAATTGTACATCGTTTAAAATTCTCACCCATATATATCCATATATATATATGATTGGCAAATTTTACGTATTTTCAATCCCCAGATAAAATCGTTTCGTGGGACTTTTTGTTGGTTTTATGATGGACAGTTACATATTTGTGTTACTCAACCATTTGGGAAATAGACAATTATAAAATAAACACTATCCCCCATAACTAAACGATTTTCCACAGTATTAGCTTTGTTTTTTGGGGGATAAAAAGAATAACAGCACTTTCAAATCAAGGAGTTATTATGGTGGATACTAAGCAGCTCTTTCACTTGCAAATCAAACGAAATGTTATCACCCAAAGTGTTTTGAATTGTACATGATATTTGCGCCGGGAGACCAATGTTTAAAGGTATATAATACTATGAATTTCTTGAGTTGAGAATGTTTATATAAACGGCTGAATAAAGAACAATGTTACTCAGGCCCGATTTGTATGGAGTGTTTTATTTTCGCTCTCTCCTCCCCCCCCCCTTCTCTCTCTCCCTCGTAAACTCTCTTTTGTGTTCGTCTCTTTCATTCTTGATGACGGGGAAATACTTGTAGGGCAGTTGTTGAAGCCGACACTTGATTATCTTTGGTTCTGTTTACTTTCATATAAGTTTCAGTACTATTCGTGCTTGTCTCTTTCCTTTGTTTTGCTTGTTCATATGTATGAGTTTTGTTTTGTTTTCTACTGCATTGTAATTTATTGGCATGGACCTGAATAAGAGAATGGCAGTCCCTAGAATGAAATATGGCCGTGATTATTAAACATAAAAATAGAATGAGGTAAAGCTGTATGCCTTTCCCTTTGAGGTTATCTTGACCCGCAGCGATTGACTACGAAACAAATCCTTAAGTATTACTAATCGTTCAAGTCTGTGTGAATGTGCGTGGATGTGTGTGTTTGTGTGAGTGCATATGTGTCATAAGAGTCCCCTTAATCATTTCTCTTTTTTTTTCCGCTGGATGGACTAAGTCCGTTTTGATTGGCACTGTTAAAGTTTGATTTGTTCTATTTTCTATTATTTTGCTCTATCCATTTTTCTTTCAACGGGAACGGGAACATACTGTAGTTTGACGTAAATGGCGTATGTGCGTCTGTGTATATTTGTCTTTGTGTTACTGTTTGTTGTGTGTTTGTGGGGGAGAGGGTATTTATGTGTATCTGTATGTGTGTGAGGAGGGTGTGCCTGTTTGTGTTTTTAATATGCCTGTCTGACTTTATTTTCTTTTTTTTTATATATATAATGTGATGCTAAACACCGTTACTTTCAACACCTTTTGAGTTTTACATCCTCTACATTCATTCTTCGATTTAGCGATCTGAACAAAATTGCAGCAGCTTTAGTTCATGTAAATACTCAATATTTTAAATGTATTTCCCTACCTGTGACTTAAAGCTAATTTGTTTCTATGCTCGCCTTTATAGTGTGAGCCCGCGATAGGATATTGCTGTCACTTATTTGTTAGTGTGTGTTTGTTTTCTTACACCTATTATTCTTTCTCTTCCCCTTTGACCTCTTCACTCCACATAAACAAAGCATTGTCGTCAACGACAGCGTGCGGCTCTCGTTCTTTACGGATAGTGTCTATTTTCTGTTCCTTTACCCACTTAAAGGGGCCCTGAAATCCCAATGCATGTTGATTTATTACTAGTGTTGATTTATTATACCTTCAACATCACTTTTGCGGTAAAACATATGTCTACAAACATTCCATATTATTACCTATACGAGGGAGTTTTGCCAGGCAATTCCGGTTGTTATTTTGCAGGGTTAAAGGTCAGGAGTTGTTATTTTGCAGGGTTAAAGGTCAGCAGTCAATATGCTTTTCGCCATGTCGCTGCGTAACAGCACTACCTCCATGGTAACAGTAACAGTATGTGCAAACAGTGCAATCCGGTTTGGGGAGGTGGGAAGAGAAAGAGTGGAATCTCTCTCCCCACCTCCCTGCTTTCCGATCGACCACGAAAAGAAAACATTCCAGGACGTCCAACGGTGTCAGTTACACGCACCGCAGAAGAACGCTGATAAATCAACTTATACAAGGTCGACCACTTACAGCAGCACTAGGCAATGACTAACCTAGTCCATTTGTGATCAGTGATTGCACAGTAATCATCAGTTTTACAACTCTCAAACTTTAAACAGAGAAGTAAAAATAAAGTGTAAGAACGTTCAGAAGGTTGAAGTTTGCCTGTTACAACTACATGTATCTTTGAAGTCGGAGTTGAATGATACATTGATGAACAATTTTGCAATTATTCAACATGTTGATGGTGTACAGGTAGTCAAATGTGGCTTGATCTGTATCATATGTAGTGTATAGCCGTATTTACATATTTTCTTAATTTACCTTGGGGAATAGGTAATAATTATGATATTGACTGGCGTTTCTTTCGGGAGGTACCACATAAATATTGCCCGCACTGAAAACATATTGCCCTCGTGTTCGACTCGGGCAATATGCTTTCAGTTTGGGCAATATTTTCTGGTACCTCCCTCAGGGCCAGTCAATATTATATAAATATTTCATAACAATTTTTTTCTTCTATATTTCTCTTTAGATTACTTGGGAACGTCCACAAACAAATCCTTCTAACCTAATCAATATTAATATTCTTGCGATGACATCATCTGTCAATCATTGCTAAAGTACTGAAATGTTTAACACAAAAACATTGGAATACACCTTCATCTCGACTCAGCATAACTTGCCTGTTTCTGTCATATTAATGTGACTAACAAAAACATGGCGAGGGAACAGGCAAGTTATGCTGAGTCGAGGGGAAGGTGCATTCCAATGTCTTTTGTTAAACATTTCAGTTCTTTAGCAATGATTGACAGAAGAGGTCATCTCAAGAATATTAATATTTATTGATTTTGTGGCCGTTCCCAAGTAATCTGAAGAAAAATAGAAGAAAATAATCATTAAAAATGTATGGAATGTTTCGAGATATTGACTTCAACGAAAAAGTGATGTTGAAGGTATCATAAATCAACACAAATCACCATGCATTTGAATTTCAGGACCCCTTTAAGTTTTTGCAACGTTTTCTTTCTTCTGTCCATTCAAACCTACTGAAAGTGAAAGTCACATGAAATACAGCTCACATTCAGAGGCTGATCGAAACAATTCGTATTCGAAAAATCGTACAAGTTCGAATGCTTGAGGCTACATTCATTCAGCTGACCAGTCCTATTCTATGCAGGCAAAAGGAGTTTGTACGCACATTGGCACTCTTTTGATTTAGATTCTGACTCATGTAGACGTCAGTCAATCAGAGTACGCACTGTTTCGGTTGCTTGAATGGTTTGCTCGTTTTGAATATATTGTTATGTTCGCGCTTCTTGTTTCATACGTGCGGTTCTACTCCGACGAGTGCACGTCGAAAACGTTCAGTAGTATGTATTCTCGGTATTTTAAACCAACTGTTGGTAGTGTAACTGCGACTCATCGACTGACCCAATGATTCTTGATTTGCTGGAGAATCACATCACGGACTGCATTACACTGAGGACCCGACGGTTTCTGTTACCCTGCCGTTTACGAGATAATTTCACTAAAGATAGAAAAGTAACCACATAGACCTAAAGGAACGTTATCAGAGGTGATTAACCTGGGCACAGTGGAAGGTAAGTACATGTATATGGGTGGGAATTTAGAACTATGTACAACTGTCAATTTTCACACCTTATGGCACTCGAAAGGATGATCCAAGAAACCAATTTCTTTCATGTCATCTCAAAGCCTGTCAAATTTTCTTTCAGGAAATGTATGGGTAGACCTTTGATTAACATTTTGTACGTGACAGAGACTTCAAGGGTACAAATGCATTAAAAATTATATTTCCGATTTAATGTTTGTTTATCAATGCGTCCAGCGTATCGCCAAAAAAAAAAGTCTTTTTTTTATGCGGACTCCCGCTGAACCCTTGACGTCACTAGAAAATGTTTACAAAACATTCGAGAAAAAATGCGGGCGATACTTTCAACTTGTGCAAACTTCGGAACAGTTCTGAACATTTGCGGAGGGTTGCAGATATTTTCGGATAGTCACGGATAGTTGCAGATTGTTATAAATAATTATGGACAATATGCTTTTCTTTGACGATCCCTGCTAAGTCAGTGTAGGTTTATTGTGACACCAAGTTTATCACAAAATCATATTGGAATGTCTTATATTGTACACTGGGGAGAACTGAAATTGAATTACGTACAAGTTGTGATTCTTTTTTTTTTTTCGTATTCCTTCGTTATTTGCTTTACAGTAATAAAAGATGAAATTTTGAACTTGAAGTTTGAATTGTATTTGTGCAACTCAGATATGAATAAACATCTTAAACGTAAAGAATACGTAACATGATTATACCACAAAATAAACTACAATATAAATCGATAAGTTAAACATCAGAGTAAGAAAAAATTACTTTTATTTCATACAGTCATGGAATAGACAAACTGTGGTTACGTTGCCATTGTGCAGTGATATTCATGACTTACTGGGTTATGTAACGGAGATTGTTATAATAAAGCTATGCTTATTAAATTTCCAGAAGAAAGAAGACATTAGGACGTTCGAACTTCCCTCCCACACCCAAATACAACATTTAAAAAATAATAATAATAATACACGCACCATGGAGCATAAAGTGGGTAAGACTATAGAGAAATACTCAATTAGTTCTTGTTTTATTATAGTTTATCGCTGTCCAACACCTTTCCCGGCCAGGAAAGTGAATAAAATGCTGTCACCCTATCCACTACCAAAAAATATTGTTTTGTTTCAAAAAAAAAAAAAAAAAAATATATATATATATACATTCAAAGAGTGCAAGAAAAAAAAAAAGTTCGCAGCAAAAGGGTCAAGTACAGATATCATGTGTATATGGTTTCCACTTAAGATGACCATTTGTGAGAAATTTCATAACTTGACCATGCGGTTCTCCCTCTCCACTGCTCCGACTGTATTGTAGCATTCCTTCAGGTAAAGGCGCTGCAGCTTGGCAACACGAGTTGTGTGGCTTCCCATGAGTCTCTGTGTTCCCATGCGAGTGGAAAACGGAAAACGGAAAACGTCGAAGGATGTAATCGTCCGCAGCATCCGTAACTGTCCGCAATTATCCGTTAACTTGCGGTTACTTTCGGATACTTACGGCGGACGTAAACGAACGCAAACGGACGGGAGTTTTGTTTGTTTGTTTGTTTGTTTGTTTGTTTTTTTTGTTTTTTTTTTTTTTTTGATGGTCTGCGTCCAGGCTACAGATAGTAACGTTCAGTTACGGATAATTTCGCTTGGTTATGGTTACTTGCGGAAGTCTGCATCCGTAGAGTCCCTCATCGAAATGTTGAACATTTCAGAATTTAGCAGACTTGTCGCCATCACTTTGCGTTTCTTTGCAGCTGAGTTACGGACAGTTACATCTACATACGTCCCTGCGGATGCTAGCGTCGACGCAGCGTCCACCTGTGTCCACGCATCCGTATCTATCCGCGGCGTACGTAACCCATTATAGTATAAGCACTGTGTGACATATTAAATGTCAATATCCTGCGAAAATTGTAGGTTTGCTGGATGTAAATGGGGCGTAACATTTTTTTTTTTTTAATGAAAGATTATACACAGTTCACTTAACGGAAGTCGTTGGAAGTGCGTCCATTATTTACTTATAAAGATCGGAGCCCGCTAAACGTTATTGGCGATATTCTTTGTTTTATTTTAATGTTATTAACTTAGATCCAGCAACATGGAAATGTGTAGGTTTTGATGTTCTGTCCACCCTTCGTCAAATGGGAACCAAAATAACATTTTTCGATGAACCCCCGAGGCAAAAAAAAGAAAAAAAAAAACACGTCCATGATGATTAGAAAATCATCGAGTGGGGCACCATCTTGCTTTGATGGCGTAGGTACATCTTACCTTTTGCTCTCTAGCTGACATGGGGCCGAATTAGCTGCATGCCATGTTTGGAGCGCACTTGGACTCGTCTCCTCTTTTTTTTTTTTTTTTTTTGACCATAATACGATTCCCCGAAAACCGAGCAAATAATGAATGCTTTCTCTGAAAATCCAACTTCTACTCCGTTTTTTAACAGCATTATGTTGCAAGGCTCTAAAGTTTCTAATCTTTTTTTCATTTAAAATACCGGCTCGTAATTTGGAAAGAGCTAGAAATGTTATATTCTCTATCGATTTAGTTATCCTTACTGGAATATGACCCATTTGGTAAAACAACGTCCATGGCAACTTCAGCAGACCTCCGTGTCTCAAAAGCGTCCCTTATTCTTTCAAACGTTCAACTGTTATAGTGAAAAGTAAAGTTTAAATAGGAAACAATGAGGGTAGAATAGTAGTTCCATAATTTCTAAATCTGTGTGAAAGTGATGAGCAGACTGCTCAAAATTTATTCGGTATGTTACGCTCGCATTTCCTCAAATTATTAGAAATGCTGAAAACCAAGTTTTAGGAAACTAAGAATTAAAATTTGTAATCTGATGAAGTTAAGAGACAATTTGCACTGTATATCCAGGTGTGTGGCCCCAGGTTGGAGAGAGTTACAGAATGTGCTAGAAGGGGGTGAATGGATATACAAGCTGGAGAAATTCTGCAGTAGGCAGAGTACCCAACACCTCTGCTCTGAGAGTTACGTCACTTCTGGCTCTGAAGCGACTTGTTATAGTCAGTCCTGTGTTATCTGCTGACCTGTTATGTTTGTGGAGATAAGGCCTGGGAGACATTTTGCCTGCAGATAATTAATTCGCCTTCATTGGAGATAGACGCCATGTTTTTGTGTCAATGGACATTGCTACAGAAAAACTGTGACGGGCTGGATTCCTAGCTGAACATTATTGAGCGAATCGTCATTCAACGCATCGACTGGACGTGGTCATCATAACAGATTCTGCACATTTTGCTGTGAACATTATGCCGTGGACCTATAATGTGGACATATACCCTGGATTAATACCGAGGATTATCGCAACCTGCGCCTCTGGATTTACGTCGGGGTATCATTCATCGGTGCATCGAACATCGTATCTGGACACAAGCACGGAACTGTAGCAACTTTGAGATTTAAGATTTGGATGCATGTAAGTGATTCCATTACCGATTTGTAATTGTTTCTATTGATCATTGTTGTACTGATGTGACGCCGATTACCAGTCTGTACCCACAATATTACTGTTAATAAACCGCCTGAACATCAGTTGATTGTTTCTTTTGTGCGATCATTTTCAGAGTGATTTTGGTCGTAACAAAGTGAAATGGGTCAACCAGCCGAACTTGACTTTTTTCATATTTTCTGAAAGAGCGGGTCTTCTTTTACATTATAATAAAATTTGGTATGTTACGACCAAAATCACTCTGAGAATGATCGCACAAAAGAAACAATCAACTAATGTTCAGGCGGTTTATTAACAGTGATATTGTGGGTACAGACTCGTAATCAGTTTTCACATCAGTACAATAATGATCAATAGAAACAGTTACAAATCGGTAATAGAATCACTTACGTGCATTACAGTCCAAAATTTGAAAGCAAGTAACCCTTTGACAGTGTCCAGATACGATGTTCGATGCACAGAAGAATGATCCGCGATGCACCGATGAATGATACCTCAGACGTAAATCCAGAGGCGCAGGTTGTGATAATCCTCGTTATTGATCCGGGGTAAAATCGAAGTTATGTGTCCACAGCGAAACGTGCAGAATCCAAACGTTATGACGACCACGTCCAGTCGATGCGTTGAATGATGATTCACTTTATATTGTCCAGCAAGGAATCCAACCCGTCACAGCTTTGCCGTAATAATGTCCGTTGACACTAAAATATGGAGTCTATCTCCAGCGTAGGCAAATTAATTCTCTGCAAGCAAAATGTCTCCCAGGCCTTATCTCCACAAACACAGTTTGTATAGCAGGTCAGCAGGTAACACAGGACTGACTATAACAAGTCGCTTCAGAGCCAGAAGTGACGTAACTCTCAGAGCAGAGGTGTTGGGTACTCTGCCTACCTCAGAATTTCTCCTGCTTATATACTATCCATTCATCCCTTTCTAGTACATTCTGTAATTTTCTCCAACCTGGGGCTACATACCTGAACATACTAGCAAGTCCAAATTCCAGGAATCCTGGATGACTCACTTCCTAATATGTGCATAACATCATTGTCAAAATTTACTACCAATCACATTGGGCTACAAGGGCAGTGCCTCACTCAGCCAGCAGCAGCACTTCCCAGAATTTTCTGGAATGGGTTAAATCATTCTAGATTGAGTGAGCTATAATGTATTTCCTGTCACATGCATACATGTACACCTACTGTAGCCACATTGTATACTACATAGAAAATTCTCCACTGATCTGGTCAGCCTGTATGTACTATGTCTATATCATATAGAATGTTCTCCATTATTCTGGTCACCCTGTGTACATACACATTAAAACAACCATGCATACAGCCTTGATACATGTACATAACTACTTGTGTGTACATTTGTGACACCATCCCCCATGGGAAAAAGAAAGCCTTGCCGTAGCAAGGGTTTCTTTTACCTTCACAATTTCTCATCATCATTTATAACGAATGTGAGGTAAAATCCAAGTCAAGCAACAATAATCATATGCTATCACATGCCCTTTTGAATAGCTTCATTAATTCCATGTTCTCTTTTCATGGATACCATTTACATTGATATTGCTTGTATTCTTGAAACTTATACAATCATGTCAAACTGTTTTGCATACATTAATGGATATGCTAAACACATACACTGTAAATGATATGCGGTGAAAACTTTTCACCCTTGAATTCTACTGTGCTATCCACTATCCATGTCACACCAACTGACTTTCGGTCATAGCACTCTTTCAACATATTGACATGACACATTCTCTGATCTGTGCTCCTGTCTGGTGTACTGATCACATAGTCCACATCATTGAGTTTCTTTTTGACACAGTATGGGCCACTGAACTTGGCTTTCAGTGGTTCACCTTGCATGGGCAGCAGTACAAGAACTTTGTCACTAGCTGGTTTGAAGGTTCGGGCTTTGGCATTTTTGTCTGCCTTTCTCTTCATTGAGTCTTGTGACACTTTCAAGTGTTCCCTAGCTACCTCACAAGCCTTTGAAAGCCTTTCACGAAACTTTGACACATAGTCAAGTAGGTGGACCTCATCATCCTCAGTCATGAATTTCTCTTTGATGAGCTTCAGTGGGCCCCTAACTTCATGACCGTACACCAACTCAAATGGGCTGAAACCCGTCGACTCATTTGGGGAGTCCCTCGTTGCGAACAGCAGGAAAGGGATGCCCTTATCCCAATCCTCGGGATACTCCTCACAAAATGCCCTAATCATTGTCTTTAGGGTCTGGTGGTAGCGCTCCAACGCACCTTGGGATTGGGGATGATAAGGTGACGACTTCAGCTGCTTCACACCCAAACGATACATCACCTCTTGAAATATGCCTGACATGAAATTTGACCCTTGGTCAGACTGCACTTCCTTGGGCAACCCATACCTAGTGAAAAACTGCACTAGAGCATCTACCACAGTCTTAGCAGTGATATTTCGCAACGGGATAGCCTCTGGAAACCGTGTAGACATATCCATGATTGTCAAGAGGTACTTATGACCCGACCTAGTCCTAGGCAAAGGTCCAACACAGTCAACTAGAACCCGACTGAATGGTTCTTCAAACACAGGTATCGGAATCAATGGCGCCGGCTTCACTAAATGCTCTGGTTTACCAGCCACTTGACATGTGTGACAAGTCTTGCAAAACTCAGCCACATCCACATTCAACCCTGGCCAATAGAAATGCCTCATGATCCGATCCTTTGTCTTTCTGACGCCTAAATGGCCGCCAACAGGTAACTCGTGAGCAATCCTCAAGATCTCACCGCGGTAACAGGGAGGGACAACAACTTGACGGACCACCGTCCAATCCTCATCAGCTGGCCTATGGGGAGGTCTCCACTTCCTCATCAAAATGCCATCTTTGACATAATAGCACTCAGGGACCTTTACAGCCTCAGCCTCAGAACACGCCGTCTGAGACAAGCCTTTCAACTCAGAGTCTGCCTGCTGTGCTTCAACCAAGGAAGACTTGCTAAACAGCCCATCACTGTTAGCCTCGGAGCCTAATACAGCAACCCCATCATTCAAATCCTTGAAAAAGGTTTCTGCCAACCAAACACCGGAATTCTCCTCCACATCAACAGAATCCGCATCATCTTGAACAGCTCTACGAGCCTGAGACCTAGTCACAACACAATCTGGAAAAATCCCAGGAAACTCCTCCTGCAACTGCTCAGTTTCAGCAACCACCACTGGTTTATCCGAAACAACTGGAGACGCAACCACCTTGTCCCCAGCCAAGTCATTCCCCAACAAGAAGTCAATGCCTGCCATGGGCAACTCAGGAACAACTCCAACAGTCACAGGACCAGAAACTAGGTCACACTTCAAATCCACTCTATACAGTGGTACTGACATGTAACTGCCATCAACAGTTTGAATCAAGACTTTTGCATTCACTGCACTATCTGGTGGAAAAGTCATACCACCATCCACCATCAACGACTGAGAGGCCCCCGTATCCCGCAGGATGACTACTGGTTTACCTGCCTCACCAGAAGTACATGGGGTCACCTCACCATCAAACAAAAAGCTACGATAGCTCTCATCCACCTGCTTAGTCCTATCTTTGAATTTGGGAGATCGACTTTCAATGGCCTGTGTTTCACTGAAAGGGACACTATTTTCGGGTAGGACACTTTTTGACATGACAAATCCCATGTCCTTCTTTGTTTTGTTTTGCAACTTCCAACACTGTGACTTTACGTGCCCTGTCTTGTTACAATGAAAACATTTGATGACATTTGCACTTGTACTGGACCCTTTGTCAGATTGAGGCTTTGGTGCCGATGAAGTTTCAGAACTCGTGCCTTTTTCAGAACCAGCATTCTTTGGATTGCTCGACTGATTTTTGTCTCTCTTATTTCCAGAGAAATTCCTGAAAGGTGGTCTGTTGTCATTTCTGTGGGTCAGCTCATACTCATCAGCCATCAAGGCTGCTTTATGCAAACTTGTCACTTTGTGATCATCCAAATGCGACCTCACACTGAAAGCAACACTCTTTTTGAATTCTTCCAAGAGAACAACCTCACGTAGGTTATCAAAATCCTGATCCACTTTCAGGGACCTGTACCACCTATCAAACATCATTTCTTTTTCACGAGCAAACTCAACATGTGTCTGGCCTGGTTTGCGGTACGAATTTCTGAACTTATGTCTGTAAGCCTCTGGCACCAACTCATATGCATTCAACACTGCTTTCTTGACTGTAGCATAGTCACGTGATTGCTCTTTTGAGAGAGATGAGTACACATCGGCTGCTTTGCCGACAAACACACTTTGAAGGAGCATGGGCCAAAATTCCTGTGGCCAGTTCAAACTGTCAGCCACCTTCTCAAATGACACAAAATATGCATCAACTCTGTTTTCTTCAAACTTTGGCACCAATCGAATGTTCTTGGCCAAATCAAATCCAGAGGGAGCCCTTTCATGATTTCCAACAGTCTGTGCATGAGTCAATTCCATCTCACGCAATTTCAGTTGTTGCTCCACTTTCTTCTCTTCAATTTCAAGTTTCTTCATTTCAATTTCTCTTTCTCTTTCTCTTTCCCTTTCCTTCATTTCCATTTCTAATCTCATCTTCTCTTTCTCTAGTTCCATTTCCCTTGCTCTTTCTCTCTCCTTCATTTCCATTTCTCTAGCCCTTTGATCTCTTTCTATTTCTAATCTAGCAAGTTCAAGCCGTGTTTGATCAGATATTTGAGCATGATCTGAAGTGTCAATTTCTTCTTTGAGCTCCATGTGACCAGCTACTAAGTCAAGAATCTCTGCCTTTCTTACACCTTGTGGAACATCTACATTTAAATGCTGTGCAATGGCAGTCAAGTCACATTTGCGTAACCTTTGCAAATCTTTGAGGGACAAATCTGTCCTCTGAACAAATGCCTGAACATCCATTGTACTGATTGACATTGTCACATGTATTACACACAATGTACAATTGAACAATCAACTCAACTGGTATTTTGTCTGTACCAATATTCTAGATTCCGGAACGTTCCAAATTCTAAGTTTTGGCTTTAAATTCACTTCCCGGACAAGCCCCCAATTTTGTTACGACCAAAATCACTCTGAGAATGATCGCACAAAAGAAAAAATCAACTAATGTTCAGGCGGTTTATTAACAATGATATTGTGGGTACAGACTCGTAATCAGTTTTCACATCAGTACAATAATGATCAATAGAAACAGTTACAAATCGGTAATAGAATCACTTACGTGCATTACAGTCCAAAATTTGAAAGCAAGTAACCCTTTGACAGTGTCCAGATACGATGTTCGATGCACAGAAGAATGATCCGCGATGCACCGATGAATGATACCTCAGACGTAAATCCAGAGGCGCAGGTTGTGATAATCCTCGTTATTGATCCGGGGTAAAATCGAAGTTATGTGTCCACAGCGAAACGTGCAGAATCCAAACGTTATGACGACCACGCCCAGTCGATGCGTTGAATGATGATTCACGTTATATTGTCCAGCAAGGAATCCAACCCGTCACAGCTTTGCCGTAATAATGTCCGTTGACACTAAAATATGGAGTCTATCTCCAGCGTAGGCAAATTAATTCTCTGCAAGCAAAATGTCTCCCAGGCCTTATCTCCACAAACACAGTTTGTATAGCAGGTCAGCAGGTAACACAGGACTGACTATAACAAGTCGCTTCAGAGCCAGAAGTGACGTAACTCTCAGAGCAGAGGTGTTGGGTACTCTGCCTACCTCAGAATTTCTCCTGCTTATATACTATCCATTCACCCCTTTCTAGTACATTCTGTAATTTTCTCCAACCTGGGGCTACATACCTGAACATACTAGCAAGTCCAAATTCCAGGAATCCTGGATGACTCACTTCCTAATATGTGCATAACATCATTGCCAAAATTAACTACCAATCACATTGGGCTACAAGGGCAGTGCCTCACTCAGCCAGCACTTCCCAGAATTTTCTGGAATGGGTTAAATCATTCTAGATTGAGTGAGCTATAATGTATTTCCTGTCACATGCATACATGTACACCTACTGTAGCCACATTGTATACTACATAGAAAATTCTCCACTGATCTGGTCAGCCTGTATGTACTATGTCTATATCATATAGAATGTTCTCCATTATTCTGGTCACCCTGTGTACATACACATTAAAACAACCATGCATACAGCCTTGATACATGTACATAACTACTTGTGTGTACATTTGTGACAGGTATCATAAAACGGGCAGGAAAGTGTGTTTTTTTTTAGCAGTTTATCTCGAACATTTTTGGTTGAATAGTGTGATTAGGTGTGTCTTTATAATCCCTTTTTCATTTCTGAAAAACCTTGTCCACACTCTTCACTTTCAACTCTAATAACTGTTGAAAGGTTAGTGCTACTGCTTTGAAAGTTTGCATTAATTATGGACAGAATGTTTTAATGACGCATGCTTAATTTCAGTTTAATTTGATAATCCCTTCATTGTTGTTACTCTGGTTTTTTACTTCCTGTTTTTAGTCCCATTCATCGCACAGCCAGCACGGTTTGGTAAAGATTAAGCGCTTGAATAGACACTGTACTTCAGAGCCTCTTTTCTCAGTTCACACTTTTCCTGAGTTTGTGCTTTCTTTCCAATATTTAGATAGGTTAGGAGAGTCCAATTGATTTGAGTTATACATCATTTTAAAGCTTAAAGTCTGCTCTTTCAGAATATGTGACCCTGCACCTCAAAACAAACAAAAAGTCGCCAGACATGAATATTTAATTAAGACCAGATTCTGAAAGAGCAGACTTTAAGCTTTAAAATGATGTATAATTCAAATCAAATGGACTCTCCTAACCTATCTAAATATTGGAAAGAAAGCACAAACTCAGGAAAAGTGTGAACTGAGAAAAGAGGCTCTGAAGTACAGTGTCTACTCAAGCGCTTAATCTTTACCAAGCCGTGCTTGCTGTGCGATTAATGGGACAAAAAACAGGAAGTAAACCACCAGAGTAACAACAATGAAAGGATTATCAGATTAAACTGAAATTAAGCATGCCTCATTAAGACAATCTGTCCATAATGAATGCCAACTTTCAAAGCAGTAGCACTATCCTTTCAAAAGTTATTAGAGTTGAAAGTGAGGAGTGTGGAAAGGTTTTTCAGAAATGAAAAAGGGATTCTAAAGACACACCTAATCACACTATTCTACCAAAAATGTTCGAGATAAACTGCTTAAAAACACACTTTCCTGCCCGTTTTATGATACCAAATTTTAGCATAATGTAAAAGAAGACCCGCTCTTTCAGAAAATATGAAAAAGTCAAGTTCGGCTAGGTTGACCCATTTCACTTATTTTCAGTCCTCACACAAAATCAGTGTGTGCGACTTTTTGTTCGTTTTGAGGTGCACGGTCACATATGGTCTTAACTAAAAATTCATGTCCGGCGACTTTTTGTTTGTTTTGAGGTGCAGGGTCATATATATATATATATATATATGGAGAGAGAGAGAGAGAGATAAATGTAACACGATAATCTTACAAGGTGTCTTTATACCTCAGCAACAACAACAGCAACAACAGCTTCGGAGCGGTCTGGATCTGCGGGTGTTGTAGCGATAGCGGGAACACGATCAGGTGCTACGTCAGTGCTGTGCTGCAATTGAACCGAACTCACGGATATCGTGCCCATCACAGTTTCGTTCACATATGCCATGGTTCCTGAAGCGTTCCGTGATACATACATAACACAATATTTCTCAGCTGTTTCTTCTGTAAGTCTCTTTAGGAGGGTGTTTCATTCTTTCTGAGACTTTTGTTGCCTATAATCTCTTGTCTTTAATAAAAAATGTGCATTGCATGGATGAAGACAAGTAATCCATAGCTATGACAAAATATTTATCTATTTCTCTGTAATCATAACGGTGATTGTAAATGCATAAGTACTGCAATTAATGTGCTGAGATATTTCTCACATCTGTTGTACAAACACAGACACACACACACACAAAGTTCGAATTGCGATACCAGGAGTGGTCAAATATCCAAATTGTTTTACCAGGCTATAAGAATAAGTTAAACATCAACGTTGCGTCTAATATCAACAAATATAAATACGGTAGCAATGATTAGGTCGGGTAGCCGTTCTTTCTCTCTCCCTCTCTTTAACAATATATTGGCATTGTAAAGCTGTTCCTTTTGTAATCGAAACATGTTTTTAAATTTGTGGATAGGGTAGCTCTTTACTTTCTTGAAAAATGTGCTTAAAATTTGGCAAATGCCAGCAATATCGATTTTCGAGGTGTAGAGTACATCTTTCATCTGTGTCAAGGAATGCGTTGTCACGTTAATCCCATTGTTTCAAGCATTTTTTTTTTTTGGGGGGGGGGGGGGCTAGAGCTAATACCATTTTGTTTATTGGTTGGCACTACTTTTTTTTTTCTGCTTTAACACTAATTATACACAATGATCTATATCAATTCAAGTGTTCACTTGTGTCCAAATTGTTTGTATTATGCAAAATAAAAGTGTTTTTAGCACTCATCCTAGGATAAATGAAAATATAAGAACCACTTGCTGCAACATGTCCGTGGTTTATTTACATCAAGGAGGTTCAAGAGAATGGAGTCACAACTGTTGTATTTCCTTCGAAGTCACGTTCAGTGCCGCCACTCGAAAGTATTTGAAGCATGTTGGAAACTGGATCTGCCGCGCAGATAGGAAGACAATTGACTCATGTCTCATTGCATAATCATCAGCCACTTTCTAACGAAAATATGTCTTTGAGATGGTAATTACCTTTCGCCATCCTACTTATACAAGATAAGTGGTATATGATGGTAAAGACACGGGGATGCGCAAAAAGAAATCGCGCAAAAAATGATGAAATGAAAATGAAAATTACTCGACTGGCCATGCCCGGCCACTAATCTGATATATCTATTAATATAGAATTACACTCGAAGATTTGTCCATATCAGTCTTATTTGGAGAAATTAAGTGGACAAGTGATAAAACCGGCTTTCCGGGAGGGTACAGTTTCAAACACTTTCACACGATACAGCTCTCATTTACACGTTTGCACATATTTCTTGAAGGGATTGATCTTTGTTTAATGAGCTTTATAATTAAATGAGATTTCGTTTCATTTAATAGATAAACAAGCAAATTATAGCCAACATTAAGTTAACGTTTAAAATGAATCTTAAGATTGCTCAGCAAGACGGCGGCATCAAACCCCGCCACCAAAGGCACAGATGCACCTGTGGAATTCTTTTGTACATCAATAGAAAAGTGCCAACTGGTTGAATAATTACAGCCAGTTGGAACTCCATCTCTTAAACCTCCTTGTTTACATCTTCAGTCTTGATATTTGTCACCGTCAAACTAAAAACACCTCAACAAGTCGCAAATAAGATTCTTTGCAAAGGACGAAAACAAGGTTAAGGGTTGACGGACTTGTCTGCTGTTTTTTTTTTTTTATTCAATTTCGTTTCATCTAGTGAAGCTATTTTCGTTTTTATGCTCCCCAAATTTGGCGGCTTACAACAAATCAAAAAATGAGATATTAGCAGTTTTATAGCCGGACTACTTTTTTCTTTTACGGACAACTCGTAATTTCACTGGGATATGGTATAAATTATAATTCATAATACTAGTAAGCTCGTAATCTACTCTCTCGTTAATAGTTTTTACTCATATATGCAAATAACACAATGTTAACATCAGTCACACAAAGAATAGATTGTATAAACCACTGTACTATTTTTGCGATTGTCCCTGACAATATTGGTCTAATCTGGCTCTGATTAGACCCAAGCACCATCCCTTTAAAGACGGAAGTTCTAGCAGAAGTTGGTAACGTTTCCATTTTGACACCACATCAAGTCCTGTAAAGAAAAAAAATGTCCCAGATCTTTGATAAAAGGACCAACAGGCGCCATGAGAAATATTGTTTAGGCCCATGGATTTTTACGGATGGAGAAGGAGACAAAATATTTCACTTCAGAAAATCATGTTTATAAACACTCACCGGTCGCTTCTTCGTTGAAAATATCCTTCGCACAGAAGTTATCTTGTGTTATTCATTTACATGGCGACAATTCAACAATTATGAATCCAATGACTTGCCGTCAGATAAGTATGGGTGCTTGGAGTCCTACGGTACAACTTACGCCAAGAACTACAGTGTATTGTTCCACATATCTGCACACAGGCTACCTACTATAGCACCTTTATTTACTCGCTCACTGAGGCTTGACATTTTTTTTTTAAGTTGTCAGTTACGCGTGTTGCCATAAAACCTTTCAGAACCCAGATTCAACCTTTGGAAACACCGGCTTTTCTCTTGGTACCTTTTTTCAAAACAATCTTGTCACTGACAACGTGGCGTTCCTTAACACATCGAATGTGTGTCACGTAGCATTTTCCATTTATTTGTTATCTTTAACGAAAAGATGAACTCAACAATAAATTGCAGTCATATGCATGTAATCGAAGTATTTGCACGTCATAAAACCGTTCCCACAGCATTCATTTTTCAACCAAGTTGTTGATAGTGGTGATCAAAAATGTTTTCTAGCTATGATCCGATTGTATTTGTAAATAAACCTAACCGTATGAAACCGTTTCATATGGGGATCGTCACCCCGCGCTCCCACACACAAAGCACGTAACACAAGACCCTTGTTGGGCAATCCTGATGATACGTATAACACGTATTCTTTATGTAAATTTAAGATTTCTAAGAAAATAAAAATGTTCCAATTTCACCTCATTTTGCTTGGTTGAGCCAACACTTCAAATTTTCATGCGTACTAAGCATTTTTTACAGTAGAGCGGTTAAGCCCTCAAAATCACGAGAATTGTACACAATTTGACTGAAGCATGAATTATTCACGAGTGTTAGTACATACCATAAGCTTTATTTTACGATCGGGAGGTAGGTCTGATTTTACTTCTGATGACCTACAGAGGTCAATGAACTTTAGATATCAGAATATTGATGTTTGGAGACATTTGTTAATGATAGATGTGGTTTTGTTGCACTCAACAAACATTCATACTGCAGAGAAATCATTTTCATATGTGTAAACATGTAATAATTTTCTTTTGTATTTAGCTTTCAGTATGAAGATCAAGGTGACCAATCTCGACTAGCAGTTGTGCTAACTTTTGGTTCCATTGTTAACAACAACAACTTTGTAGAATTATGCTACATGTATCATTTACTCTCAAATATCATCATTTAATCATGTTATTGTAAAGGAGTAGCAGATAATTATATTTTTTTCACATATGTATGTAGATACAATTGTGTTATGATTCTTATATGTCCACATACATTATGTTCAAAATGTTGCTGCTAATAAAAACTTCAAAATTCGAACTTCACATAAGTCCATGGTGCAAAGGAGTGGATCGGAGGGGGGGGGGGGGTATGGGTCGGGGACTGTATTTTTGCAGTTTTAGACCTGATATCAGTGATTTAATAGTGCAGCTCTTGTTTGACGTGTGCGTCATCACTTATATGGAAGTTAATATGGTATGGGCGCATCTCATCCCCCAACCCCTCTCGAAGACGAAGTTTTTTTAATTTTTAAAATCTGATGCATACGATTTGTGGAATATTTGGCAAATTATGAATCGCCAAAGTGTACCAGGTCTGTATGGATGGGGACCCAGTAAGGGCGGCATTGGAGAGGGAAGGGTATTCCACTCCTATTCGAGAGAGCTCTTGCCTTTTGAGAAATGAGATTCAACGATATGGCACACATGCACTTTTGAAGGAATATCTCGAAATTTGTATCGGAGAGGTGTCGTAAGTCAACCATCGATGGAAGGAGACGATTCGAGGGAAGGATGTGGGTGGAGGTACATCCTCCCATATTATGGAGCTTTTGCATTCTTTTGTCATTAATTCAATGACATCGTGCCACTCTGGATTGAACCACCCTTTTGAAAAAAAAAAAGTCCATCCCCAAATGTGTAGCCATTATCAATGCGATCAATGCAATGATATAAGGAAAGGAGGGTATGAAAGGGGCTCTCCCCAACCCTTTCCATGCGAGCGAACCTTTGCATTAACAATAGAAAAAAAAATTGTGTGCACATTTTTGATGGAATATTTGGAAAGTGTCAGTTAAAGGAGCGTACTGAATCTAAGGGTAGAAACCTAGGCAGTTTTCTGTCTAAAAAGCAACCAACCAAACAAACAAACAAACAAAAACAAAAACAAAACAAAGTCCACATCTCATTATTTATTTGGGTGGGGTTAACTATCCCTGCTACCACCCCACCCCTCCTCCAAACTGATGTCCCGGTATACCAGGTTCCCGTGAGGAATGGTTAACAGTGCGATGATGATTTTACATGTGGAGTGGTTTCTTTATAGAGAGGGTGCACGCTGTAATGTTTTGTTTCGTGCCTTTTAATTGGTTTTCGATACAAGTGTGAACAGATTTTACTCTGTGTTTGAAAACGTGTTTAAACACTGTTTCACATTGTGTTTCACCATGTTGGATAGTGTGTTCTTTCCGGTAGGGGTGGTGAGCTGTCTGAGAGAAAAAAAAAATACATTTGTACATCACAACTACGAGAAACAAAGACAACAACAGATGACATGTACATTTTGAACTCCTTCTTTCTTAATTTATTACAAACAGACAATAAAATTTAGTTAAAACACAATTATTCGTTCTAGATCTATTGGGATATAATTGCTTTATCATCTGTAGCAACTAGTACTGTTAACCTTTAACTTCATGATTTCCACATTGTTATTCCTGTCTTTGATACTTCATGATAAACACATCCTGGAAGGTTGGTAAAATCTGATCACCTGTAAATGAATGACACATAATACATGACACCTATAATGAGAGATTATCATTATTTTGCATTACGCCATTTAAGATATTGCTTGAAAATTTTGTGAAATGTTATTTATCCGTCCTTTGGTTACCGTGTCATCAAAACAACAACAACAACAACAACAACAACAACAACAACAACAAATGGACTTACAAACAGAAAAAAAAAGACTTGTTTTATTATTCTTTTCCCGCTTACTCACTCTCAGTACTGGCATTATTCCAAGGAAAGTGAACTTGGCAAAGTTCAACTGATGCATAAGAAGATGCATCAATTGTAAGTAATAACAGCCATATATGATTTATAATATTCATTTTTTCTACCATGAAAAACCTTTCTGAGAGAACTGATGTATGTAACAGATTGTGCTCTTATTTGATGCAAAATTATTCTCACCTCTTGTCGATTTATCATGGTTTTAAGAAACAAAATACAATAGAGGGAATCTTGCCGGATTCTGTGATTTTTTTATCTAAAAAAAAAAGAACATGTAATTTGAGTATTGGTGGACTTCGGGAAAGTTTTTGATATCGTTGGTCATTGTATGATATAGAAGAAACATAAATAATTACGGTATATGAGTAATTTCTATATTGCTTCCTCGTTCTCTATCATTTTGAGCGAAAACCACATAAGGGGTCAATTGCATTGATAAAAAAATATTTTTCCAGATGCGTTACCAGTTAAATGCTTAATTTCCGAAAGTTCAGTACTTTGTCCCTTCATGTTTTTTTATAATTCCTCCATGATGTTTTTAAAATGTTCTCCTTAATTAACTACGTTTTATTATTCATGTAATTATTTACTTACTTTCATTGGCGAAGATGCCAATATGCGTATATTATTTTATCATTATTTAGAACGCCTCATTGAGACTGATGAGAATTCGGTATCTAATTTCAGTGTTTTAAATCTGTGGCCCTGCATTACAAAAAAAACAAAAGTCGTCGTATAATTATGATGTTTAGGTAATGACATGTTTTAAAAGAACATACTCTGAGCTTAAAATGATGAATCACTCAATTCTGGAATAATATTACAAAGAAAGCAAACTTTCCGGAAAGTGTAAACTGAGAAAAGAGGCTCTGAAGTATATCATGGTCTATTCCAGCGCTTAATCTTTACCCAAACCGTGCAAGCTGTTCAATGAATTGAAAAAAAAAAACAGGATGTAAGCAACCCGAGCAACAACAATAAAGCATGCCTATTAACACATTCTGCCCATGGTTAATGCCAACTGTTAAAGCAGTATCACAATTCCTACAAACCTTTACTAGGGTTGAAAGGGACGGAAGAGAAAAGGAAGGGAAGGATTTTCCAGAAGTGAAAAGGACCTCTGAAAAACATACCTAGTCTCACTATTCTACAAAATAAAGAAAAGTTTGAAGAAACAAAAAAGGTTAAAACATACTCTCCCATTGATGTTAAGATTCCAAACTTAAGAATCAAGTAAAGGAAGGATAGCTTTTTCAGAAAATATGGAAAAAAAAAACAAGAGTAACTCGGTCGACCTGTTTAGTTTTTTTTTTTATTTTTTTTTTAGTTTTCACGTAAAATCAAGGAGTGTGACATTTTTTTTTTTTTTTTGGGGGGGGGGGTTTGCGATGCACGCTCACATTGTATACAAATAATATCGTTTCGTATTGTCCGAAGACCATGCTAAACTTATTGACTCTACCTCACCAAAAATCTGTTTGCATTTGCATGCCCTCGGACATTTTCATGCAAAACCATCGTTTGTTTGTTTGTTTTTTCGAATGGGTACAATCTCTCTACACGAAATTCATCACCCTCAAAGTTCTAAGTTCTGTACAGATTTCATTCCCCCAAACTCCCCTCTCGTTTACTTTGAATCAGCTATTGACACTTTTCCAGCAAGAATCCCTGCAAACGTGGACTTTAATATCCATAAACATTCTTTGCCCATTAATCCGTATGACATGCTGGTGCCTGACATCTGGAATTTTCTTTCGTTCTCAGGAAATACAATTGTGTCGAAGCTAATATACTTTCAGAAGACTAGTTAAAAATGACTTTCATTTTACACACGCAGACATGGCATCGAGATATCTCATGTTGCTAGAATCATCAAACAAAAAATTGTATCCTGTTAACTATTTCAATATCACTTCATTTCTGTCTTCTTGAAACCGAACATGCATATTAATATTCTTTTTTTTTTTCTGGGTATAATGTCTACTGGACGTACCAGTCGAGCTCTTTATAGCTTACTACGACCCACATGAAATCCATATATTAGGGTATGTACACCTTACTTATATTATATTATATATCTATATATATATATATATATATATATATATATATATATATATCTTAGGTTTTAATCTCATGTATATATATATATATATATATATATATATATGTGTGTGTGTGTGTGTGTGTGTGTGTTTGTATGATTGCACAAACTGTATGTATATACAAAAACAAGCTTAAAAGGTACCGGAAACTGAAAACGTCCCACGCAGATTTAAAAAAAAAAAGAGAGAAAATCTGGTCTTTGGAACATCAACCAGCAGTATGATTAACTCATTGGCGGAAGTAAATGAACGATAATAATGATTATAATGATTATGTTTCTTGGCTTTATAAGGACAAAATTATATGTGGATTTATGGTATTTACTATAATTTTCTTCTCATTACAGGTATGGTTGAGAAACGTAACTTTATTTACGAGTATGCACATACTTCAGAAATTATCGACTAATATTCAACATTTTAGAACTAAAACAGGCAACAATAAGAAAATCGACAAAAATGATTAAATATGCAATTAAAGGGATGGTACAGTATTGATGGAAATGACTATTGGGCTTTAACTTTTTTCTGTAAGATACAAAGAAAAAACTTATGAAATAATACATAGTATTTTAAGAGGAATTCAAAGCTATAATGATAAAAACATGGTCTGGAATAGCTGAAACACCCAAAAACAAAGTAGTCCTAATACAAAACGATCGTATCAAAATTTTGGCCCCACACTTTATTAGAATCGCCCTGTTTTTGAATATCTTAACCATTTCAAAACCAATTTTCATCATATAGATATGCAATCCCTCTTGGGATTACATGCTCTTTCATATTTAATAAGATATTTCTCACCATCTCACCAAAAATAATACAAACCTGAAGTTAAGTCTCAACCAAAACTATATGATCCCTCTAGCAACAAGAAATGGGACTAGTAAGACAAGGACGGTGCCACAGACTGCAGCAGCAATGTACCAGTAAAACGCCTGACGCGATGCTTTATAGGCTCCCTCGATGTCGCCACGCTTAAGTCTCCATGATGCCTGTGGGGAGAGGAAATAAAATGTAACATTGTAACATGATAAAACCTAATATAACATAATATTACTGTAATAATGTAGGTTTTTTAAAGTCAATTTCATATTTTTGTCATTCAAGTTCATATTTCGAGCACTTGATTTCACGCATTTCACGCTAACAACAATGCATCCACAACCAAATTCAAAATGCGTTCACTCGAGTTCACTATTGGAGCTTTCAAATTCACTTTCGGAGCGTTCAAATTCACTGCCTGAGCATTCAAATTTACCATCGGAGCATTGAAATTTAGGAGAGGAGCACGCATTTCAGCAATGAACATTCAAATTCATGTCAAGCTGGCGACGGAATCTTGGCGGTCATTCGTGAATAGGCCACCATGTTCCTAATAACTACATTCCATTTAAAAGAAGTCCTGAATTTAGTCCTGTTACTTTGGGGACGTGTATTGGCGTCTTTTTTCATTTAGCTTTGAATATATTGGGATTTGTGATAATGATTATTTTGAAGTAGAGGTCCACCTATCCATTGAAACATTTGAACTCGGGATTTACGAAAAGAAATATACAGGCACATGTTCATCGAAGGGGACATAAAATGGAGGTCCCATGTGTGAGAGAGCCACATCTCATGCACGTGAAAGATCCCACTTCATTTATTCATCGCAAAGAGCAGGGTGTTTAACCCTATAAAGCCCAAGCTATTTTGACCCCTTACAGGCCCAAGGGGGGGGGGGGGGGGACATTGTGCACCCCCTACATAACTTCTTTATAATATGATGTATGACCGTCATATTTGGCACATGGGTAGAGCAACTCATGCTCACCAACTAAGGGCGCTATTTTCCAAAATATAAAGAAATACATATAAAATGTGCTAAAATCATGTTTTTTCTTTCTATTTCTTTATCCCCAGTATATATGTTTTTATTTTATATCAATCATTTTCATATTTACTACTAAGGAAGAACAAGTCAACCTTCACTATTTGTAATGGTTGAAATTTCTCATAGTCAACATGTGGGGCCGCAATTCATTACAATATACAGAAATATATGAAACCTATTATGTATTGCTTGGAATGGGTACATATATTGGTATCACATTTCATATTTTCAAAATATTGAAATTTTGAGTATGCAGATTGATATTATGATAAACAAATGATATTACAGGCAAAGCTTGTGTGAAGATAACACAAAATAAAAAGCTTATCTTTGAAAAAAGGCTGTATTTTCGATTATTTCTATTATATCTATTGTTTGATGCCTATGTCATATAAAAAATAATCGGGTAAAGGGTGTAGGAGTGGCAAACGAAAATATGGTATAAAAGGGGGCACAATGTGCCCCCCCCCCCCCCCTTGGGCCTAATAGGGTTAACCCGGAGAAGTTGTTCCACCTTACATCCAACTGGTCCCCATGAAAGACCTGCTGGTGCAATTGAATATGGGTTATCCAGCCATCACTTTAGATGGAAAATGAACAAACAAGCAAACAAACATACTTTAGGCACGGTATAGGCCTGGAGAAGAGCATAATATGGAGGGTTGGTTGGCACCTTCGTGGAAAAAAAAAAATTCTTCTACATTGAAACTCATAACATGAACATTGTATACGTATTTTTTTTTTCATCGCTGTCTCATTAGTTTTTTTTTTTTTTTTTGCGCAATTTGCGGGAATATGCACGTAATATCGTCAAGAAATATGATTAGATTGTTGTTGTGTTAAATGGACTGCTGATTGGGCAATACAATGTATTTTTTTTTATTGAGATGAAAAGCAAAGAATGCAATAACTGAGAACAATGTAAAATCCTTAAACAATCATAATTACACAATATGCAAACCTTCATTGGTTGTGTATGTCCTTTCTTCTTCATAAAAACAAACAAACAAACAAACATCTACTTCATTTTCCTCGCTATCAAAATTGATTGATTGATCGCTTTAAAATTAAATAGAACGCTCCAAGCAAGCTCAACGACACTGTCACCTGACCATGGCGTGAATGCACGAGTACTGAGTATATGAAATGCAATGCTCGCCTTTGGAAATTGAACGCCGAAGCGTGGATTTGATTTGTCGAAAACGAAATAGAACTCCCATAAATGAAATAAATTGATAGCTCGATTTCTGAATTTGAATTCCTGACTATTTTTTTGCGTGCTTTCGCTGTGCGAATTTAAATGCACATTAATAAATCGGAATGACAAAGGTTTATAATTGGCCGGGAAAACCTATATTAGCACAAATAGTACATGACGTGTCTGTCTTGCAGACCATCTACCTACACACGATTATTTTGATAGTGGCGTTCAAAATGGTCTAACACGGTTGGTTTGATAGATACTTTATTTTCTGCAAATCAATATACATAAGTTACATCATAATCATGAACATGTGGGAGATATACAAAGGAAATTATAAACAGAGTCCTTTGACTTCCAAAATCAACGAATTAATAGGAAATTAAAGATAAAATAATTATGTGAACCTGCACCACAAAACCAACACAAAGTCGCCAGACATAAATTTTTATTTAAGGGTAGATTCTGAAAGAACAGTCTCTAAGCTTTAAAATGATGTATAACTCAATTCAAACGGACTTCCTTAACCTACCTAAATAGAGCTTAATCTTTACCAGCCGTGCTTGCTGTGCCATGAAAGGAACGAAACACAGGTTGTAAATCACCAGAGCAACAACAATGAAGGGATTATTACATTAAGCTGAAATTGAGCATATTCTATTAGCACATTCTGCCCATGATCAATGCTAACTTTCAAAGCAGTGGCATCATCCTTTCAAAAATCATTAAACTTGAAAGTGAAGAGTGTGCAAAGGCTGTCAAGACATGAAAAGTTGCCCCTAATACAGTATGTCACAAAAAAAAAAAATACAACGGGACCCTCCCCCCCCCCCCTCCCGCTATGATATCTTCAAGAATAGTAAATCAATCTAAATACAAATTCAGGGTATGAAAATATAACTCATTGCCCACATCTTACAGAAAACCCCATTCGATTTGCTTCAGTGGTCAAAGAGAAATGAGGAATTTTGTAGAGGATGTCGGGAATCTCTTTTGTCCAAGTTCTGTCTATTATTCACGCACTAGAGCATTGAATTGCTGGAAAAAAATTAGACTCATGACATGCTTTACAACAATCTACATTACTCTGTGACCGCTTAACCAAATTGAATGAGGCTTTCTGCAAAATAAAGCTAAGATGTTATATTTTAAGGCTCCGAAGTAGCACTTAGACAGGTCGATCATTTTGGATGTTATCAATTCGAAAATTTGATTGTAATTTTTGAGGGACATACTGCAGTATGTCCCACAAAAATTACAATCAGATTTTCGCATTGATAACATCCAATATGATTATTTTTTTTCTTCAATGCTACTTCAGGGTCTTAGCTCTATTTTGCAGAAATCCCCATTCGATTTGGTTAAGCGGTCACAGAGAAATGGGGATTGTAGTAAAGCATGTCATGAGTCTGATTCTTCCAAGTTTAGCACTTCGATGATTTTGTGTGTGAACAATAGACAGAACTTGGACAAAAGAGATTCCCGACATCCTCTACAAAATTCCTCATTTCTCTTTGACCACTGAAGCAAATCGAATGGAGTTTTCTGTAAGATGTGGCCAATGAGTTATAGTCTCATATCCTGAATTTGTATTTGGATTGATGCAATATTTTTAAAGATATCATTGCGTAGGGCCCTGTTGTAATGTTTTGGGGACATACGGTACATATACTTGGTCATTTTACTCTCCCCCAAACAGGGTTGTAGAAAAAAAAAAAAAAAACCTGCTAAAAACACACTTTCCAATTCAAGTTAAGATCCCAATCTAAAGAATAATGTAGACGAAGGATAGCTCTTTAAGAAAATATAAACAACTCAAGATTGACTTGGTTGAACCATTTCACCCTTTTTTGAGTCCTCACGTAAAATCAAGGGTTGCCACTTATTGTTTGTTTTGTGATGCACAGTCACATATACAGTATGCATGTCTAAGCAGCAGGGGTTAAAATAACAATTGTAGCTAAGAAGCGAGTATGGAGAGGGCCGTCTATTATAGGACTTGGGTCGTTTTTTGAATCATATACATGATATTCTGCCATAGAGATGAGAGAAGGTCGAGAGAGGGTGTTGAAAAAAAAAATGACCCAAGTCCTTCATTCTTACCTTTAAGATTTCCCATATTTCCCATATCAAACTGAATGTGGCCAAGATCTGGACTTGGTTTGATGTTATATTCAGGTCTTCAATTGATTTTAATGAAAATCATGGGAACGACGGGTAGGGTATGAATAATTATGGCCATTGGTTACTAGGGCATTATGAAAAAATGGTAATAAACTTCGTGTGTGTTCTAACATAAATATGGCCTTACGTATAAATGCATATAATGGGCCCTTAGAGTTTTTTCGGCGATAAAATGTATGGGATCAGTGTGAGCCAAGAAATTTGAATGTGTGCATACTTGAGTATACGAAGAGAATTTTTTTTTTTCTCCGGAAGAAAAATTGAGTTCAATTCAGTTTTGCTACAGTTGCCCCACAAAATATTGCAGTATATGACATTTGGTAGAAATAAGGTGTTATATGACATTATTAAAGTTAAATCGTTAATTACGTTATTTTATTCTCCTTACAACACCAGCTGCTTTAGACATTGCTGTTGTAATATTCTGGACATGAGTATTCCATTTAAGATCGCTATTTAAGGTCACTCCTGGGAACTTGGTTGAATGTTTCTCAGCAATACTTTACGAGTATGAAAGTGTATAGAACATGTCTTTTCTATGTTCAATGAAAGCTTGTTACTTCTAAACCATTTCGAGATGTTGATTAATTCCATTTTTAGTGTATCAACGAGTGTTACGATGTCTTTGTGGGAATAAAAAAAAAAGTTGGTGTCTTCTGCAAATAAGATGAAGTTAAGGTAGATAATAAAAAAAGTAAGGGCCCGAGGATAGATCCCTGAGGGACACCACATGACACATTAGAATATGATGAGTGGCTGGTTTTTAAGTGCAACATATTGTTTTCGATGACTTAGATATCTTCTGAACCACGACAAAGTAATCATTCTCCCGCCATAATAGTGTGATTTTTCTTTTCAAGTAAAATGTCATGATCTATAGTGTCACTTTACTAACATCCGCAAAGACTCCAATTATGTGCTCTTTTTTAGTAAGCGCATCAATAATATGTGACCGTGCACCTCAAAACGAACATAAAGTCGCACACACTGATTTTGCGTTAGGACTGAAAATAAGCGAACCGTTCACATGCCGTCAAACCCCCGTTTGAGGCGAGACCCCATCGCCAAACGAAGCTGATGGGGTGCTATACCCACTTAACGATTTGTCGTTTGAGAAGTGGTAGTAGATGTATTTGCCCACTGCAAAATAGCTTTCTACTCAGGCGTGGCAAACCTGGAGGCCAAGCCAGGGTTTAATGACTGCAACAGATGTCATATTACGTAAGAGCATGATAAGGATATCTGCTTGTGGCAGACCATTCAAAGTGCACTCAATTTTCTCTATTCTTTCTAAAGTTTTAGATTTTATATTCTGTTGAGAAATTCTATAGTCATCCGTTTTGAATTTCGAACGAAAAAAAAATGACCCATAAATAACGAAAATACAGGAATAAGAAGGAGAGCATTGTAGAAGTTTGTCGACACACACACGCACCATGGAGCTACATAGCCATGCCAAAACCAAAACAATCTCCTCCTCTCACGGGTCCCCCCCCCCCCCCCCCCCTGTGGCGGTGACTGATGCTTTAGGCCAGGGTCAAGAAACAGGTGTTTTATATCTTTGGTTTTGAGTCCTTGATTGCCAAGATATACACTGGCATTGTCTACAGGGGTGTAGCTTCTTCAAACGAGAGATTTGCCTCATGCTAGCCGAACTTGACTTTTTCATATTTTCTGAAAAAGCGGGTCTTCTTTTACATTATGCTAAAATTTAGTATCATAAAACGGGCAGAAAAGTGTGTTTTCTTTAGCAGTTTATCTCAAAATTGTTTGGTAGAATAGTGTAATTAGGTGTGTCTTTAGAATCTTTTTTTCATTTCTGAAAAACCTTGTCCACACTCTTCACTTTCAACTCTAATAACTTTTGAAAGGATAGTGCTACTGCTTTGAAAGTTGGCATTAATTATAGACAGAATGTTTTAATGAGGCTTGCGTAATTTCAGTTTAATCTGATAATCCCTTCATTGTTGTTACTCTGGTGGTTTACTTCCTGTTTTTTTCGTCCCATTCATCGCACGGCCAGCACGGTTTGGTAAAGATTAAGCGCTTGAATAGACACTGTACTTCAGAGCCTCTTTTCTCAGTTCACAGTTTTCCTGAGTTTGTGCTTTCTTTCCAATATTTAGATAGGTTAGGAGAGTCCATTTGATTTGAGTTATACATCATTCTAAAGCTTAAAGTCTGCTCTTTCAGGATATGGTCTTAACTAAAAATTCATGTCTGGCGATTTTTTGTTTGTTTTGAGGTGCAAGGTCACATATTGTAGACAGATTTGATTATAGCAAAATCATAGAAAATACTCTCCTAAAAACCAAACTGATTCGCATTTAATATATCATTTTCAATCATGAACGAGTAGAGATGCTTGTAAACTGTTTTTCCGCCTAGAATGTTCGATATTGCAGGTAAAAGAATGCACTGCTATAACTATTTTTGGCCACATTTCCATGAGCTGGTTGAAGTATATCAGTGCAGAACTGATAACCTTCCAACAACTTTTAATGGCCCGACATTTTTGAGGCAGCACACATCTCCTTTTACAGTTTCGGACACAGTTACCCTTCCTATGATTTTTTTTTTCTACCTTTGAAGCATTCCTTCTCTTCTTTCCGTCTTGTAAATAGATCGTAGGACTGTATACCACTGTGTCTGCACACACAAACACACGCAAAATATTATTATATCACGCATAGTTACAGTGTATAAAATAATTTAATATGTCTGAGTATGTGTGTGTAGGGGGTGAATGTGTCCATGTGTTGTTTTAGTGTTTTAGTGGTATGATATTACCTTATGTACCGGCATGTATTTTTCTATTTCACAGAGTTATTGTTACGTATTGGCTTGAAAATTTGTACACAACACTCACCAGTGTCGCCATAACCATGGCGACAATGCCAAAAGGCAAACACAACGTTGTGGCCGTGGCAGCTGCAAAACTGTAGTTCTTGATTTGCGGAGACGCTTGAGGTGCAGCTATAGTGCTGCTAGGGGTTGTCTGCACAAAGTAAAGGCACAATCATTTTGATAAGGCCATTATATTCAGATGCAACTTGTTTTCAGTACTGCGCTATACACACATGTTTGTGTTGTCTCTATTCCAATATTGTGTGAAACAAAGCTATTTTGTTTCAACAGAAAACGAACGTCATTATGATTAGTGAAAAAAAAAATGCATCTGCAAAATGCCCCCAACCCTGTCTAGATTACTGTCTAATCGTAAAAAGTATATTTTTGTTTTATCACTGATGTGGAGTAATATGATACGTAATCCCAGCAAAACACGTTATGCCCCTGCTGCATGTACACAACGCTATCTGACATTGTCTTCCATAACCATCATTACATACATAGATTATACACATAAGATATCATTCTTCCCTCTTTTAAACATTGATTAACTCAGGACACTTAATATATTTCGTCTTTTTACTTGTATGAAATTACATCGTGATGGGTCTCGTGAGTGTTGACAAAAGTGATTGAGGGAGAGACAAGAAGAGTGAGAGAGAAGAAAGAGAGAGAGAGAGAGAGATAAGATGCGACATAATCGATTAATGTCTTCTCCTACCTCGGCAACAACAACTTGTGCGTGTTCGGGATCTGCGGGGGGAGTAGTGCAATCGGGAAGATTACCAGGAGGTGGGCCAGTCATGTGATCCGGACTCACGGGACTCTGTTGCTCAGTGCAGTTTTCAGGAGCTGTCCCGACAGTCCCCATCATGTACTCGTTCACATATGCCATGGTAGCTGAAGTGTAAATTCGCGCACAACGATAGATTATTATTTTTTTTTCTATTGAGTGCCTATCTGACATATTGTGTCTCATATTCGCCTTTTCCTTCAATAATGCATTATCTTATTGATGCTTTATTACATTAATGACACGAAATTGTTGATGCTTAGGACAAAAAAAAATCCTTTTCTCTCACTGATCAGTGATGACTTAACACTAATCGAATGATTTGCCTATCACATTTCGTTTTTCATTGTTTGTGTTTGTGATAGATTCTCGCGTTATTTATTTTAATCCTCGCCTTTAACACAAAGTTCTTACTAAACACAAGCAGAACGTGTGTTAATCAAGAAAATAAAATATTCTTGCCACTACTGTCGCAAACGAAATTGCTGGTTTATGTCTGGTTAAAAAGATTAAAGAAAGGCACCATCGTTTCTCGAGACGCAAGTAGCGGAAGTAGATACCGCTACCCTCCCGTGATTCGGATCACGACATATGTGACCGTGCACCTCAAAACGAACATAAAGTCGCACATACTGATTTTGCGTGAGGACTGAAAATAAGTAAAATGGGTCAACCTAGCCGAACTTGACTTTTTCATATTTTCTGAAAGAGCGGGTCTTCTTTTAAATTATGCTAAAATTTTGTATCATAAAACGGGCAGGAAAGTGTCTTTTTTTAGCAGTTTATCTCGAACATTTTTGGCAGAATAGTGTGATTAGGTGCGTCTTTCGAATCCCTATTCCATTTCTGAAAAACCTTGTTCACACTCTTCACTTTCAACTCTAATAACTTTTGAAAAAATAGTGCCACTGCTTTAAAAGTTGGCATTAATTATGGACAGAATGTGTTAATGAGGCATGCTTAATTTCAGCGTAATCTGATAATCCCTTCATTGTTGTTACTCTGGTGGTTTACTTCCTGTTTTTTGTCCCATTCATCGCACAGCCAGCACGGTTTGGTAAAGATTAAGCGCTTGAATAGACACTGTACTTCAGAGCCTCTTTTCTCAGTTCACACTTTTCCTGAGTTTGTGCTTTCTTTCCAATATTTAGATAGGTTAGGGGAGTCCATTTGATTTGAGTTATACATCATTTTAAAGCTTAAAGTCTGGTCTTTCAGAATATGGTCTTAACTAAAAATTCATGTCTGGCGACTTTTTGTTTGCTTTGAGGTGCACTGTCACATATAGAATACATTCTCACAAAACCTTGCTAATTGCACCAGCAATTCAATGGAAAATATTTATCACTGCCAATTGTAAACAGACGGAAACAATTCATAGTAATAATCATAATTTTCTTCAACGCTCACCGGTCACTTGTTGGTCGAATTGATTTTGAAGGCGTGGAAGAGATCCTTCTCACATAAACTATGTGTTCTTTCGATCTAAGAAGACAACACGTCAGCTTTGTCGTATGAAAGGTGTGGGTGTCTGGATCATGACGCTTCAGAGCAGAACTAGAAAAAAAAAGTGCCCGACAGACCCTCAACTTCCTTGTTTGCACACTGACTGAAGCAATCGAGCAAGTTTCCAATTTCGTTTTGTCCGCCATAAAGTTCATTCCACATAATCTCCCTTTCAAAAAAACCGTAGCATATCCTTCAATCAACGAAAACACTACTGTGTCGATACGTGTTCAAAAACAACGGTTTTGATGAGGATGCGGCACATTTTCAACAAAACCAAATGTGTGTTAAGTAGCAATATTCAGTGTCATTTCACCTGCAAAGGAATGTTAAAACTGTGTTCGTTGTGTGTAAATCTGCTCTTCTGCATGGACGTACAAAACATTTTTGCTAATGGCCATGTTCATATCAGGGGTTGTTTCATAGAGAGTTGCGATTAGCTATTCATTCATCCTTAGTTAAAGGGCTGGTATGGAATTGGTTGATGTCAGGACTCAGTTGGTGAGTATTTTTTGAGAGACTTAGAAACCACGTTTAATATACGGTGGGAACAATCATTCTACTAGGAATTCAGAGTTTATTTGATGAAAATCGGATTTGAAATGGCGGAAAGTTCCAACAAGAATACAAATTAAGACAATACTAATATCGAAGTGGGTCCTTCTGTTATATGTTTCAGATATCGTAGCCATTTCCAGGTCAATTTTTATTTGATAAACTCTGAATTTTTCTTAGAATTATATTCATTCTCAATATTTTACAAAATATTAAATGTCTATACAAAAAAAAGATAAAGCAAAAAAAAAATGGAAACCTGAAACCCCATTTGAAAAGCATACGTTTCACACCTTGAGTCTTTCAAACAAATTTGTATGAGATATATTGCAAAATGTGAATCATCTCAATCATCTATAATATGTGACCCTGCACCTCAAAACAAACAAAAAGTCGCCAGACATGATTTCTTAGTTAAGACCATATTCTGAAAGAGCAGACTTTAAGCTTTAAAATGATGTATAACTCAAATCAAGAGGACTCTCCTAACCTATCTAAATATTAAAAAGAAAGCACAAACTCAGGAAAAGTATGAACTGAGAAAAGAGGCTCTGAAGTACAGTGTCTATTCAAGCACTTAATCTTTACCAAACGGTGCTGGCTGTGCGATGAATGGGACAAAAAACAGGAAGTAAACCACCGGAGTAACAACAATGAAGGGATTATCAGATCAAACTGACATTAAGTATGCCTCATTAAAACATTCTGTCCATAATTAATGCCAACTTTCAAAGCAGTAGCAGAATCCTTTCAAAAGTTATTAGACTTGAAAGTGAAGAGTGTGGACAAGGTTTTTCAGAAATGAAAAAGGGATTCTAAAGACACGCCTAATCACACTATTCTACCAAAAATGTTCGAGATAAACTGCTAAAAAAAACACACTTTCCTGCCCGTTTTATAATACCAAATTTTAGCATAATGTAAAATAAGACCCGCTCTTTCAGAAAATATGAAAAAGTCAAGTTTGGCTAGGTTGACCCATTTCACTTATTTTCAGTCCTCACGCAAAATCAGTGTGTGCGACTTTATGTTCGTTTTGAGGTGCACTGTCACATATATATTTGACAGCGAAATGCAAATGGGTATAGTAAAGAAGAGTTAAAGAAGAATTAATATCCCTCTATGTTTGATGAAGAGTGATTTTCACACACACACACACACACACACACACACACACACACACAAATAAAAGTATGACAAGCGATGATACTGCTTAAGTTGTGGGTCAGCGGTCAGATGGTGAGGACAAATTGTTGCAACTCTCCATAGATGTTATCACACGCTGAGCGTGGTTCATATTAAGGTGTCATTTGATCTTCCATAATCATCCCAGACATACCAACGTGGAAGACTATGGTCGATACTCTGAGTATTTATTCAATTTTATGTAGAATGTGTTATTACTTTAAATCGTGCTATTAATCTAATTTTGTTCGAAGGATCGCAAAAGTTCTTCAGTTATACGGAATCACAAACTTTCCCATAGCACGTTTTCCTTCCCTAGATTGGTCACAAACCCATCTCTACACTTCTAATTCTTTTAGTTCGATTCGTGTACGAAATATTATTATTTGCATTGCCAGGCATCATTAGCCACGAACAACATACATCATGGGGAAACGCTAGACAGGAAAGAAGGGAATAAAAGTTCCTTTTTTTTTTCGGCGGTTAAGCCATCCACGAAATAGGGGAAAAAATGAAATACAACACGACATCGAACATGTCTAGCGCTCCGTGAGAATAAAGACATTTTTTTTTTCATTATTTTGGACTGTTCTCATCCCCCCCCCCAAAAAAAAAGGAAAAAAAAAAAGAGCATAACACACTTTGGGAATTTTGGAGACTTTTAAAGAGGAAATCCCCCTAAGAATTGAAAGTTTTACAAACACAGAAGAGAAAGTTCCTACAGATTTGTCCGGAAATGACAAAAGTGTATACTGAATAATGACATTTTCATATTTCATTTTTTTTTTTCGGGAAAACATGTTTTGACCAGGCATTTTTAATTATTAGTACGAGGGAGATGAGGATAGCATGCCTTCACGTTTTGTTTTGTATTTTATATATCAAATTCGGGGGGGGGGGGAGTTGTATATAGGTATGACATAACCATACGAAATATTGACTTAACAATTTAGATCAGGTAACATTGTTTTGGCGTTTCTTATTTTAGGTGGTTTGAAGCAAGTTTCATCATTATCTATACAGCAGGGATATGAGTAGTTGAAAGTTTGTCATGTATTTCAATATGAACATGGAAATGTGGACACTGGCCAAGTGTTTGATCCCGGCAGTTACCCCTTGATCATCATAAACAAATTTGACATTACTCTTACTATCACATAACCTGTTTAACAAGGTAGCTGGAATATAATTGCCCTGAGCTAATGTCATTTGGAAGTCGAGGAAAACCTAAAGGAGGAATATCAAAATATTAACGATTCCCTTGCAACACGAGGCTTGATAGAGGTTAATCCCCTAAATTTCTTTGAAGAATGATGACATGATTATAATTTGGCTTTCGATAGAGCAGGATGTAGGTCAGAAGTCAAGGTCAAATCTTAAAATGTTTCCCCTGTACTCATGATTGGACCACGTGGTCTCTAAATTTGATGTCACATAATCGTGCCCATTTTGTGAGTGTGCTGTGTATACAATGTATGTGTCTTGTGTTGCTTATCGACGTCTTCATTCTTCACTTGATAGAGTATAATGATTCAATTGCTGAATATTTTCTGTTCTACAGGGTTCGAAATCTGTATTTGCATATATTACGAATTGCTTGCAGTTCGGTTCTTGTACAACTTATTTGCATAGACAGGCAATATTAGGTAACAGTTTCGTATGTTTGAAAATAAGTGTCTTTTATGGAGGCTGTTGACAATGATTGATATGAATAAATTAGAAATAAACAAACAAATATTTCTGTAGAGATATTGAATAAGCATTGAATAATTATGAAGATCAAAATATGAAAAGTGGCCCAATACTAGGTATTATAAAATACATTTTCTCCCTTCGGATCCCTTTGAGTCATATGGACTTGGGTCGTTCTTTGAATTATATACATGATATTCTGCTATAGAGATGAGAAAAGGATGAGAGAGGTCGCTATAATATGAATGTAAGAATAACCCAAGTCCTTCATTCTTACATTCACATAAGATTTAACTCCTTCATTTCAGGCACTTCCGGGGGTAATTATGATTTATCATTTATAAACAAGATGAGTCCATGCATTAGCTACAGTTTCCCGTGTCAAACTGAATTTGGCCAAACATTGGACTTGGGTCGTTCTTATATTCAGGTCTTCAATTTTAATTTTGCACAGGGGTCAATTAATGTGTATGGGAGTATGTGGCTAACGTCCTGATGATGGTCCTGAACAATGGCGGGGATTGGAATGTTTTACTACATATTCATGAAAAATTCCACTATAGCAACTAGTCTTTATTCATCCTGATATGTACACAAGCATATGAAAACACGTGCTTATGTTTATTGTTATGTTTTTCATGTGCATGCATTTTACTCTTCACCATGAATTCAGACTAGTGGAGCCCCTGGGTAATCCATCATGAATCATTAATAAAGCATTCATGTGTCTCTTGGCAAAAGTCCGGAAGCCTAGTCAGCAGTTTCATGCTTTTGTCACATAAAAACAAAGGAAATGATAAGAAAAACTTTCCGGGACCATAATTACTTCAAATTTTGCTCCTTCAACAAATTTCAGCCAAGAAACACCCATTTCATCCACTGTAATGCTGTTAAATAAAATGGGAAAAGAAAAAGATGCAAAATCTGACTGACATGCCTGTCAGTTTACGGTTGCCATGGCAACCAGCAACATCAAATGTGACCGTGCACCACAAAACGAACAAACAGTCGCACGCACTGATTTTGTGTGAGGACTAAAAATAGGTGAAAAGGGTCAATTTGGTCAATCTTGACTTTTATATATTTTCTGAAAGAGCAAGACTTCTTCTACATTAAAGGTATTAGCCCACATGTGTAAACCTGCAGCAATTGGTCTCATAGTTAGCATGGAGTTTGGGTACGATTGCAGTAACACCTGTGCAAAATTTCGTTCCAATTAGTCCATTACTTTCATAAAAATAAATGAAAATGCACCTTACACTGCAAAAAGTCCGGTGTTAAATAGTGAACACCGAGCTGGTGTTAAATTTTCGGTGCTCATTTATGGTGTTAAATTAACACCTAAGGGTGTCATTTCCAAATTTTGAATTGTTTTTTGAAGAGTTTCTTAGTAACTGCACTTCTTGTTGATTTTTAATTTAAACAAGACGATCAAGAATTTTACATTAAAATACTAGATTTTTGAAAAAATGTGAAGATAAATCTACACCAAAGTAACACCAGCTGGTGTGGTCCCTTATTGAAGCTGGACGGGTGTTAAACCATTGATATTAACACCAGCAAATATCAAATCAACACCATGTGGTGTCATTTTTAAATTAACACCAGTACAGTGTCAAAATAACGCCAGGTACAGTGTCAAATTAACACCACGAAGTGTCAGGTGAACACTTTTCAACACCATCACAGTGCATTTTTAACACCTGTGGGTGTGGTCCTTTATTGAAGTTTGATCGGTGTTAGATTTAACACCCGTGGTGTTAAATCTAACACCGATGTTTTTACAGTGTATGCATGCGTATAACGCTCGCTAGCTCCGGTCCACGTACGTACTACATGCATGCGATACATGTGTAAGTTAAATGTACGTAGCTAACTATACACAGCCCAGTCGCTGTACATGTACGTCGCGACGTACCTATGTACTGCGACTGGGCTGTGTATAGTTAGTACGTAGCTAGGCCCTCGCTCGTAATTCGATTTTGGGTCGGGTTGACCCGGTTTGAAAATTGATTTTAAAACGATGATTTTCTCTCTTTTATCAAATGGTATAGACAAAGAGCAACAGGTGAGGTATGTTACTGTTATAACTTGTACTTGAAGTCATATTGGACCTGTTTTATGCAGTTTTAATTTTCGCGGGTTTGCAAATGTGGGCTAATACCTTTAAGCTAAAATTTGGGATCATAAAACGAACAGGAAAGTTTATTTGTTTGGTTGTTTTTTTTTTTTAGCATGTAATCTTGAACACTTTTTTTAGATATTTTGAGCAGGTGTGTCTTTAGAGTCCCCCTTTCATCAAAAAAAAAAACAAACAAACAAACAAACAAACAAAAACAACCCTGTACACACTCTTCACTTTCAACTCTAATAACTAGGATGTTACTTCTGCTTTGAAAGTTGGCATTTATCATAGACAGAATGTGTTAATGGAACATGCCCAATTTCAGCTTAATCTGATAATCCTTGCATTGTGGTTAAACCGGTGGTTTCAAATCTATTTTTTGCCCCATCAAGTTCATTGCACAGGTAGCACTGCTTGGCTAAGATTAAACGCTTGAATAGACCCTGTGATTCAGAGCCACTTTTTTTTTTCTCAGTTCACATTTTTCCAGAGTGTGTGCTTTCTTTCCAATATTTAGATAGGTTAGGAGAGTCTATTTGATTTGAGTTATACACCATTTTAAAGCTTGAAATCTGCTCTTTCACAATATGCTCATAATCAAAAATCCATGTCTGGCGACGTTTTGTTTGCTTTGTGGTGCACGGTCACAAATATAGCTAGATTATATATCAAAATGTTGGCAATAACATCTTAGGAGAAGTCACCAAATTTTGTTGAAATCGGATAAAGGGCGAAGGAGTGGCAAATGAAAATCTGGTAGGGGGCACAATGTGCCCCCCCCCCCCTTGGGCTTTATAGGGTTTGTTGTTATCTTATAAAGTTAAGACATTCAACAAAAGCGTTGAAATCTTAGTGTTTTCCCCCACGTTAAGTTGAAGTTTATTGATTGACCAATTTGTAATCTTCATTCTATCTTACATACCTGAATTACACAAATGCGAGGATGATTTCACACTCTGTTCACACTGAGTTTATATTGTGTTTTGCATGCAGTTTCATCTATTGCTGGATATAATTCTTTCCGAAGGGGTCAACTGGAGATCAAGTAGGAAGCGCTCCGGGCGCCCCTTTAATTTCTTTGTTATAATGAAAGAAAAGAGGAGACACGGTGTAAAGGAGCCCCCCCCCAAAAAAAAAAAAAAAAAAAAAAAAAAAAAAAAAAAAAAAAAAAAAAAAAAATCAGAATTTCTCGATCCGCCCCCGGGGATGGTGAATTGCCCAATTGAATTACAATACCTAGCAAATGCAATAAAACAAAGAGAAGAACAAACGATAGTGAATCATTTACTCTTTCTTTCTACTTTATTTTGAACGCACCATTGAAGGTTGTAACAATCCAATCATTCATTCTAGAGTTTTTACGCGGTTACACATGTTTTGTTTCCTTTCTTGCCCGTTATTACTTTTGGCTTTTGCCTCTATGATCGCAACATTACTATATTTTTTTTTTACTTCATCATGAACACAACCTGGACGGTTGGTGAAAATCTGACCATCCGTTAATGACTAATTGGGAGGTAATCTTATTAGGTTTTCACGTTTGATATCATGACACTTATAGGATTTACTTACCGTTTGTCTTACGTCATTATAGACAAAACATGCAAATTTGAAAAAAAAAAAGAAGAAGAAGAAGAAAACATGTTTATCCAGTCTTGGTATATCATGTACACAAACAATCTTAAACAGATAAACACACACACAATTTCAATATTATTTCACCGCTTACTGCCTTTGGTAGTTTACAAGGACTGGTGTTATCAAAATTGAAATGAAACTTGTCAAAGCAATGCTGATACACAGGAAGATTCCTTCCTTGTTAATATAGGTTTTCCCGGCCAATTTCACACTTTTGTCAGTCTATTTGATAAAAAGTTCATTCAATTTAGCAAAAATCCTCGTCATTGCACATTCTGTCATTCAAAATAGCAACTTGTTCATTCAATTTAGCATTTCGGTCAATGAAATTCGCACATGTGCCTTTCGAATTCGTAAAACGAGCATTCAAATTAGCACGAGCTCTTCAGTCATTCAAATTCGCCAGCACTGGCGGAAAATAGTATTTCAGTCATTCCATTTCGCGTATGGGCAGTCAAATTCCAAACATGTTCGTTCAGATTGGCGTAATGTTATTTCTATTTTGAAAAGGTGAGAACCGTGGTCTATGCGTATTTAAAGGTGAATTTTTGTTTCATCTACACACTGTTAAGTATACGGCAAAGGTATCTTTGACCCTGAATAATTCAAGTTTGTTGTTCTGTAACGCCCCTCTTCTTTTATGCATGTTATCAGAACTATACATGCACCGGTACCATAGATTCACTTCACTTTCTTATGTCCAGTCATGGCAGTGCGAGTTAGATACAGGCGTATCTCTCAAGAAGACAGGGAAACAATCATAGAAGCATTTGAGGGTAATAACCTTGACAAATTGATGGCTAGAGCTGATCCAGGAACTTTATTCTTAAAGGGGCCCTGAAATCCAAATGCATGTTAATTTGTGTTGATTTATGATACCCTCAACATCATTTTTGCTGTGAAACGGACATCTAGAAACATTTCATATATCATTTTAAACATTTTTTTTCTTCTACTTTTCTTCAGATTACTTTGGAACGCCCACAAAAAAAAATCCTTCCAAACTAATCAATATTAATATTCTTAAAGATGACGTCATCTGTCAATCATTGCTGAAGTACTGAAATGTTTAACAAAAGACATTGGAATGCACCTTCCTCTCGACTCAGCATAACTTGCATGTTTAGTGACTAACAAAAGACATGGCGAGGGAACATGCGAGTTATGCTGAGTCGAGGGGAAGGTGCATTCCAATGTCTTTTGTTAAACATTTCAGTAATTTAGCAATGATTGACAGATGAGGTCATCTCAAGAATATTAATATTGATTAGTTTGGGAGGATTTTTTTCTGGGCGTTCCCAAGTAATCCGAAGAAAAATAGAAGAAAAAGTCATTAAAAATATATGTTTGTGTTTGTTTGATGTTTGTTTCACGGCAAAAGTGATGCTGAGGGTATCATAAATCAACACAAATCAACATGCATTTGGATTTCAGGGCCCCTTTAACGATGATTAACGCAATATAGCACCCACCATATGAAAATAATGAAACATGCATGCAGATGGAAGAAATGATCACGATGTAAATTGAAACCTCCTCCAAACTAATGTCAAAACAAAACAAGATTAATGTATCTGTGATTGAAATAATGCTATCCAACATTTAATCACATACACATATTTTGAAAGACCTGTTGCAAAGGTGTTATCAGAATGAAGAATGAATATGAAAATATGAAATGTTAAGATGCTTGCAAACACTACCTATGATAAATGAAAATGGATAAAAGGAATAAATGCATTAACGTGTCTGCTAAATTGACTGCAGTAAATGCGAAATTGGATGCCCAAGGATGAATTCGAATGAACGAGCGCAGCGTATACGTTATGACGTGACTTTATCATGCTAAATTGAATGAACGATGTGCGAAATGGTGCTTGTCTTACGAATTTGAACTGAAAAAGTACTGATTCGAATTATCTTAAATGTAATTTGGATGCTCCTAAATGAATTTGAATGAAAAGATTATAAAATTGAAATACCGAACTTGCCATCTAGGCTAATTTTTGCTAAATTGAATGCACAAATGTGACCCTGCACCTCAAAACAAACAAAAAGTCGCCAAACATGAATTTTTAGTTAAGACCATATTCTGAAAGAGCAGACTTTAAGCTTTAAAATGATGTATAACTCAAATCAAATGGACTCTCCTAACCTATCTAAATATTGGAAAGAAAGCACAAACTCAGGAAAAGTGTGAACTGAGAAAAGAGGCTCTGAAGTACAGTGTTTATTCAAGCGGTTGATCTTTACCAAACCGTGCTGGCTGTGCGATGAATGGGACAAAAAACAGGAAGTAAACCACCAGAGTAACAACAATGAAAGGATTATCAGATTAAACTGAAATTAAGCATGCCTCATTAACACATTCTGTCCATAATTAATGCCAACTTTCAAAGCAGTAGCAGAATCCTTTCGAAAGTTATTAGACTTGAAAGTGAAGAGTGTGGACAAGGTTTTTCAGAAATGAAAAAGGGATTGTAAAGACACACCTAATCATACTATTCTACCAAAAACGTTCGACATAAACTGCTTTAAAAAAAAACGCTTTCCTGCCCGTTTTATGATACCAAATTTTAGCATAATGTAAAAGAAGATCCGCTCTTTCAGAGAATATGAAAAAGTCAAGTTCGGCTAGGTTGACCCATTTCACTTATTTTCAGTCCTCACGCAAAATCAGTGTGTGCAATTTTATGTTCGTTTTGAGGTGCACGGTCACAAATTAGGAATTTGACTACAAACAGTGCGAACTTGGCCGAGAAAACCTATAATTACCGTCATAATACTCGTTATTTTATATAGCATGTCACAAATTTCTACAAAGAACTGAAGATCTGAATATAAGAACGACCCAAGTCCAATTTTTGGCCAAATTCAGTTTGACATGGAAAATTGTAGCTTATGCATGGACTCATCTTGTGTATAAATGATAAATCCTAATTACCTCCGGAAGTGCCTGAAATGAATGAATTAAATCTTATACGAATGTAAGAATGAAGGACTTGGGTCATTCTTACATTCATATCATAGCGCCCTCTCTCATCCTTCTCTTATCTCTATTGCAGAATATCATGTATATGAAGTTTTTTTTTTTTAAGTTTACTCGAAATGGTGTTCCATGGACTTGGGTCGTTCTTATATTCAGATACTCAACTGTATATAGCAGATTATACACCGCTGTTCGATACAAAATAACTTACCTCCTATCGATTAAAACACAACTCTACAGATGAACGCTGTTATTGAATTCTGAGATACGATTTATATTTCATTATCTAAAAAAGTAACATGTACTTGGATTATCTGTGGAACTCTGACACTTGATACCATTTATTATTGTTACAATGTACTATTAGAACTTGCATGAATGTTTATTATATAAACGAGGAGCAGCTTACTTGCCCATTTTGACCGAAAACAAAATGCTACTTATAAAAACCTGCAATGTCATGTATTGCCAATGTAAAGATTGGTTCCCCAAGGTTCAGTCCTGACGGCAAAAAAAAAAAACACAAAACAAAACAAAAAAAAAACACTGAAGTAAGGGGGAATTACAAATGGCAACAATGTAAATATATATATATATATATATATATATATATATATATATATATATATATATATATATATATATCATACACGGATGAACCTGCAGTCAATCGCGTAAACGTATTCCATTACTTCTGTCTAAAGCTCTTAACTTGTCTGTTAAAAATATATTTTGTAACATTGTCAAGATGCCAGGATGAGCATGTCATATGGTTCGAAGGGCAAGGGATTTTTTTTTTTAAATTGCACGTTTGTAGAGGTTCTGAACAGTTGAATTTAAGCGCAACATGAGGGAAGGTCGTGAGAACGGAATTTTGTCCAAACTTCAGAACTGTGGTAGTGTATGGAGGGTGTGCCAAAAGAACACTGTTCGTGCGTGACATGTAGTCTGAAGGTATGCCAACCAGTACAGCTTCCTCTTTTTTTTTTCTACGAATGCAGTATTCCATCATAATGTCTTACATTCTTTGTTTAATATATTGCTTTTTTTTTTGCTCCTCCTTCAGAAAAAAAAGAAGAAGCTGTACTGTTTGGCACATCTTCAGACTACATGTCACGCACGAACAGTGTTCTTTTGGCACACCCTCCATACACTACCACAGTTCTGAAGTTTGGACAAAATTCCGTTCTCACGACCTTCCCTCATGATGCGCTTAAATTCAGCTGTTCAGAACCTCTACAAACGTGCAATTTAAAAATCAAAAACATCCCTTGCCCTTCGAACCATATGACATGCTCATCCTGGCATCTTGACAATGTTACAAAATATATTTTTATTAGTGGAAAAGTGAGCAAAGAAAATGGGATTCCATCGGGATTCGAACCCGAGACCTCCGGATTGCTAGACCGGTGCTCTATCGACTGAGCTATAGAAAGCCCTAGTGCAGTGTTCGTCCCAGAAACCCTTAATTCTCAATGCTCGGGTGGTCAGAAGCTATAGCAGTGTGTTTGTGTGTGACACACACGCACACACTTGAACCTGGCATAAACCCGAAGGATAATTCAACTTGGGAATAAATGCGAGGGATCACCGAAGTGATGCAGCTTTTTGAGTTTGTAACAAATAAAGACAGAATAAACTGACCAGAAAGAATATAAATTATTAGTGGAAAAGTGAGCAAAGAAAATGGGATTCCAAAAATACATTTTTAACAGACAAGTGAAGAATGCCCTTCTAATCATTCGTGAGGCATCTGAAGTAATGCCAATTGCTTGGTTTCTTCTTGCGCTTTCCAAGTTGCCATATGTATTTCTGCTATGTGAACATCATGAGTGTAGACATAGCATTAAGTCTCCTCATGTTGCCGTTCGTATACTCGTAATTGTCATTTATTGTAGAGTACCCCTCTTCTAATTTCCTGCTAGATTTATCTCCCTTTGTGTTTCATATCGTATCACTATCTGTGAAACCTGCTAAACATGAAGAATACTTCTAAACATGTGACCCTGCATCAAAAAATCCATAAAAACTCGCCAGACAGGGATTTTTCGTTAAGGGCAAATTCTGAAGGAATCTAAGTTTAAAATGATGTATACTTCAGTTGAAAAAGGACTCATCTCCTAACCTTTCTAGATATTGGACAGAAAGCACACACACTGGAAAAGTGTGGTCCGAGAAAAGAGGCTCTAAGTACTGGTTCTATCCAAGCGCTTAATCTTTAGCAAACAGTGCTTGCTGTGCAATGAATGGGACAACAAACAGGATGGAAACCACCGGAACAACAACAATGGAAAGATTAACAGATTAGGCTGAAATGAAATATACTATATTAACACAATTTGTCCATGATCGGTACTAACGTCCAAAACATTAGCTTTATCCTTCAAAAGTTACTAGACTTGAAATTGAAGAGTGTGCAAAAGGTTATCAAGAAATAAAAATGGCCTCTAAAACATACCTAATCTCAATACTGGAAAATGTGCTGGAAATGTTCATCCCCCCTTTCCTTTCATAATAATCCCAAACTTAAGAATAATTTAAAAGAAGGGAAACACTTTGAGAAAATATGACAAATCCAATATTTACTTAGTCGACCCGTTTCACCTTTTTTGAATCCTCACCCAAAATCAAGTGATGCGATTGTTTGTTTGTTTTTTTTTTTTTTTCGTTTTGTGATGCACGGTCACAAATGTTTCTGTTTACGTATTAATGTGCGATCAAGTCATATATCTGCTGAATGCATCAGAAAAGCTTCTGCCAATTTGGCTTGGTTTGGTTTTGGTTTGGTTCGGTTTTATTTCTGCCTTTTTCCAAATCACACATAACGAAAGAATACACATATTTATAAATTAACATTACACGACGCATAAGCCAGCATACTGTCACACAAATAAATTCAAAGTACATATGTGACCGTGCACCTCAAAACGAACATAAAGTCGCACACACTGATTTTGCGTGAGGACTGAAAATAAGTGAAATGGGTCAACCAAGCCAAACTTGACTTTTTCATATTTTCTGAAGGAGCAGGTCTTCTTTTACATCATGCTAAAATTTGGTATCATAAAACGGGCAGCAAAGTGTGTTTTTTTAGCAGTTTATCTCGAACATTTTTGGTAGAATAGTGTGATTACATGTGTCTTTAGAATCCCTTTTTCATTTCTGAAAAACCTTGTCCACACTCTTCACGTTCAACTCTAATAACTTTTGAAAGGATAGTGCTACTGCTTTGAAAGTTGGCATTTATTATGGACAGAATGTGTTATGTCTGGCGACTTTTTGTTTGTTTTGAGGTGCATGGTCATATATATATATATATATATATATATATATATATATATATATGAGTATATGAATATAAGAACGACCCAAGTCCATGGATGACCATTCCAAGTAAACTTAAAAAAACTTCATATTTTTTTTTATTTGTCCAATAATATTCTATTTAACTGTGATGGGAAGGCAACATTCTATATACAATTTTGAACATATGTTATTATGACAATTAACATTTACATTAATTGTGGAGAGGCCATTTTGTGTGATGGACTTGGGTCGTTCTTTGATTCATATACATGATATTCTGCTATAGAGATGAGAGAAGGACGAGAGAGGGCGCTATAATATGAATGTAAGAACGACCCAAGTCCTTCATGTTTACATTCATGTAAGATTTAACTCATTTATTTCACGCAATTCCGGGGGTAATTAGGATTTATCATTTATACACAAGATGAGTCCATGCATAAGCTACAATTTCCCATGTCAAACTAAATTTGGCCAAAAATTGGACTTGGGTCGTTCTTATATTCATATACTCATATATATATATACACTATGAACATGACAGTATTCGATGTCATTAAATGAGACGTGTAGCATAATATCATTCACCAAAAAAAAAAAAAAAAAAATCAGAAGGGAATCGTTGAATCAACAGTTGTAAATTATGTAAATAATGATTGAATATTCATTCAGAGTACATCATGTTCCAATAAACGAATTTCAGAAGAAAAAAATAAAAGAGGGGGATTTAAATGAATTGATTTCAAAATTAAACATTTTTAGCTATTGTAATAACAGAAAAGCATATTTCATATACAGACCTTCAAGTTCAAGTTCAAGTTGATTTATTTCATTTCCAACAAACAAAATAATTAAATATACAATGAAACACTCGTATAAACAGATGTCAGGAAATCAGTACCACAATGCGATGAACAGAATAACATTGTAAAAGAGATACAAGTAAATTGTCAACATAATACGTCACTGTGGTAAATGCATAAATAATATTGCTGGAAATGGAGGGGACTGCTAAAAAGCAGAGGTTGTAGAATGCAGTCCCCTCATACAGAAAAAAAATAATTGCAAACAACAACAACAACAACAACAACAACAACATACAACAACAACAAATTTCCTAAGCGGTAGCCAAAAAAAAAAGACCTTTACATGATTATTATGTTATGTGACCATGCATTAAAAAAACAACAACAACAAAAAGTCGCATGCCCAGATTTTGTGTGAGGACTCAAAATAGGTGAAACGGGTGAATCTAGTTAATCTTATTTCTTTTTACATATTTTCTGAAAATGCAAGTCTCAATCTACATTATGCTGAAGTTTGAGATCAAAACAAAAATTGGAAATTAGGTTTTTCTATAACACCTTTATTTTATACAATAGTTTGAGTAAGGGTGTCGTAGAGTCCCGCTTTTATTTTTCAAACCACTTTACACTCCACACTCTTAACTTTCCACTCTGAAAACTTTGGAAAGGATAATGCTACTGTTTTCAAGTTTGAATTAGTAATGAACATGATGTTTTAAAGACGTATTCTACTATTTTCAGATGAAACAAAAACCTCGCTTTAGCGCTTCAAAATAGTTTTAAAATGTGGGTAAGGGACAGAAACATCCGATGTAGAATGTTTAATTAGTAAAATCAAGGTAAAGTATTGTAACATATGCAAAATGTGAACAATGAGTAAATTAAGAATGTTTCTTGACGAAACCGTCTACAGCTATTGTTTATTAATAAAAATAGTATTATCTCATTAAATTTTAGGCTTTATTGCCATTTTTTACGTGGTGGAATGTTTTGTGATACTTGAGTGACCACCACATATGCATTGAATGTGATATCTTGAACTTTTTTTTTTTTAATCACTGCTCTCAAGGGTAAATAATAGCTTCAATAGAGTATGATCAACTTCAGAGTAATCTGATAATCCCACCATTGTTATTGCTGTGAAGTTTAACATTTTTATATCCCATTTATTGCGCAGAACACGTCTCGCGAACAAATTAAGTGCTTGAATAGACCTTATACTCGATAGCCTCTTTTCTCAGTACATATTACATTTCCACACTGTGTGGATTCTTTCCAGTATTTAAATAGGATAGGAGAGTCCATTTTGATTGAGTTATACATCATTTTAAAGCATAAAGTGCGCTCTTACAGAAGTTGCTGTTAAAATAAAGTCTATGTCTGTCGGTTTTGTGATGCAGAGTGAAATATCTGCATAAATCCTTATGATTTTGATATATCCAGCTTATAAAATACTGGAATCAGTTCAAAAATAAACAAGCATACTAACAACAAAAACACAACATCAACCTCACCTGTGATTTACTTATTGACGGAGTTAGAACAATTAATACATCTCATGAAGTTTAAAATGCAAACCGAATTTATGGACACGTATGGCTCTCACTCTTCTCACTACCTTGCAGTGGATATTTCTGTATCTGCTCTGAAAAAAAAAAAGCAACTAAAAGGAGACCTTTACAGGCTCATAGACGACATAAAAAAAAATCAAATAAAAGGATCATAAGAGGTAATATGAAAACAACTACGCTTCGGTAGGAACAAGAATTACGACCACAAAAAGAATGATGGAGCCAACGACAAATCCAACAATTCCCCAGCGAAATGCCTGTTTTGAGGCTTTAATGGCACCCTCGATGTCGCCACTCCTACGTCTGATTAAGGACTGTGGGTGAGAGAGAAGCAAAAACACACACACACACAAATATATATATATATATATATATATATATATATATATATATATATATATATTTCTATATATATATATATATATATATATATATATATATATATTTCTATATATATATATATATATATATATATATATATATATATGAAAAGTTTGTTCGCAAAAACCGATAAGTCCATTTTTCCAGATTTTGAAGTACGTTCTCTGTCATAAAGTACAAAATAATACCTTTTAAATGATACATTGGTCACTACATTATTATAAAGGTACATTTTTGAAGTTATGGTCAAAAGAAACACACATTTTCTTACAAATCTCTTTATTTTTCTTTTTTTTGGGGGGGGGTAAACATACAAAGTATATTTGAAACAGAGTCGTTTGACTTGCATAAACAACGATATAAAAGGAAATTAATGATATTACAGTACGCATGTCTATGCAGCTGGGATTACAATAACAATATTATATTTAAGAAATGATAATGCAGAGGGCCGCCATTGTAAGCATTGCTTGAAAAGATGGCCGGCCCGAGGAAAAAGGTAGGTAGGTAAATTGGTAAACAATACAAATTCTGCTGCGAAGAAAGCAGGGTAAAATAAACTCTGATGTGTAATGGTGGTGAATGTGCGTGCGAGTGCTTGAGAGGGCACAGGGGCAGATAGGCTAGGATTTGGAATGATAAAATTGGTTTGCTGGAAGAGGGAATGACTTACGATGTTGCTATTACTACCGGGCGACCAACATAAGTCATGTAAATTATTCGTGCTTAATTCGTATTTGAAGTATACTGTGATCTTGACCTTTAATCGCAAATATCTCCATTTGGCAAATATGGACTCATCGATTTTTGCGAACAAACTCTTCATATATATATCATATATATATATATATATATATATATATATATATAATTGTATATAGTATATATATATATATATATATATATATATATATATATATATAAGAGAGAGAGAGAGAAAGGGAGAAAAACGTTAATATATAACTATTATTTCCATATACATGCTCGAAGGATGTTTTGAATTGACTGCTGGAAAGATGAAATTACATCGACTGTAAATATGACAACGAATGACAACATAAAACATTACAACTAGTGGAAGCGAAATGATCCTACTAAAAACTGTTATGACGTTTTTATGAATATTTGAACATAATTTTGAAAAAGAAAAAATGAAACCTGACATCCAACTTGTGAATCTACCATTACTAAGATTAAAGGTACTTAAACTTACGTTCTTGGACTCAGTATTTCTGATTTTAAATATGTTTTTCCTTCATTTCACTTCTTTTGTCGATATCTTCAAAGTTTGTGGTGCTACGGTCTCTTGTATCAAAAGCCAGCATTCCCTGGGAATTGCGCCAATAAAAGGTGTACATGTATAATTATTTTGACAAATGTCTCTGCATGTCTTAATTATTATGCGTTATGATATTTATTACCTCCTCCAGGGGAAGTATTTTTTTTCTTCTTCCTCTTCTTCTTTTTTGTTTTCTTTGGCGTCAGACGGTTTGTTTGCTACTAACTTTAACAAGAGCTGCGAACTGATTTCAGTGGAACTTGCAGGAAATATTTTGATAATGAAAAAAGTACAGAAGATTTTTTATTTTTATTGATCAGGGAAGATTTAAAAACATTGAAGGATTTTTGATCTTTTGAGTTTAACGGGACTGCACAGCGCTGGTTGAGGTGAGGATTCAGCTTGTAATGTTTTGCGAGATATTAAAAAAAAAAACAACTCTATGAAATGTTAAAGAGCATACTCTTTTAGGGGGAATCAAAAGTTTATTTGATAAAAATCAATTTTGCAAAGACTGAGATATCTACAAACGAGGAAAAAAACAAAGAGATCCTAATAAAAATCATGGCCTGTCAATTTTATTTTATTCGCTTTTTTTATATTTCAACCATTTCAAGGCCAATTTTCATTAAATAAACGTTGGATCCTTTTGGAATTTACACTTTCATATTTCATAAGAGAATTCTCATAATTTAATTAAAAATGTTATAAATCCTCACCTCAACCAGTACTGTACACTCCATTTATTAAAGGTCAATGAATTTTGGAGTTCAAGCTTTGCGTACATGTAAGGTTTGCATACTCACGCTATTAAGTGCATGTTCTACTCGGCCAATTTGCCGCGTAGTTGGAAGTTGGTGATGCAAATAGAGGATTCTATATTGGAAAATTTGACAAGTTTTTAGCAAGCGTGTATGGGTGGAAATTAGCTCATTGGCGGAGTCTGCTCCTTCTGAGTCCTTTTCTAGTTTTCATATTTCTATATCACAGGGTTATTGCTTCATAATTGGTTGGTACCTAGGTACTCTGTATAATACACAAACACAAACCTGTCGCGCCTTCTTCCATGCGATGATGCCCAAAGGTAAACACATCACTATGGTAAAGAATGCCAGCACAGTGTAGTCATTAACCCACGGAGTCTCTTGGGTGGGCCCCTGGGTTATAACTATGTTGTTTGTACGAACAGTCTACAGAAAGTAAAGGCAGAACGATATTCCATATTAACCGTTGAGGACGAGTCCTGAGTATACTCGGGCAGGTGTCTATTGGATATGCGTGTTGTAGCAAAATCAAACTGCCCTAAACGGGTTAAAGGACATTCCATTCTTTTGTACTATACACACATCTCTAATCATGAACGGAGATTTTCTGTTTAACCAGAAAAGAACTGATAAACGGTATTCACACAATCTCCACAATCCTGTCTAGATTATGGTCTCAGCCCTTAAGTATTCTTATTTTTTGGAGCTCTTACCGTCGAAAAGTAAAAACACTTGCATCCATTACAGATATATCATGCACATATACTGCACTGCAAAGAAAGAAAGCACGTGTGGAAAGTTGTACTGAGGAATGCATTTCTAAAGTGAAGGGTCTGTTCAAATGGTTAATCATAATACTGAGCCGTACTCAGTGAATTGAATGCGACAAAAAGGGTGTATTATAGTCGTGACTCAAAGATAATGAAGTAATCAAATTCAGCTGATACTGATCAATGTGTATTAACACATTCCGTCCTTGACTAATATCAACATTCAAACGGGTAACATTATCACTTCAAAACTTTTGAAAGTCAAAAGTTAAGAATGGGGAAAGGGTCTTTGAGAAATAACAAAAAGAAAGACCTCTAAAGACACACCTAAACACACTATCATTGTTGTAAACAAAACTTCCCGTTCGTTTTGTGAATACAAGCATCCGCTTTTTTTCAGAAAATATGAAAAACTCAAGATTAATTAAATTGAATCAATTTTGAGTCATCACACTAAATTTTCTCTTGCTTTTGTGACACACGGTCATAATATAATATATGCAGAAAATGAGAGTGCGGGAGAGAGAGAGAAAAACAGACAGAGAGAGAGAGAGAGACAAACAGCCAAACAGACAAACATATGAGATGAGATGTTGCATAATCGTTTAGTCTTGCAATGTATTCTAATACCTCAGCAACAACAACAGCAACATTAGCTTCCGAGCGTTCGGGATCTGCGGGCCCTGCAGTGATAGCGGGTGCACGACCAGGTTCTACGTCAGTGCTGTGCTGCAGTTGAACCGAACTCACGGATATCGTGCCCATCACAGTTTCGTTCACATAGTATGCAGCCATGGTTGCCGAAGTGTCTAACGATACGTGCACAAAAATACATTTGAAAGCTATTTGTTGTAAACCGGTCTCTGATAGTGCGTTTTATCCTTTATTCATTTCTTTTTCTTTTCAATGATTTATCGTCCATAAAGATAGTCTAATGCATGACGTAAGATAATTCATGTTTATGACAAAAGAAGTGTATTTTTTGGTAATCATATATGGCTGTAAATGCAGGTATATTTACATTACCACGTGTGTTTTAAACATTTTCACGACACATATTGCAAAGAAGAAAAATAAAAATCATCATCATCATCATCATCATCATTATTTTCATCATCATATTAATAACTATTTCGCCGCCAAGAATTCCGATACCTAAGTGGTCAATATACAAATCATATTACCGGTTGATTGGTCTGGAAAAAAGATATGAGTAAAATATTAATAATCCTCTTTAATACCCACCTAATCAGTATGATATTGTAGGCAAGTTGTGATTATCCCCTTGTCCACACACAACTCATATTGAGGTAGGCCTATACAAGGGAATTACTGTCGGGTTATGTGGCCGGACTCTGTGTCGTGAGCAATATACATGTATTGTCATTGTAGTATTCTCTCTTTGATCATAGCTAAATATTTTGACTAGTTCAGCTCTCTACTTTCTGGAAAATGTTACTTGCGATTTTGCAAAATATCGTCCCCAGTGTAGAACAGAGATGATGAGAAAAAATTAACTGTTTTTTTTTTTATTCAATCGCGATAACATTAATTTGTAAAGAAGGACAAATACATATACATTATATTACGTGGTATCTTTAATGACGTATCATGATCTATAATAGCACTTGACCAATGCCGTGTTTTATAGAAGCATCAAATAAAAACATCAAATATAACAAGAATTCTGCACCCATGTCACTTCGCTGGGTTAACTGATCACTGATCAGACTACCAATGCCTATAATAAGGACCACTGACTGAATTAATTATGTACCCTCATCCTACTTCATCGTTTCATTACATCGTTTTTACATGTTCGTGATTTATTCCCTCTTTAACTAGTTTCTTTCCACGCGTTGAAATCACACAGAGTTTCCAGCAACCACACAGAATGCATGGCATACAAGACATTTAGATAAACCTGCTACGATTGTCCCAAACGAAATTGCTGCTTTACGACTGGTTCTAAAATAGAGACAGGCACCATACGTTTTCAAGTAGCGAAATCTGAAAACACTACCCTTGTGACATTGATACTAAGTTGTGTATAAAGAATACAGTTCCACAGAACTTTAATACACGGATCAACAATTGCATTTAATAGTGCTTATTACCATATTACTCACGCAGTTGTGAATATGTGTGAATACTGATGATCATTTTCTTGAACACTCACCGGTCAATTGCTGGTCAACTTGATTTTCAAAGTGCGGACAATATCCTTCTCGAATAAGCTATGTTGTTTAATGGGATAAGAAGTCAACACGTCACATATATTGTGAATCCAATGATTTGCCATCGGAAAGGTGTGGAAATCTGGAGTCTGACGCTTCACTAGAGAGAGAGAAAAAAAATAATGCCCTGAGGATCTAGACATACTCGAAGCTACACTTCCTCGTTTGCAGACTCACTGTAGCAATCGAACAAGTTTACACATGTGTCTGCCATAAAATTCATTCTACAAAATCCCCTTTTCATAATCCCCATGTTAAGTCATCGAACATAACATTGCTACAATGGTACGTTTTCAAAAGTATGGTTTTAATGACAATAAGGCACTATTTATATCAGTAAATGTGCGTTATGCAGCAATCCAGTGCACTGTGTACTTTCTTTTGCAACATAAGGGTGAATTTTCCCCCAATTCTCCCAAAATTATAATGCTCCTCTGATCTCCAAACATAAAAATTCAAACGGTAACTGTATTGTGTTATTATTATTATTATTATTATTATTATTATTATTATTATTATTATTATTATTATTACTATTATTATTATTATTATCATTGTTATCATTATTATTGACGACTGTTCTTACTCTCGATTAATCAAGGGTAAGCAAAGATGAAAAGTAGACCCTGCATATTTTGTATATTGTTTGACAGAATTACATGAAATGAATAGCAATCATATTTGTGTGTGATATACATCATATCAGAAAACGAAGTGAAATGAATTTGCATACGATGCAGGCATGTTTAAATATTCCTTGGTGATTTGCTTATTGAATACGATAGTCATTGCATGTGTGTTTATGGAAAGATCATCCTCATGATATTGATTGTATCTTATCATTTGTGGAGCATATAAGGTATCATTTCAAAGTCAATTTTATTGACAAGAGTAGAACCCCTCCCCCCCAAAAAAATAAATAAATAAATAAATAAATAAACTGTCTAGTATTACAAAGGCGCAGTTAACATTATCTCTTTGAGAAAGCAGAGGGAATAACATCCCCATGACATATATCAATGAATAAGTCTAGGGAATGCACAGGATTTTTCACTGTATTAGTTCTTTCGATGTTTCTCCAAACATAATCGTCGTGAACTGTAGTATTTTTTTTCTTCTACCCAGTAATGGTGGCACCATGAAGTTAATAGGACAACCGTAATATTAACAGTAAATTGCCAATTCTTCCTCAAGCAGAGCTAATAGTTAAGGATTACATCATGTTTACATGATAGCTTGTGAATGGATGGGGTTCCACCAGAAATTCCACGAACGTTGGCAAAATGACGACAATATCGATGATACCACTACCCCGATATTTGAACAAGCCATTATTTGATTTATTTCACCTTGAAACAAGCAGTAATGACAAAGGTTTGACAACAAATTACCAAACTTTCCCCCTTTCAGGAAAGACTGAATAAAGACAAATTAGCAAACGTGACACGAAAGTGAAGTACGAGGAGGTGGTAACAATTAATTTTGGATATAATTTTCTGTAGGTCAAGCCTGGGGGTCAAAGGTTAAGACCGTATCCCCAAAGTCTACCATCTGCGCAATAATTCAAGATTGAATAAACCTTACCTGCTCCACATAAAAAAAAAAAAATGTTGCCAAAAATGGATTTTTTAAGGACAGATCTTCTAAACTTTCATGTGATGTATAACTCGGTTCAAATGTACTCTTCTAACTCATTTAAATATTGAAAAGAAAACAGATACAGTGGAAAAGAGTATACTGAGAAGGAGGCTCTAACAAATGCCAAAAGTATAGGGTCAATTCCAGCACTGCGCTTAATCTCTGTGTGTGTTAAAGCGTGTGTGTTGAGGTGCGCTTGATTATGCCTGTTTGCTGCTAGTTGTAATGATTTCTTCATGGCTGATTTTAACGAATGTATTTCAGTATTGGTTGATTTTTGCTGCGTGGCTTGGTCAAAAAAAGTCTAATCCTCTAATTCCTGCAGTTCTGCTCTCGCACATAATAATTATTATCATTTGCGTAGTCAGGCAAGTTTGTCCTGTGAAACATGTATAATGCAGTGTTGTAAAATTGCAACAACAAAAACATGATAAAAAGTCTTCCAATCTGTGGAAACGGTGTTTAATCCATTGTATAACACACACACACACACACACACACACACACACACACAAAATGAAAATAAAATTGGAACATGAGATTCAGCATGAGTAGCACCCCTGTGAGAATCGCAAGACTCATTCTTGCAGACTATTCAATAGTCTGCAAGGACTTAGTAAACTGTGGGAGACTTTTGAAGACCTTTAGCCATAGCGACCACTTACAATTACTAGTAGAGGATATGACCACTTTCATGAGGACTTGAATTTTGCGGAATCCTTGTTGTATATCCTTATATTTAAGTATATTCGTGACGCCATAACCTGTCATAATCTTTTTTATACACTGATGGCCCCACCTCATAATGGTCAAGGACAAAATCGTATTGTTTCCATAAAAAAGTCAAGTTATGATAAAGGTTAATTCACCAAATTTGGTACAAGGATGAGGCATGACAAGACCATTTTTCTTGACTTTGGCAGAATAGGCTGTAGGTGTGAGGTCAAGGTCAAGTCCTCAAAATTTTCCTTTCTTTGTTTCTTTGTTTGTTTTCATATCCTTTTATTTTAAAATATCTTGTTTTGATGTCAGTAACTCATCTCATGCAAAGTGTATAATATTTTGCTGTGGTGTATGGGAGAGAGCAGAGTGTTCATTGCAAAACCCTGTCAGAAGTAAGATCCCATAACGTCTATGGTGCACACAGATGTTTTCATAATTCTCGGCTGCTGTTTTTACGACGATTCTCGGGGATTTCCCCTCTATGATTTCTTTGTGTGTTGGTGTAGGTTTGTATATAGGTATGCTTATTGTGTACCTGCTGGTACCTGTCGAGACATTCATACTTGACTTAAAGGGGTTTATTAATTCAATTGTCGGATACTTGTTGCTCTACTTGGTTCAAAATCTGTATCTGCACATTGCCTGTTGTTCTGCGCCTCTAAACATTTGCTTAGTCAGGCATCATTAGCCAAGCTTAACGAGCATTATACAGTTCCCTAAATTTGAAAATAGAATGTCTTTTTAGTAGAGGCTGTCGACCATCCATGAAATTATGAGCAAATAGAAATAAATCACGAGATCCAGTGGATCCAGCGCTCACCTCAGTTTCACAAGTTTATTATTCATTTTTCTCTAATTCTTGCAGACTACATTCTTCAAGAAGAATTCAACAAACCTTGCAGAGAAATGCTGCAAGGTCCATCTATCCATGCTGGAAAGAAGAAAGTGTCCGATAATGTGTTCGGAAAGTTTACACATAGTTTAGTATTTAAAGGTCCAGTTTACCTTTGGGAGCAGTGATTTCAAAAATGTTCAAGATATCACATTTGATGCATATGTGTAGGTCTGCTGTATCATAAAACATCCTACCATATGAAATATTTGCAATGAAACCTAAAATATAAGGAGATATTATAGTTTTTCTTCATAAACCGTAACTGTATACGGTTTAGTCTGGAAACATCTTTATTATAACTATTGTTCACATTTTGTGTATTTAACAACACTTAACATCGATTATACGGATTCAAATTTTGACAGTGGTCGTTTCTATCCCTAACTCACATTTTAGAACTATTTTAAAGCACTAATGCTGGGTTTTTGTTTCATCTGCAAATGGTAAATTATGCCTTTAAGAACGATCGAATTTGACATTGCCAGGATTATGGCACCTTGTTGGTGGGGTTTTTTTTTTTCTTTTTTAAAAATAGAGAGAGGGAGATGGAGTTAACTCAGAAGTGTTTTGTTTCACGGAATGAATTGGGGATTCACAAACCTGGCAGACATATTGCTTATAGTCGTCTAAAAAATGTTCCAAATAACAATTTGAACAGACCTTCTTCTGTGTTTGCAATTTATATCACATTGTGTTTCACACTGTTGGATGGATACTGTGTTCTTACTTTTCACCAGGGGTGCTGAGCTGCCAAGGAGATATGAATGAAATCACAAATACAGGGGGCAAGGACAAAAAAAAAAACAACAACAACAACATCACATGACATAAAATTTATCTTTCTTACTTTATTACTGATTACGAACATACTAAGACAGGTTTTGCACTTCATGACATTCATTGCATTTAAAGGGGATGGCTAGTAACTGTTCAGAGGGAATCAGTGGGCATGCTGGGTATGATTGTTCCAATCCTTGTGGGATTCATTTATGAGCACATTGTATATCTATAGTTGTATGAAAATAATTTGCTTCTTAATGGTCTCGTATTCAAGTAATGTGATGTTTAATCTTCCAAGGTTAGCATGCCTGTACAATGACGGGTCATTCCCTTTAATGTTTGACAACATGACACCTAGATTTGTTGTTGTTTTTTTTTTGTCTTACGTCATTATAGAGTTACAGTGTATAACAACAAAAATATTAGGAACAGATGGACAGAAAAAAAAAAAGACAAAACAGACAATTTTTCTTTTTTTTTACCCGCTCACTCACACTTTACGCTAAGAATTCCAGGTAAGAGGAAACTTTTCAAAAATTTGCTGATACAGAAAAAAAAAAACATATCTTGTTACTGTACATTACCATCATAGTCATATTTATTATTGATTGTTTTTTTTTTTTTTTTTTTAGCATGCCAGAAGTCATGGAAACAACTGTTTGTAACGAACTGATTTTTTGTCTGACGCAAAACACAAACTCACTTGCCGATTCATTATGATTTTTCGGAAACACAGTCCACACATGGAGATCTTTATCTCTCTATAATTATATATAAATAGTTTGTTTGCGAAAACCGATAAGTCCATTTTTTTAATATTTTGAAGGACGGCCTCTGTCATAATGTACAAAATAATACCTTTTAAATGATATATTGGTCACTACATATAAAAATACATTTTTGAAGTTATGGTCAAAAGAAGCAAAAATGTTCATATTATGCTCTTTATTTTTCATGACCTTTAATCGCAAATATCTCCATTTGGCAAATATGGACTTATCGGTTTTTGCAAACAAACTCTTCATATATTGATAAACATATCTTGGATATTATGTGGACTTCATGAAAGCTTTTAATATCATTGATCATTTTTTTTTGTTTGTTCATTTTCCATCTGAGAAGATGGCTGGATGGCCCATATTCAGCTACGTTAAGCTGGTCTTCCATGGGGTCCAGTTGGATTTGAGGTGGGACCACTTCACCGGGTTAAACACCCTGCTCTTTACGATGAATGAATGAAGCGGGATCTTTTACGTGCATGAGTTGTGACTCTCTCACACACGGGACCTCCATTATATGTCCTATCCGAAGGACAGAGTGTTTTGCCTCTTGCTAGAGGGGACGGTATGTTTACACACAACATTGCTCAGTCCAGACTCGGGTTCGAACCCGGGCCCCGTGATCGTGAGGCAGACGCGTTACCGACTGAGCCAACACACCGCCCAGCATTATATGATCTATCTATCTTATACATATATTATATATACATACAGATATATAATGAGACGATAAATATGAATAAAAATTTGAGCAAAATCGACACAGGAGTGTATCAGTTTAATGACCACCTCTCTAGCCCCCAAAGTTTAATCCTTTGGTCCTTGTCAATTCCTATAACACGTCTATGATTTTTGTTTATTAATCAAGTTATACATCTTATTATTGCTCACGGTAGCAATATGTAGAATATTAATAATTTGGAAGGTGTCAAGGCAGGATTTCATTATATAATGTTTTACATGTCATTAATGTAATATATATCGTTAGCTTTATATAGGGATGGATACCCTCTGTTATGCAAACTGTTCATTACTCTAAAACGCTGTATTTATGCACAGATTCCACACCCATGAGCTTGCCTCATGTTCCGCTATAAATAATGTACATTAAAAAAAATGCGTTTGATATAAGTTTTTCACACAATAATTACCGCGTGAAATCGAAACGAAATACAAACATACGGAAACGGAAATATAACTTACGCCAGAAGTGTGATACACATTCGGGGTGAGTAGGATGAAAAAAAAAATCTCATATCTTGAAATTTACAGCCAAACGGGAATATATGGACGTATTTCAGATTCGGTTTCCTCTTTACTTTGCACCGCATATTTATGTAAATGATCTTAAATAAATGTAAAAAATATGAATACATACACGACTTTTAAATAGACGTCATTGTAGACCAAATTTTAGTAGACGACGTAAAAAAGACTTATAATGACAGGGTCATAAGAGGGAGTAATAAACCAACTAAACCTTATGTGGAAGAACTAAGACAAGTACAATAAGGATGAAGCCAAGCAGAAAAGCGAAACCGGACCAGCGACACGCCTGGTCTGAGGCTTTATAGGCACCCTCGATGTCGCCACGCTTACGTCTGGTTTTTGACTGTATGAGAGAGAGAGAGATAGAACCAAATGAACACACACACACACACACACATATATATATATATATATATATATATATATATATATATGTACATACATATGTACATAAGTGTATGTATATATACATATACATATATATATATATATATATACACATGTATATATGAAGGGTTTGTTTGCAAAAACCGATAAGTCCATTTTTGAAGATTTTGAAGTAAGATCTCTGTCATAAAGTACAAAATAATACCTTTTAAATGATATATTGGTCACTACATATAAAGGTATATTTTTGAAAATATGGTCAAAAGAGGCAAAATTTTTCTTATTATTCTCTTTATTTTTCTTGACCTATATCACCATTTGGCAACTATGGACTCATCGGTTTTTTGCAAACAAACTCTTCATATTATATATATATATATATATATATATATATATATATATACATATATATAGATATATATAAATATATATATATATATATATATATATATATATATATATATATATATTGCCAGCGTTATACGTATATATGTACCTATGTACCCTTAAGATTCGTCCAAAATGTATCCTTTTGTAGTCTGCCAGAGGTCATGAAAACAAAATCCAAAACACTTAGCATTACAAGCCCTCATCTGAGCACGAAACCTGGAGTGGGCCCCTCTTCATAAAATGTGTTATCAGTGACAACTGCCACATTTTCATGTCAAATTTGTACTTTGTACTTTATGAGAGAGACCGTACTTCAAAATCTTCAAAAATGGACTTATCGGTTTTTGCGAACAAACTCTTCATATATATAATTTTAAATTTGTAAAATATCTTTAGCACTTGACCACACATTTTCAATAGTAAAACAAACAAACAAACAAACAAACAAACAAACAAACAAACAAACAAACTGATATCCAGTTCGTTAATCTACCATAAATAAAACACTTTATGTTTTTACTCAAGGTAGGTCTGGTTTATAGTTTTTTGTTTCTCCTGAGATTCAGCAAATCTTATTTTAATTTCATTCTTTTATGACAGGAGCACTGTTCCCTAAAATGAATATATAGGTAGAAGGTGCAATCATCTGACTAATGAGCCCAAACGTGGTCACAGTATATATATATATATATATATATATATATATATATATATATATGTATATATATAGTTCTACTCCACCAAAAAATTTGTTATGATTGGTCGGAACTTCTTTATTAATTTTTTTTTGGGGGGGATTTTTTTTTTTTTTTGACACCATTGAACTATTTTATTATCTTCATGCCAACATAGTACTTGGTACACAAGCACTAACCTGTTTCGCCTTCATCCATGCGATGATTCCAAAAGGCAAGCAGAACAGTGCGGACGCGACAGCCAGTGCAGTGTAGTCCATGATTTGTGGAGGGGGCTCTTGAGGTGCAACTACGATGTTGGTTCGAACTGTCTACCAAAAAGTAAGGCACAATGATTTTACATAAATTAAGTCTACTCAGTAGGACAATGTATTCAGTATACTGTTTACACATCAATTTTCTAATCGTGTCATTTTTCTTTCTTTTTTCCTTCCTAATGATATTGATGAAATGTCAGTTGAGATTGGTTCTTTTTTGTTGTCTTATATTGCTGTCTCGTGTATTTTCTGAGGGTCCCATATTGTACAAGCTTTGTTACTTTGTGGGACCCTCCATTTCCATCTCCATCCTTAGTTAACTTGGGTATTTTGCTGTACGTATATATTAAAACAAAAATGTATTTTTTTTTATTGCGTCTGTCACTCATATTTACTATTTGTATTTTATTAAACCAGATTCTGCAATCGTTACAAATATCCTCTGCATATACATTGTATATATTTTCTTTGTTTATTTGATAGAAGTGAGAAATAAATTTGAATATGGAATCTTGAATAAGTAACAACCAAAGATTCTATAGGAAGCTGTTCTGTTTCACAAGAAAGTGAATTGATAAAAGACACCCACAAAATACCCTCAACCCTGTTAAGATTATAGTCTTATCCATTAATATTTTTTGTTATGTTATTGTTGTTCAGAGTATTAATACCTGGCCCCAGAAAACAACAAAAACAGAAACACCTCATGCAAATGCTGCAAATACACAACACTTAAATTTGTTTTCCTTTAACTACTCACATCGGTACATAGTCATAGACATGATCTATTGTGGATTTTTCTTGAGTCCGTTATAGATAAACTAAGTAAAATCTTTGAATTTTTGCGAGTGTGAGCAAAAGTAGTGGAGGAGAGATGAAGAAAAATAAAAACCCGAAAGAAACACAGAGTGAATTAGAGATAAAATGTACCATGAATAACCCTGCATTGTGTTATTTTACCTCAGAAACAACAGCAACAACAGCCTCCAAGCGTTCCGGATCTGCAGTCGATGCATTGCTAGCGGGAACACCAGCAGGTGCTACGTCAGTGCTCTGCTGCAGTTGAGCTGAATTCACGGAGACAATGCCCGCAATAGATTCATTCACATACGCCATGACTGCTGAAGTGTCTAACCACACACACAAAAACAAACACAAACACAAACAATTTCACAAGCACACAATGCACAAAAGCATTAATAGATGTTTATCATAGATATCATTTTAATATTGTGTTCCATTATTTCTCTGTCTTCTTTTTTTTTGGGGGGGGGGGGTCTAATAAAAGAGAATCTAGAGTAATATATGAATGAAAATAATTCCATTTATATGATTTTTTTTTTCTCTGACCATGATATGTGCTTGTAAATGCGTTCTTATTAATGTTATTTGTTGTGTTATTGATACAGGTACCAAGTACGCCTATATTCGCCACAGGGCGAGAAGAATTTTCTTTCCGTATCAGAAGTTGTTAAGCAAACAGTATTGCCGTTAGTCTGACCAGCCTTGTCATGTAAGCACAAGTCCAGTCGGACATGATTTAGACCTCTTGATGGTCACGACTACCAATGCAAGCTGTTGTGATGTATGTTTCCGATTCTTGCTGTATACAGCAGAACCAGTTTACCTAAGCAATAAGTCACATCTGAAATTCATCTATAGGAATTTGGTCACCATGCCTATAAGCCTATTTATTTCACACATCCTTTAGTTTATCTATTACATCTCTCTTTAGAGATAAAGAGATTAGCTGATGTGATTAGGTGAATGCATTATGATAACTTTTCAACGATTAGAACCATTTATTTGTATTATTACTTCCACATGTTAAATGTCTTGCAGGTTTCAAGAACGTACGCCTAAATAAACGACACTTAAAAAATGCACAGGAAGTTCATTGCAAAAGAATTTGCTGCTTTATAACTGGTCATAATTTCAGACGGGCGCTATCGTTTCTACAGACGCAAGTAGAGGAAGTTGATAAGTTTACTCCTCAGGATTGAGACCTGTAGAAAATACAGATGCCATAATATGCTGAACAGTACGACAATTCAATAGAATATAATACCATTTCTTTGACCACTCACCGGTCTCCTGTTAGTCGACGTTACTTTGGTAAGTTGGAATCTATCCTCCTCACGTCAGCTATATACAGTGGTTTATGGAATAACAAAGCAACAAGTCAACAATTGTGAATCAAGTGACTGACTGTGAGAAAAGGTCTGTCACCATAATGGTGCACCATAAGTAGTTCCCCGTGAATTTGTATACACACTCTACGCTAAAACTTCCTGGTTTGCACACTCACTGAAGCAATCAAGCAAGTTGACAAAAAATAGTTGTCTGCCAGCAAGTCCGTTCCATAAAATCCCCTTTTTCATAAGCCATTATGGCATTTTCAGTCATCGAAAACACTTCTCTTAAAACACCAAATATGTGTTATGTAGCTTTACAGTCTCATTTGTTTTAAACAGAAAGGATGGAACTGCGGCCAATGCTACATACCCTTCCATGAATTTTTGACCTGAATAGATGCAGATACGACAAGTTATTGTTGCTTTATATGAGAGGTCGTGTCACATCATCGACCATAACTTAATGGGATGGCACAGTATTGATTAAGATGAGGTTTAGCTTGTGCTTTTGTGAGATTATAGAAACCACTTTGCAAAATGCTCCAGACAATACATTTGTATTTATTTCTTCCAAACATGGTTGCATTATAAACTTTGAAAAAGCATTATTAAACAGCGAATTGTTAAATTTTCCTTAGACAGACTGAGGTGGAAGTTCAAAACCAGATTCTAAAATCTTACAGTCCACATCATAATTATTATCTCATGGATAAAGTTGGTAAAATAATGATAAATACATTGCATTGATGATAGACAACCCCGGTACATGCCAAAGCCATTACTTGATTTAGTTCATAATAAAGCATGCTCTAATGAAAAGATCAGCAACAAATTCCCAAGCTTTACCTTCTTTTATGTCAAGAAGATATGCAGTCTAATTCACCAACAGTGATACAAATGTGAAGTTTGAGGAGAAGGCAATTATATCCAAATTTATCAATTTTTGATAGAACCATCTTTGTAGATCTAGGGGGCTAGGGGTAAATAAACCTAAACTTAGAATCTGCAAATGTAGCTCAAAACTGCATAGAGCTCCCTGGGTTGAATAGGAATAAAAAGGATAAGAAATAACAGAAATGAATTTAATCTTACTAGTTTCAATCGCTTCATTCGATTCTAGATTAAGTTAGTTCTAGGTCGGTCGACGGCGTAAAATTTTACAATTCAAGCAATAACTCGTAGCTGGATAGAACTTTATTTACTAAGCTTTGTGGGGTTAGGAAGTGCAATAAGGGAATTACTGGAATACGTATTGGACGCAATTAACTGTAGCCCAGAGGTTAAAGGGTGTGTACAGTTCTGGTCGAGGTGAGGCTTTAGCTTTTAACGTTTTGCGAGATATTCAAAAACCACTCTATGAGATGTCAAAGAGCATGCAGTTCTAAGGAGTATCAAAAGTTTATTCGATGAAAATCGGTTTTGAAGTGGCTGAGATATCCAAAAACAAGGTGAAACAAAGAGATCCTAATAAAGTTGTGGCATGTCACCTTTTATCATTAGAATTTTTTTTTTTTTGGATATCTCAGCCATTTGAAAACCAATTTTCATCAAATAAACGTTGAATCCTTCTTAAAATTACATGCTCTTTCATATTTCATAAGAAGCCTTTCATTATCTCACTTAGGAATGTTCAAAACATGAATCCCCACCTCAACCAGTACTGTACAGTCCCTTTAAATGTCAAGGTCGAATCCTATAACATTTTATTTTTGTCCATGATGACCCACGTGGCTCGATCAATCCCGCTTCTCAAAACCTACAATGATGAAGTATGATAAGGCAATAATGATCTTTAGATTAAAGGTTAGGGGTTAGCGGTCTTGGTCAAATCGTAACAATTCTTCATCGTGTTACCATACTTTGGGTTTAAATATGTTGCAGTTAATAGGTAATTGCATAGATCAGTTAATGAATTTGGCAAATGGGAGAGGGCGAGGGGGTCAATGTCCTGTGATACTGGTCCTGTGGTACTGTCCAGTGGTAATGTCCTGTTGTAATGTCCCAAAATACCACAGAACAGTTCCTATGGTACTGTCCTGTGGTACTGGACCTGTGGTACTGCGATGTGGTAATTTCCTGTGGTACTGTCCTGTGGTAATTTCCTGTGGTAATGTCCTATGGTACTGTCCTGTGATAATGTCCCAAAATACCACAAGACACTTTCTGTGGTAATGTCCTGTGGTACGTCCCAAAATACCACAGGACAATTCTGTTGTACTGTTCTGTGGTACTGTCCTGTGGTACTGTCCTGTGGTACTGTCCTGTGATATTGTCCTGTGGTACTGTCCAGAACCACACAGTGTTTGTGCTGACGTATGTTTGTGTTGTACATGTGTGGTACCTACACCTGTACAAGCACCACAGGGAGTACTGCACGAGCCTGTGACATAGTACCACACAGTTCCTGTGGTAACATTTATTTGTGTGGAACATTGCGTGGACCTGACAATTAAGTACCACAGGAGTATCCTACAAGCCTGTGGTACAGTACCACAGAGTGCTGACATTAGGGAGCTTTAGATTTTAGACGCGCGGACGTTCAAAGGAAAAAAAAAAAAAAAAAACATGTTCTGAGCGTGCGCAGTAGCGCGCGTAAAGTCAATCTATTTTTAGCTTGCGTCGCCTGAGTTTTTCACTACGCGTACTCGGCTATTTTCACGTCCGCACAGTTTGCGACGTAGAAAGCTTCTTCGTGCACTGATAATATGGGGGCGCGATTTTATTTTTCATACGTTATTTTTCAAACCTTGAAAACTGGACTTATCGGTTTTTGCAAACAAACTTTACCATAATCATTGGATGTTTACTATTCTGGTATTCTTTCGGACTCTTAATTTAGAGAACAAAGCAAATTTGGGGATTTTCAAGTAAAGTAAATATCAGGAGCAATAGAGATAGCTATCTCATTTGTATAAAATCGACAATGTATTCAAATACTAAAGGAGATCGAAATGCAGAAACTCGTTCGTCGTTATGTTTAATTCCCCCTATATTTGTTACCTCTGGATCTGGCTGTATGTATATAAAAAAAAAAAAAAAAATCATAGTTTTCTTACTCCAATTTGACCTCTTTCAAAAAGTAGGATAAGTATTGTCATAAACACATTTCAGTTACAAGGCCTGGAAACGTGTCCCTATCATGAAACATTTTCTTTTTTTGGGGGGGGGGGGGCGGAATTCGATTGTATTTCCTTTTAAAGGAAATTATACAATCGAATGCCACTTAAAAATATTTCATGAATAAAATATAATTATAGTATAAATGCTTTTAATATATTGATGTCCATATGTGACGTTGTACAGTGTATTACTCGTCTGACGTATACAGTGACATTCAGCGAAGAGGCACCATGAACTTTGTAATAACCATAACGTTTGAACGAGTTGTCTGAATCTCCCCAAACATTGCTAATGTGTTGTTTTCATTCCCCATAAGATTATATTGTAACAATTTTGCTAAACTCGGCATAATGCAAGGAAATGTAATGCATATGGGGTGGAATAGGCTGTCATTGTTTTCGCGACAACTCATTACTCGTGTTTAAACTGCGAAGTATTATAAACAATCGCTTGATTCGATATTGAATGTTGCTTTGATTTGAGTTTCTCAACTTGTTTACATTGTGTTTTCGTAAGTGTTGTGTGTGAAAAAGAGAGCAGACTGAGCGTTCATTGCAGAACCCTGTCAGAAGCAACACTTCCATGAAACAGACATGACTTTTCTTTCACTTTCTCCTGGCTGCTGTTTTTAACAACGAGCCGTTCCGTTTCCCCTCTAGGATTTGTGTGTGTGTTACTTTCTGTGTGTGGATGTAGATGTGTAGGTGTGCATTATGTTTATCTGCTGCCATACTTGACTTGAACGGTTTTAACTGGATATTTGCTGCTTGGCTTGGTCCAAAATTCTGATCAGCATATTCGTTTTCTGTATGTCTGTATGCTGTCCGTGTGCATAGTTGTCTAGTCAGAAGTTATTAGTCATGCCTAACAAACATTAGGAGCTATGCAGTTTGGTGAATTTAAAAATACGTGCCTATTTCTGTGGAGGCTGTTTGTTTGCTGTTGTTGTTGTTGTTGTTTTATGGAATTCAGCATGACATAGTCCGGGAAGAAGAATTTGACGAATATGAACATATCAACAACAATCAAAAGAGTTCAGTATATTTGACTATTGGGGGAAAAAGATGATTGTCTCCGTGAAAAGGGGGCTTTTCAGTTGTTTTCAAATATTGCACAAAGTTGTTGTATTGCTCGCTTTTTCATAGTAGAAAAAAAAAATCGTTTGAACAAGATTGTCTAACTTTCCTTTCTTGTCCATCGACTTTTAATACCATACTACTGGGAAATCGAAACAAGATGACCATACACTTTATAGTTTTCATTATGTTTTTATTAGCATGTTCAATTGTTAACATTCAAAATAGAAATTTACCTCAACTTTGCAATACCTCTATTCATTCACATCTCAATCTCAATTTTTCTGGGTTTTTTTTTTATTTCGTTCTTGTTCTTACATGAATAAGTGAAGCTGCCAAAGTCCAAACCTTTCTGCGTAATGTCCATTTTTTTTTATTTGTGTGCTTTTATTAATTATTTTATTCCTTCCTATTTACTCACGAACTCTTATTTTTTGTATGTAGGAGCCTACCCACTCCAGGACCAATGTACTAAACACAAATTTCATTTTGTTTTGGCATCGGATGATTGAGCCCGAGATGTGCCCGGGGTTGAGTGTGTCCTACGCCTTTGCTCTATGCATCATATAGTCTCTGAAAATTGCGACAAATGCTTGCGACAAATACTTCACGACATTGGCTTCAACGACATGTGTTCAACTTACATTTGCTTCGTCGACAATTGCTCCGCCGACATTTTGTATCGAAAGTCCGACTTTAGCTCGATGTTACTGTCGTATATTTGTGTAAATGTCTGCGGGAAAATGTCCGCGGAGCAACTATTGGAGGAGCAAATGTGGAAGGAGCAAAGATCTAGCTTCATTTGTTGCGAATCATTTGTCGCAATTTTTGGAGCAATTGAATGTGAAAGGATGGATCGAGACGACCAAATGAGTTAACTGGATTGGCGCTATTGCGAGCATAACATCGATAAGAATATGCGGTTGAGATTCCGCGCATGGGGCGGTAGCGGATGAATCTCATCCTTCGCAAACTGGGCACTGGATATGTCCCATGCATTGAGGAATCCCACGCGAGGATGTGCGGCTGCCATTTCCCGCGCTATTTCGAACAGTCGCAGAGCGGACCAATCGCTGCTCACAATAGACCGGACCCTGTCCTCGTGGTTTCGAGTGTTGGCGCTCTTCAAAATAACAACCGAGCGTGAATTCCTGCTGTAGAGTTCGTCCGCTGCGTCGAGGACCGCGTGAATCCGCTCCCGGAAAAACCACAGTGGCAAATGAGTATAATGCGCCCATATTGAGACCACGATGACAACGTTGATGTCGGACCGAATGGCCTTAAAAAAGGCGGGTTCAACGCGAATCAAATCCATGTCCAGCCACGTAGTATGATGAATGGGGAGATAGTGGAATTCGTAGTACATTTGGATATTCCACTCTTCGTTGGTAGCATTAATTCGACTGCATGTATCGTAGTTGTCGTTTTCTCTAGTTCGGGGCAAAGGTAATACGTCCGTCACGTAGGAAAAGAGCTGAAATAACCAAAATCAATAGACTTATTAATAAGCTTCGTAATTATGCAAGCCTTCCAATCATGTTATCATAGAGTGACTGCCGAGGATCACATCGATCATTTCTATCAGTATGTTTCAGTTGAACACTATAGGGATTGTCTGCCATGTGGTGATAATCATATCAAGACAAGAGCGAGGAGGTGATGATATCTCAAGATAGAATGAGGGACAACGACTATTAAGAGCAATTTATTCAAGATTACCTAGTGAAGGGGTTTACGGTGCGCACTTATGTGCGAATGACTTAGAATAGTGTGTCTCGTTATGGGGAACAAATCATGATAGAATCATTTATTCTCAGGAATGTCTATGGCTGCATAAGAAGGGAATAATAAGACTGTGAATCAGTAAAAAGTCATTTTCATAGTGAATCATTTGAAGTAGAGGATAAAGAAAAATACCATTTCAAAGAACATTATTTTTCTCAATTGTGTGAAAGAGTTCTGGATGTTGCAATTTAACGTTCTCATTGTTAATTGTTCGGTACGGAGACCAATTATGTTCCTGCATAAATTATATCTTTAGTTAAAGGTGATTTGCTTCAACAACAACAACAACAAAAGGTTGATCGAGAAAGCTACCACTATAATGCTAGCACACTGTAACCAATAACCAATAACAGTTATCAACGACAGCATCGGTGGAAAATGTTGGAGTTGCTGATTAACTCACTTATAACCCTGTCTATTTTTATATAAATTAAATGCGTTTATTTCTGCTGTGGCATTCTTTACTTTAGTATCCGTCTTGGTCAGTTCAATAGGGGAACGGACATGCTCTTACTTGTGGGACGGTTGGAAGTGTGTACCTGTCGTATTGTTGAGTCTCCGTAGTAATACCAGTGTCTGTTAGCCAGACAGTTTAACATGGACTCCTGTCCAGAAAACTTTCGAAGCTTGCAGTATGGTGAGTACCATACGTTATTCATGTAGAAGCCGGCCAATCGATAGGGCTTGAGGTCACTTCGCGGGTCACAACCCGGAAGTCTTTCTATGGCGTGTTGAATGCTTCCTTGAACTTGCCTACCGACCTGGACTTGTCTAACGGGCCCATGGACGGGTTCGTCGATTCTGCCAATAGTAACAGAGTAAAATTGAGTGTGAGAGCACAGATAAACACTCTAATGAAGTAGATTATTTCAAGAACTTTCTCCTGGTGCATGCATTTTTGTTTACATTTCTGCAGTTGTTGCAGTGTGCTTTGAGCCCCATTTTCCATCTTCATTCGTGTTTGCAAGTGAAAGCTTGGATGTAACTGAAACAACCTTACGTTAACGAATCACTATGACGCTACGAACGACTTGTAAGTCTGCAAACAGCACCAAACAATCCCAAGCGCACAACAAACAAACAACAAATAAAACAAAAAACATACTAGAAATGTATGGTCCAAAAAAGAATTAACAGTCTTCTCTTTTTAATAAGGACTCGGCTAAATCAAAACGCATAACGCAGCTCATGAGTAAGTACAGTACAGCCATGACACGTACTTGATCCAACTAAGGCCTGTAGTCCGAAACTTTACAAAACATTTATACAGCATGCCGCGTGGACTATCTCTCATCGCAAAGTCAGTCGAATGCAATACATCCACTTTGTCAAGTGGGCAATTGCTTGAGGCTCCCATGTAAGGTAGCTTGTGAGTACTGTATGAGGGGATGTACTGTATGTGTGCCTGTGTTTGTGTGTGTGTGCCTGTGTGTGTATGCGCGCGCACGTGTGTGTGTAAGTGTGTTGTCGTTTGTATACACGACTACTGCACAAACATATGATTCATGTATACAATTTTATATGCCATCTCTTGACGATGACGAATCCTACATAATGAGAAAGAAAGATGACATATACATGTATAGTTATCAGTATGTGTACTTACAAGTTACCGCTTTACCTGTCGAATGCCATTTTTTCTGATGCTCTCAAAGGATTTAGCTCGCCCTCCTTCATAACGTTGAGATAGCGGCGATGAAACCGCCAGTCGGAACAGTGAAGTCTCTTTTTACTTGGCTTCTCGCAGTACCATGGAATGCCCGATGCTTTGTCCACGAAGTTGCAGTACGATTCCTTAAAAAAAAGACAACAAAACACGAGTAAATAAAACATTGTGATGACTGAAAAAAACAAACACACAAACAAAGGAAGGACACTAAAAACAACAACCGCTGTCCCATCTAGAGCAAAAAAAAAAAAAAAAAAACAAAAGCAGAAGAAACAAACGTTGCGAAACCCCTACTTGTATTGCAGACAAGAAAGAACGGCTACAGTATTCTGTCGATTCATACCGGAGCAGTTGCTTTGGAAAATCATCAGATGTTACCACATAATCTTATGTAGATTAGCTACTGAGTAATCGACGGCACAAAATGTTACGTTCTTGATGTTGATCTCTTTGACCTTCTCTTTCGCTGTGCTTCAGATGAGAAATTATATAAAATTGGATTGATACTCCCTGTGTGATTACTGCAGAGTAGACTGAATTTATCATTTCCCTTTATGGGTAAATAAAATTAAAACAGTGTGAGTATAAATGAGTAATCGCATAGAAACTAGCAGGTACAAAAACACGCATGCACACCCCCCCCCCCCCCCAGCACACACACACACACATACACACACACACACACACACAGAAACAAATTATCTACTCAATATAATACCACAGACATATACGTGAAAAGTGAGACCGACTACTGTATCAACCATGCAGTAATAATTATCGTACAAATTTTTGTGTGTATTTGGGACATTATATCATCAATATTAGAGGAAAGTGAGAGAGGGATTAAACGAGATGGAAAATAAAACAAACAAACAAACAGCAACAGCAACAACATTTTTACCTTGTTACTCCACGGCATGAAATTACAGGACACATCTTCAGAAACGTTGCCGGACACAAAGAGGCCGTTAAAGTTGAACCTCGTGGGTCGAGTGTGCCTATAAGTTTCTAGGAGATACACAGCTTCGCTGGGGTGCACCAATGTCACATTGATACGAGTAAGCCCCTCCCACTTGAGTGTGACGTATGCCGAGTACGTTCCGTTACGATGGTCCCACACCTCACCATCTGGCGTCGTGCTCGCATTGAATGTAGCGTTGACCGTGTACACTTTGATCCGAAAGTAGTCCCCGCCGTATTCCTTGGGCTCATTGTTAGCGGATCTCGCGTGGATACGAATTTCGATTTCGTCGCAGACGTGGAATGGTCGACGGTGAATTATTTCAAACCAAGAATACTTTCCGCTGGTTACACGCGAACTATTGATATCGTCTTGGCCAGGCTGTGGGTTTGAAAAAGTGCGATCCGTACGAGGAAAGAACCGGACTTGACGATGAGGACATAGCGGGTGTTGCATTTGATCACGTTTCTCCCGAGGTTGTGTGCAAGCTTCTCCGTTTCTCGGAGTATCATGCACCTGTAATTGAAAGAAAAATAAGATAGAAATTGAAAGAAAAATAAAATAAAACCTCAGATTTGAGATGTCTTCTTTTACAAACTAATGCTCAGATCGCAACTGCTGATCTGTTAAGTTAACAAATATGTCGGGAAAAAAAAAAAAGAACCAGTGAGACTCGAACCTGTCATCTATAACTTTCCGGGCAGCGATACTACCACCAGGCTGTCCCTGGTTGCCGACAATGACACGATGAACATAAAACAAATACCCAAGCTTCTCTCAAATTCCGGCATTCTCATGTTAAGACGAACTGAAGAAAATCACACCTGAACCTTTACCTCTCTAATATCTTTCTCCCCCCCCCCCCCCAAAAAAAAAAAAAAAAAAAAACCTGCTGTAACTTTCCTCTGTATTATATTTAAATGTATGCCATTGATATTTGATATTGTGCATTATCTTTCAAATTCCACGAATATAAAGCTATGAATATTAAATAAAAAAGAAATATGGTTGAAAACGCACGACTACCGCTTCCATGCAAAAAAGACACCTGTTGGTATCCACCTAGGATATAATTCGTTTCCCATAGGGCCTACATCTAAGTATAAGATTAACTATTTCGTAAACCGTTTATTGGGATAGTGGCATTATTTTGTATCTGAATATTGTATTCTTTTGATTTTTATGTATTTGATTGGCATGATTTAAAACTATAGCTTTTGAGTAAAATTATACCTCTTTTATCCATCTAACCTCCTCGATGTTAAACACCGGCTTCCTTTGCGTATTCTTCTCCATTTTTTTTTTTTTTTTATCCATTTTCCATCTGACAAGATGGCTGGATAGCCCATATTCAGCTACGTTAAGCTGGTCTTCCGTGGGGTCCAGTTGGATGTGAGGTGGGACCACTTCACCGGGTTAAACACCCTGCTCTTTGCGATGAATGAATGAAGCGGGATCTTTTACGTGCATGAGTTGTTGCTCTCTCATACACGGGACCTCCATTTTATGTCCTATCCGAGGGACACAGTGTTTTGCCTCTTGCTAGAGGGGACGGTATGCTTACACACAACATTGCTCAGTCCAGACTTTGACTCGTCGTGAAATTGACTGATGTCTCACATAGGGGACTATATTTCCTAAACGGGTAAATCTCATAGTGAATCTTTTTCTTTTTAATCTGCTCTCTGTGCAATAATTATGACACCATGGCCCTGTTTTATGAAGAGTTGGAATTAATTATAAAGTTGATTTCAACTGTAAGTCTATGGCAGCAGGAAGGTAATGAAAATTAAAATCGATTTGCATCCTATTCTCTTGATAAAACGGGGCCTTAATTTGAATACTATACGCCCTATGATTTAATATGACATAATTTATACGATGTAATATAATATAATACAATGCGTCTGAATATAAAGTGATATAATAATAGTATAACGTAATCACTTTATATATGAAGAGTTTGTTCGCAAAAACTGATAAGTCCATATTTGCCAAATGGAAATATTTGCGATTAAAGGTCAAGAAAAATAAAGAGAATAACAAGAAAATGTTTGCTTCTTTTGACCATAACTTCAAAAATGTGCCTTTATATGTAGTGACCAATATATCATTTAAAAGGTATTATTTTGTACTTTATGACAGAGAACGTACTTCAAAAGCTTCAAAAATGGACTTATCGGTTTTTGCGAACACACTCTTCATACCTTTCCTTCAGAATCCCTCTTAAAACGACTCATATTAGAATTCATCATACTATTACTAGTTTAATCAAAGAAATAACTAGGAACATTCAAAAGTAAAACATTAACAAGACCCGATTCTCGATAGAATGGCGTAACAGGGCAACATGCCATCTATTTGTTATTCGTCTTCGTAAGATTTGCATTGTAATATTCCCATCGGCTTCTCTATGTGTCGCCGCTCTTCAGTGCTGAAAATCCCAGAGAAAAACGTCAAGAAACTGTTATCGCCATTGGGAACCTGTTTTACCGACCTCTGAACTGCTGTCCGCTCCCGTCACTATCGCCACCCTGGGTTGGATGCTTCCACCACCTCTCCGGGATTCCAGCTGCCAAGTGGACAGGGTCGTCAGGACAAGGGCGCCACTTACGAGGAAGGTTAGTAGCTTGTGATAGTAGTCCATCTCTATTCCGAATGGATGTTTACGTCAGAATATGCTGGAAGGAAGGAGAGAGAGAGAGAGAGGGAGAGAGGAAGAGAGCAGAAAGAGACGCGGTTAGTTAGCGTTTAGTCGCTGCAGTTCATCATAACATCGACGAAGTTCCGTGACGTCAAATGACGCGTTGCTCAAGGAGGTGTTAAATCAGTATGATCATGTGTGTATTGCGCGTATAGCTCCCATACAGTCAGACCGCAACGTCCTGAAAAGCCTTCGCATTTATCGTACGCGTATGCATGGACCTCGCGGACATGAATACGTAATGAGCTGGGAGACCACATTTTTAGAGTGTCTGTAAATCTAAACGACATTATCAATCTTCATGATTTATACATCGATAAAAAGCTGAAGAGTTGTACTTTGATGAAATTCGACCACTTGAAAGATTATGACATATAAAATATACTGAACAAGGAAATTACAAAACACAAAATTTGCATATTTTTCATTCTTCTTAAGGTGTACACTAGACCGACGAAATTAAGGTGGACCAAAATGGAAGAGATATAAAATGAAAGAGGAAATATCATTCTATGAAAACATAATGACTTTATGTGGACTGATCCTATGAACGGGTCAGGTTGGCGAATAAATCATTGCGTTGTACAGTTAATTTTGACGAGATTTCAGTTTGCAGCGAATACGCGTTTCTGATTGGTTAATTCCCTCTGAGTGGAGAGTTGAACGCACCTCGCGGAATGACAGTACTCTACATAACAGTAATACACTGTGTGTAGATGACAGTGTAGGACCCTATGGTGTGTGTGTGTGTGTGCGCGCGCACAATGTATAGTATAAGCGCTCAGGTTCAGGCAACTGCAGCTGCGACAAGATCTCCACGTAAACAACAAGAACAACACTCCACTCTGATCGACAGCTCAACTTTGGCTTGAACTTTTTTTGCCGGCACAACTAGATAGAGTAGAGTGCATTAATAAATAGCATACAAATCAATAATAAAAGATCTAGGACTAAGTTTGCACACATGAGTTCTTTTGGGCTCTCTTTTTGGTATTAGAGTAATTATTCCTTATTAATTTACTGTATTCATCGCTGAGTAATTTATCTAATGATACCCTGGGAGCGCATGATCATTCATGTATCTCAAATTGCCACACTATGATTTTTACTCGACGAGACTTTCAATTTTTATTGTTTTCTAAGCGAGGGACCAATTCAGTTCTTAGTGTGCTATTATAACAGGTATATCTAAAACGTTGACCATTATTCATGTGGTGATTCAACCTATGAACGGGTCGGGTTGGCAATAAATAGAAAGCCTTGTTCTAATTTGTTTCAGGGTCGTTTGGAAAATATCGATATAATGCAGAGATATGAATAATGGTATCATAAGCTCATTTTGTATAATGTAAGCATTAAAAGGTGTGATTTATTTCAAATATTCACAAACCATGTCAATTAGTCACGGATAGTAGATCTTCATGTCGCCAATAAGTGAATCTCGTAGACCATGCACTTTGTCTCTGAATTATCTCGCAAAATCTCGGGTGCTGAGAAGGACATGCGCAAAAACCTGCGCGTACGATAAATTTTTGATTTGAGCTCATTAACAGCAGCGTTGCGGTCTGACTGCATAACCACAGCACATCCCCGCCTGCCTAATCATGGGATGTCATACACGCGCTTCCCTATGCGTATGGGGGTCCAAAGCGTAATTTTTGCCCCTGAGCATTGGACCTGGTTCCGTCATTGGACCCTCGTCTATTGCCGTAAATAAAGAAGATTGCCGGATGATTTTCAGTTTTTTATACTTCGAGGGGAATAAAAGCCGCATTTGCTTATATTGAGTACAGAGTTTCAGGATATTTGTATGGTGACTGGGAGTAGGATAAATATTGTTTCTTAAAAAAAAAAAAGTCATAATGAACAAGAATGGAGGCATTGCAGCTTCACCATAACAATGCATGGGCGGAGGTTCGAAGAAGCAGAATGAAAGAAGAAAGCATAATCTATACAGGTAAATTTGATAAGTAAACAATATTGTATTTCCTTGCGAGGCACTACACCTCTAAAAATAATATTTAGGCCTCCTATTTCACTATCCTTGTTAGGTGTAATTCGTTTTTGTCAGAGTATAGGATTTTCTGTTCATAGCCCTCATTATTCCACAAATCTAAATATAGAGCAGTCAATTTATGTACTACATGATGCAAAATTATGATAATCATCTGAATTTCCCCTTTAAGTAGTAAAGCACTTTTGACTTTAAAAGCAGATCACAATTGAACATTTAAATTTCGGTTTTCAGACTAAGATGTAAGTGTAGAATGCTGATACGGAGTCTTCTGTTTTAATCGGCATAGAAAGGTTATAAACCTGTATAAAATTGTGAAAAAAAAAGAAAAAAAAAAAAACCACAACCTTGTTCACTAAGCCCTAAGTGTGTTCTGCCAGTGTACTGTAATAATAACGTTATATCTCCGACTAAAGATATAACAATAATGATAATGATACTAATAATAATATTAATAATAAGCGATAATATATCTTTGACTGCATAGTTGTCCATATACTTTATTAGAGTCATAGACATGGGACGAAACATGTTATCATAAATCATCATTGGTGCCAGAGTCATAATTAATCATGTTTTCAGGCCTAAATAGTATTGAAATTGCTCGCAGATCTTCTCAGCTGTCTTCCGTGTCACGCGTACACCTGCCCTCGACCAGTTTACGTTAATCGAAGTACGATACCTTATTGCTTAACATTCATGCGCGCGCGTCGGTTTTTCTTCACATTAACCACGAAACACAATTTGCATCAAGAAAAGTCGCTGTCCGTGTTGTATCATGCATCGATAGTATTTCAGCAGAATTTTGTATCACAGAAGGAAAAATGGAACATCCTTGTTATTATGTTATGGACACTCGGCAAGAGTTCCCTTTAAGGCTACGTTTATCATCTTTCCCCAGTCTGAAACGGCTTTCCATACCAACTATCAAAAGTCGTTTCCAAAAACCCTTTGCAAACGCTTCCCCAAAATAAGTTGCGTTTATCAACTCATCGCCAACACGAAAACTGGCCTTGTCTCTGCACAGCTGCATTGCGCCATTTGACCCGAGGAGAAGGGGGTCTTATACACATCGTGCGCAGTATAAAGCTGTTTCAAAACGTTTTTGCATTTATCTCGCTTCTAGAAACACGTTCCTGGTGAAACCTGTTTCGGAAAGCACAAATTTGTGGTTTTCGAAAAGGCTTTCCGAACCCCATAATCAAAGCAGCTTTGCGTTTATCTAAAAAAAAAAAAAAATAAAGAAATAAAGAAAACATCCCTGAAGACCGTTTGGAAAAACTGTTTCTGCCGAAAAAAAAAGGAATTGATAGACAGCTTTCCGAATGTCCTACGTACTACACAATAATACTGCGCATGCGCGTTAGATTACAAAATTAATGTAAGGCGGGTGAGTAGCACACGTACATTTTGTAGAGTGACTGTCCCAAACAGTACTATTTCTAAGCATTCAACCTAATTCGCAGAGACAAAAATAGCTTGCTTTACTAAAAAGAAAAAAAAAAAGAAAAGGTTTTGACGACACCCACAGAGTTATTATAAACCACTGTGATAAGTTATTTTGTCTATTTTTTTCTTAATTTTAATTAATCAATTAGATTCCTTTGTTACAATAACTGGATTTATCAACAATTTTTATTAGAAATAATTTTGATGAATTCGTATTTTAATAAGTAAATTTATGTTTTATTGTTTGTGTGTATTACACGTTCAAATGTTAACTGGTATAATTGTACATATATTTGTTTAACAGCAGAGTAATGTTTATGCTTGGCTGTGCATGAAGTATAATGTATGACACTGTGATAAAAAATAATGTAGACAGTGCCTTATCTGTGTGTTTATACCCCTGTAGTAAATTGTTTATCTGTTAAAATGTAACTTTTTTGTTTATGTATTACTGAAATGTGTATATACATGCTTGTTTGCTTGTTTGTTTGTTTGTTTGTTTGTTTGTCTTGAATATTCATGTATCTCTATTGTCAACCCATGTGAAAACAGAATTTCCTTATTGGGCGATAAATCAAAACAAAATCAAGTCAACTCAATTTAATGTGTACGGGCAACGACCGCACAACCAATGCAACACACCTTTGCAGTTGCTTGTAATTCGGGAGTACGTTTGCAGTAGTAGTACATAATTATTTCACACAGAATCGATCTCCCTGCAGCAGCTGTTTGGTTACTCTCATCCACGTTATTTACAAGATGCATTTGAATGGCGACAGTTCTTTTTGGGACAAACTTCTAAAACGTGATACGCCATTATGTCTTACCAATGGAATGTGCGTGAGAGCATCTGTGTGTTACTGAACATTGGTAGAGGAGTTTAGAAAAGTAGAATAGGGTTGGCTGTCCCGGAAGGAACAACAGGTAAACTGACACCGAGTTCATTTTGATATTAAACGAAAATATTGAAGACTGCTGGATAAAGTACTTACCGCAGTTACTGCTGCTAATTGCCAAAGATGGTATAGAGCCTACATCGCAACTTGTGCCTGGATCGTTGTCTCACGACGACAGGTTTCACCATTTTACTAGGAAGTGTATTGTGTCCATCACTGTAGATCACCGCATGAAAGCCTCTTCGCATGTATGCAAATGCATGTCATTGTACATGTGGTCACTTTGCTTGGACTTCCTACCCAAAACCCCGGCAGGTCGGGGTTCCTTTTGGGACAGCCACCCAAAAATGAATGCGTGCATCCGTGCATATCGCAAGCACGCTTAGGCTAGGTAGAGTAACTGTTGTATAGATCTGCACTGACCCACTGTAGTACTACATGCAGTGTAATTTGGGTGGCTGTCTCAAAAGGAACTCTTTCCCCAACCCACCCCCCCCCCCCTCACCCATCGAGCCTCTTTCTCTCTCCTTTCCTTTCTGTTTGAAAGGAAATTAGAACTTGGCGTTTCGCGCGGCTCCAGGAGCTCCACGTAGTGTATACAGTCCATGGAAAAGAGCTCATTGTTTGATACTCGGAGGTCTGAAATCCTCTACTTCAAAACCACGGTCATTGGCGCTTTTTTCAACTCTCCTCCGTTCTCTTTGGAGAGCTGATCGAATTGAAATTATTATTGTTATTATCATCATTTTTTTTTTTATTCGGCAATTCAACAAACAATGCAAGCGGACATAGAATACAAACAGAAAATCGTATTCCATGATATAAAGATTGTGGTGATTCCAGGTGCATGCCGCTGGCTGCCAGGGGAGGAAAAGGCAAACTTAATCATACCAAACAATGATAGCAGAGTCCATTAATTTGATCTATTTGCCAAACGAGACAATATAAAGTATTTTATGTCAAGTTATCCAGCGCCATCTGCTTTGCCTAGCATAACTATGTTTACCCCACAAGTTGGTTGATTTCTCAAATGAACTGATAGTAGATAAACAACGCAGACATACACACACCTCACAAAAAACAAACAAACAAACAAACAAAAACAGGGAGGCACCTTCACAACATAACTGTTATTAACAATTGAGACACCTCCCTTGGTTTAACGGTTAGAAGCACATGAACAAAGACCATGGGGTTAAACCCTGGCTTCCCGACTACGAAGCTGGATGATCGGTACAGCAGATGGATTATTTTCTTCAGCCAATCGATATGCAAGCACACTAAAGTTTACTGTGGGCGTTGTTCGATTGGAATCTAAAGACTCTTACAGTGTCTTCAAGCGCCTCTTTAGAAGCGACAACGAGCGCGCGTCATCACTACATCCAATACAAAGACTGTGTATACTCGCATACAAGGTTCTGCCTGCCTGCATCGTCACGACTGTAATCGCTTCATCACTTCTCCCCCATTTCAGTATGGGGTTGAGTCTGATACGAATTCATGAGAAACCTCATAATTCCAAACTGTCTCATTTAACTCTTCATGCCATCTCCGCACGCCCGACTCAGTTGACGGCATGCCAAGTTCGCATATTCTGCTCAAACCAACTATAATAAAACGTCAAATGCCACAGTACAATTAAAGCGTACAATCATATGAAAACTTCTGGTTTTCTCATACGGAAGTTGTTGAATGAAATTGAAATTGAAACTGCAATGCGGTAAATACCAAAAGACCCCGTATAAAAGAAATGGAAATGTTTGAGTATGTAAATTTGTGTCATTTCAAATGTTACAATAAATCAAAGATAAAGAACGATAATGAAGTGAATTCATTGCCAATCCGTACGAGTTGGCAACAGGGACATCATTCTAAGTTTATTATCATTGTAACTATCTGTGTATATCAATGCCAACCACTTGCCAACGCCATTTCGAGAAGTTGAAAAATATGATCGCAAAATAGATCAAAGTAAGTCCATCATCAGATGGAGGGGGGGGGGGGGGAATCCAATGGCTCCCCTTTTGTATTTTTTATATATTTTCTTTTATTGATTTTGATATGATTTCATTTAGTTTAGTTTTATTTTAAAGGTATGGTACAGTATTGGTGGAGATGAGAATTTGGTTTTTAACTCTTTGCGGGATACCAAGAAAACACTTATGATATAGTACAGAACATACCATTTTAAGAGAAATTCAAAGTTTATTTGATGAAAATCGGGCTTAAAATGACTGAAACATTCAAAAACAAAGTAAAAAAAAGCGATGGTAGTAAAGTGTGGGTCCCACACTTTACTAGAATCGCTCTTTTTTGGATATCTCAGCCATTTCAAAACCAACTTTTATCAAATAAACGTTTGATTCATCATAGAATTACAAGCTCTTTCATATTTCATAAGAGGTTACTCATTATCTCACCCAAAAATGTTAGAAACCTGAAATTAGGTCTCAACCAAAACTGTACGATTCCTTTAAGATAAAAAAAAAATCACGTAAACAACAAATAAAAATAAGGGAATTACAAGCAATAGGAAAAAGAAAAAAAAATCATGTCTCAGAATAACAACCTTACAGACCATGACACTGTTTGATATTGGCAAAGAACTGGTAACCAAATAAAAATCCTCATTGTAACATGTAACGGACTATTTTTTTTTTCTTGTCTTATATGTCATTTTGTTTTCTATAGTTTCCTTCTTATTTACTAGCTTAACCTCGAATATCTCAAATTTCCATGAATGGTGTTGATTCATTAATTTTTGCGATCAAATATGTTGATTTGTCCCGAGAAGGTTAGTACGAATCATGTGTATTTCTGTGCTGCTGGAGAGAGTAGATTGTTATTAGAAAAAACACCAAGTCACCGACGACAAACGAAAAAGGGGAAAAAACTAAAATGCAACAAAATATGATATATTTTCAGAGAGTTGCCGTAGCTTTCGGAACAGCACACTCTTTTTATTTCCTTTCGCAAACACAATACATGTTAACACAGCTATTGATTATTATGTAAGTCGTACACAACTGTACAAGTGAAGCAGCAACCACACTAATAAACTCTATTCTCGCAGGTCGAAGGGTGCGGACGTGCCGTGGTGCTCTCGCTGTTCTACTTGTACTATTAACCGAATTTTGCATCTATTTTCTGCCTTTCAGCTTTGATTAATATTGTTTGTTCTTCTTGATCATATGAGTGAGCCTGTTTTTCATTTATTTGATCCTTATGTGACACATTTCTGCTGAACTTGTTTTGAAATTTGACTGCGGATCTGAACCCAAAGGACAACGCATATCATCGTAAGTTGTTCGACTCACGGCAGTCAAGCACTGCTTTGCACAGTCTGTCGCAGTGCGTGCACGTCCGCTGCTCTTTAGCTTCCGCCCTATACAGTTTGAGTTACCGTGATTTATACAGGTTATCACTTACTTTACTACTTTGTTGTGTTGATGTTATATACTTCGTAAGATCATTTATCATTCATTGTAGCGAACAGTATATTGTCTAATTATTATTTTTCTTTTTGTCTTAGATGTGTAGGCCTATTTTCCTCTGTTTTGAGTTATAGTATCCACTATTAGTATTATCCATATATCTATATCTTTGATTGACTTCACCTGTAGTTTATTTGTGAAAGGAAAGTATTATCTGTCTGTTACTGTGTTATTATAAGCTATTATATATCCACTGTGTCTTTACACCCAGGTGTCAAAATACATCTGATTCTGTGTATACTTGTGTAAACTGCAGTTTTCGGTCTCTGCACGTTGCCAAAGCTATAGTGTGTAGCTACATGTAGCTGCCATTTTGTTTCTCACCTCCTCTATACACGCGTTCTCTTTTGTAATTCCCTTTGTTCTATACTATCCGACCTATTTATACTTTATAACTGAGAGGCCTCAGACTTTCTTTAGAGTTCCTTATCGCTTGGTCTCTCTTGTCATTGCCTGGTTTTTTCCTTTTCTTCGTATTCGGTCCGGTGCGCCTTTAGTCCTCCTTTTCCCTTTATTCATTTCGCCTCTCCCTGCCCCACTTTATTGTTTATCCCCACTCGATCCTCTCCCTACATGGCCGTCACAATGGCGGCCATGTCTGGAATTCAGGACGTCCCTCCCCTCATTGTTCCCGCTAATGACTCCGAAGAAAACCCCAACAACCTCTCAGAGATAGAACCTGACCCCACTCCGATTCCTAGCCGCGACACTGGCTTTACTGAAGTATCACGAAAAAGACAACGACCGAATTCCCAACCCTACTCCGATGACGAATCTGATCTGTTTCACACACCCACCCGTCCTCCCTTCAACCCGCATGTAACTATCATTGGCACAGTCAAAAACATTACTCTCATCAACCCCATCCAGATCGCACGTGAAATAAACAAGCTAGTAGGAAAAGTGTCTCAAGTCCAACGCAAACAAAAATCCTTCACTATCAAATGTTTCAATCCTAAACAGGTTCGTACTCTTATGGAACTGAATGAATTCTGCAAAACCCCAATTCGTGTCACTAACGACAAGTCATTCTCTCCTGTTCTAAAAGGTGTCATCAAACGCGTCTCGCCCGAGTTAACGGAACAAGACATCAAGGAGGCGCTGGCGGGCCAGGATGTGACCGAAGTTAAGCGCATCTCAAAGCGATCAAACGATGGTCCCACCCCAACCAATGTACTTGTTCTCTCTTTCGACTGCCCCTCACTTCCAGAATCAGTGTGCATTGGCTACGAAACTTTCCCAGTAAGTGTATATGTTCCCCCTGTTTCTCGCTGTTTTCACTGCCAGAGGTTTGGTCACACAAAAGATACATGTAGATCTAAACAGCGTTGTGTAAGGTGTGGAGAAAACCATGATCTCTCTTCTTGCCCGTCCAAATCCAATCCAAAATGTCTGCGATGCGGGGGCCCCCATAGCGCGGCATACGCAGGTTGCCCGAAGTTCAAACTTGCACGTAAAGTGCAAAATTACTCCACTTTGAATCATGTTTCCTACGCTGAAGCTGCCAAAAAACTACAGGTTACCCAATCCAACACCCAGGCTATGAATTCTAACCCAGATCAATCTGACCCGCAACATCTCCCAGGTCCTCATGTGCCCGATTCTCCTCCTCAATCCACCATACCTGCTCCCATTCATAACTCCAAGTCCAACCCTACCACCTCCTCCATCACTACTTCTCGCTCCCATCCTACCACTGTGAATGTGACCCATGCATTTACTCAACCCCAACAGGCTACTGACAGGGCCCATGTTCACAGAAGCCTCCCAGTCCCCACAGATACAAATACGGCCTCCACTCAAACTAACAAACGGCAACTCCCTCCTACAACATCCATTCTCCTAGTAGAAAAACTAGTCTCCTTTGTGAGCACAGTTATCAACAATCTTCATGCGGCTGATTCTGACCACAAGAGAATCATGTTAGTTGTTCAATCTGCAAACACTTGCTTCGATGTGGTCGTTTCCCAGGAAAATATATTCGAACTCCTACACCAGAACCAATAATGGATCTGAACCTCATTATTTGGCAGTGGAACGCCAGAGGGCTCCCCTCTAATGGCGCGGAGCTGACTCAACACATCTACTCTTCCCCTTCTCCCCCACATGTTATCCTCGTGCAAGAGACCTGGTGTCACGATGACACAAATTTCTCCATTCCTAAGTATACTGCTCTGTGGCGCAATCGCGTCTCATCACGTGGAGGTGGCTGTGCAATTTTTATTCATCAAGACGTAAATTTCAGCAATGTTCATTATTTCCCTCACCTAGAGGGCTTAAAAGTCAATATTCTGTATAGAAATGTTTCTGTCACTGTGATAAATTTTTACAATCCCATAAAAAGATTGTCCACACAAGATTTACTTCACTTACAGTCGACTGCCTGCCATACTATGTCATTGGAGGAGATTTTAACGCCCACCATCCTGCATGGGGAGGAACCACTATGGACCTCAACGGAAAAGTCATATTTGAATTTTGTAATGATCACGATATTGTTATGCTTAACGATTCCTCAGCAACACGCTTTGACATTGCTAGAGGATCTTCCACATCAATTGACCTCACTCTTGTTCCTCCGTCATTAGCCCCCCACTGTAACTGGTCGGTATCCCCGTTTTCCCTCGGGAGTGATCATTACCTTATATATTGCAGTGTTCATTTTAATTTGCCATTAAAGCGACTTTCCATACCTAGCGCTTCCTCTCAAAATCATGACAATCTTCCGCCCCGTTGGGCTTTTCGAAGAGCCAATTGGGAATTATTTCAGCGTGAACTAGAATTGTTACATCATTCACACAGCTCCCGTCCAGCAAACATTTACGATTTGTATGATCTTTTTCTACAATGTATTACCCAAGCTGCTAATGCTTCTATTCCCCTCCAGACCCCGACCTGTCGCCCACCTCTTCCCTGGTGGTCGGCGGCCTGTTCGAGAGCTGTCCGCGACCGTCATCGTGCCAAACGCAAGCTTGATAAGTCATATCTTTACGATGACTTAATCACTTATCTACAATTCAATGCTGCAGCCAGGCGCACCATTATATCAGCCAAACGTTCTCATTTCACTACTTTTTGCAACTCTTTGAACCGTTTTTCCCCACTCTCAGATGTATGGTGCAAAGTAAAACTATTGTCTAACAATAACACCAGGAGTACCTTCCCACCCATACTTATAAACAATACTTATACTCATGACGCCCACTGTATCGCCAATGCTATGGCAGTTGCTTTCTCTCAAAAGCCTTCTTTAACTCCCACTCTCCCTCTCCCTACTTCCCAACCCCCATCCTATATACATGACAATGATTCTCCTCTCAACGCTCCTTTCACTCCCAAAGAGCTCGAAATGGCGATCAAAGCTTCCAAAAACTCAGCCCCTGGGGGCGATGGAATCAACAAACAGTTGTTAAGCCATTTAAATGACAATATGTTTTGCTCTCTGTTAGAGATTATTAACATGAGTTGGGAAACTTCTGTGATCCCGCCCCAATGGAAACACTCCATTATCAAGCCCATACTAAAGCCTGGCAAGGACAAACACTCCATCAGCTCCTACCGCCCAATTTCTCTCACACCTATTGTATGTAAACTCATGGAACGTATGATTGTCCGTAGACTCTCGTACATTATTGATAAATATGATTTAATTTCTTCCCATCAGTCAGCTTTCCTCCGACATCGTAGAATTCTCAATAATCTTCTTTGCTTAGAATCCGAAGTAAGGAAACCCCTATTCAGTAAAGGATATACGGTCGCTATCTTTCTTGACATTTGTCAAGCCTTCGACTCTATTAATCATCAGGTACTGCTTTCCAGACTATACTCAGTGGGACTTCGAGGCCGATTTCTAAGCTGGGTACAAAGTTTTCTGGACTCACGAACTTTTCAGGTGCAAATAAACTCCACACTTTCAGACATTCGTACATGCCAAACTGGCCTCCCGCAAGGTAGCGTCATTAGTCCTCTATTATTCAATTTGTTTATTGATGAAATTATACATTATTGTGCATCAAACGTGTCTATGTATGCTGACGACATCGCTTTATGGCATTCTTCTACCAGTCTTCGTCACATCAATACAAAACTCCAGTCCGATGTGAATAGCATCTCTGATTGGATGACACAGTATGGACTCTCTCTGTCTACTAATAAGTCTAAAGTGGTTATATTTCACTCTCGCCCAGTTTCTCCCACAGGTTTCTGCATTCGTCTCCAGAACGCTCCGCTTGAAGTCGTCCCTTCTCATAAATACCTAGGGGTTACCCTTGATTACTCCTTGTCATGGTCCCCTCATGTTCAAGACATCTTAATGAAATGCAACAAACGGTTAAACCTCCTCCGTTCGCTAACCGGTTCAAACTGGGGCGCCGATACACAAATCCTTCTCTTACTCTACCGGTCTCTAGTCCGCCCTCATCTCGACTACGCCTGTGAAATCTATGGTTCTTTATCCCCGCTCCTTTCAAGCAAACTAGATACAGTACAGGGCCATGCCCTTCGAATATGCACCGGAGCGCTACCATCCACCGCCCTGCATGCCCTTCAAGTAGAATGTAACGAACCACCACTCCATATACGCCGTGAAAGGGCCGCCTTCAATTACTGCGCCTACATATACACACTGTCCCCACTTCACCCCGTCCGAAAAGCCATTGTCAACTGCTGGCAATACTCTTCGAATAAATGGCCACAAAACAAACTTCCTTTCGCTCTCCGAGTAAAGCCGCTTACGGACACTTTCCTAAAGCTGCAACCAATGCATGTTTATCCCAGTCCCCCTTGGTCCATTGAACATCCCAATATTGACTTCTCTCTTCACAGCTCATGTCCCAAGACCGCCCTCCCTTCAGCGCAACATCAAACTGCTCTTCAAACCATAAAGACCACATATTCAAACCACCTGACAATTTACACTGACGGTTCCCATGATCCCTCCACTAACTGTTCTGGCATTGGAATTTACGTACCTCACTATCGTCATGAAATAAGTGAAAGGGTTTCACCCATCTCAATTTGTCGTACAGAACTGGTAGCAATTCTTCTTGCCCTATCATGGCTGGAATCCTCTCCCCCTCTCAGAGCTGTTATTTTCTCAGATTCTCTCAGTGCCTTGACACTTTTGAATAACCACACCTCAAATATCCTTGACCTTCCCAATGAAGTCCTTCTTAAATGCTCAAATCTTGTAGTGAATGGGTGTGACATCACTTTAGCATGGGTACCAGCTCACTGTGGTCTAGCGGGCAACGAAAAAGCCGATTACCTCGCCAAACAAAGTTTACGTAAGAATATTACAATCAGTGTTCCTCTAAGTGTTGATGATATACGACATGTAATTAAACATAGGTGTCTTGACGCTTGGAACGCGTTATGGCGCTCGTCTAAGAAAGGACGCCATCTTTTCAACATCCAACCCTGTGCCTCAAACACCTTCACCTTTGAAAGCCTGAATAGACGTGATGAAATAATAACTCACCGACTCCGCATGGGCAGAGCCAGATTAGCAACTTTTTATCATATTATCCGTAAGCATCCCACTGGTCTTTGCTCAATATGCAATGCACTGGAAACCGTGGAACATTATCTATTACACTGCAAACAACACACAAATCAACGTACAAATCTCATGCGTGCTATCCATAAGCAATCACTAAACATCTCTGATTTACTCGCAAATCACAAAGCTCTGGACGCAGTTATTGCCTATGTCAAGGAAACCAACAAATATCACAGTATTTAAGATTGCATAACTTTGCTGTAGCATGGACTTTGCAAAGTCTTGCAGAATGTTCATGTACTTTATCATTTTGCAAACGTAGATTTCAAGACATTTTGTGAGTCGTCGTATTATATGTTATTATGCATTATTGGTATTATCAATTACTTGTTTATTAATAATGTCTCCCACGTTGCTGTGGAATGCATTTGAAGAGGTATGTACATGTATCATACATCTTCATAAATAATTGCGAGTTGCCTATACACACGTCATGTTGGCATATATCTGCTTATCAATGATATGTGAGTTTTTGTGTTTGTTTGTTTTGTTTTTGTTTTGTTTTGTTTTGTTTTTTTTTTTTTTTTTTTTTTTTTCATGCTTGATTGTGATAAATCTCACTTATGTTTTATTTAGTCTCGTTTTCCCCTTCCCAGTACACAGGGGAAGGACTTTCAATTTCCCCTATCCTCAGCGTAATAGACCTTCACGACATTCGCAGCGGACATCGCTCTCCGGTTCCCCTCCGACAACAAGCCGACCTTGGTCAGCCGTCACGTCGAGGCCTCCACCGTCCACCTCGCCTATAGGTGCCGGAATCTGCAGCAAGCGGGTTTGGGGAGTCACTCGCTGCTGCAGATCCCGGCATCTCCCTCAATGGGTCTCTATTATATAAAATATATACATGTATATTGTCTTACGTTCCTTGCGTGCGTTTCCCTAGCAAGAACAGGGGATCCTTTCGTTCATATACCTATAGTGTAATTTTATAAATGATAAACCGTTCATCATTTTTGTTTTGAGAACAACTTAAAATGTTTGTTAATCCCCTTTCGTATGAGTCGCCTGCACCTAATTAATACTTTAAATCTGTGGTTTGAATTTATTTTGAAGATTATTATGACTCCCACTTTCTGGCACTAAATTGTACTTTTTTATTTTTGGGGGCTTGAAGCCCGCAGGTATACTCACACGTCTTTGATTCCAGGATTATATCTGTATCATATTTCTCCGTTGTTTGCTGCAAATATGTTTCTGTGTCAACGCCTTAGAGCTCCTTGATATAAACACTGCAAATATTTTTCTGTATATGCAAATATTTTTCTGTATCAACGCCTTAGAGCTCCTTGATATAAACACTGTATATGTTTTTTTTTCTTCTTCTTTCTTTCTTTCGAAACAATGATACAGTTATAGTAATTTTATCTATTTTGTAAAAAACATATCATTGTGTGTGTGCTCTATTTAAATATTGTACATTATTTTGGGTTGAACCATGATATGGATGTGTCTGTGCGTGGTTGAAGGTGTGTGTATGTGGTTGAGTGTGTGCACGTGGATGAGTTAGTGTGCGGTACACGCGCGCGTGTATTGTGTAGTTATTTGAGTTTGTCTGAAGAATAATATGAGGTATTCATCAATATCATATGAGCTCCCTCGTGGAGACGTAATGAGCTCCTTTATGGAGACAATATGAGCTCCCTCGTGGAGACTTTATGAGCTCCTTTGTGGAGACAATATGAGCTCCCTCGTGGAGACGATATGAGCTCCATCGAGGAGACTTGGTATGCATTTAATATTCTTGTTTATATCTCTTTAAGATCTATAATGTTTGTTTTATGTTATAAGTGCTGTCTGGGGCAAATTATTTGTATAGGGCCCCATTTCTCTCTCTCTCTCTCTTCTTTCGATCTTTAAAATAACAACAACAAACAGATGAATAAAGTGACAGCACATATTAAGGTGATCATTATCAAGAAAAAGAAATCATATTGATTTTTTTTTTTGCCACAGATTTAAGAAAATTATAGCTTCTATTTACAAGTTCGCTTTTTTCTTTATTCTTTTTTTTATAGTATAGCAAGAACAAGCCTGCAAATTAAAGTTCGTAATTATGATTGGGGATGCAGATTTCTCGGCATAATATTTATTTCTGACCCTTCCATTGGGAGAACGGTCTTTTATTTTACTATCCTGAGAACAGATTTCCACTTTTACTAGACTTGCGAATACCGACCTGTACAGTTATTATTATATGGGAGAAACAGACTAAGGTTATGCTCTTTGAGATGTACGTTATACCTTTAAGAAGAGTGAGAAATCAATACCGCGTAAGTACCAAAAAAAAAAACAAAACAAAACAAAAACAAATACATGCTACTCAGTGCCGTTCCATGACATGTTTGCTTTTTACAGGATTGCAATTATGCCATCAAAATGATTATTTACATAGGACCTGCACATTTAGTCAACGCAATATTTTTGTTCTATTTAGTCAATATTTTATAGCTTTGTAATACACCGCTTAAGCTCAGAAAACTGGTCGGGGTTTATAAGAATCGATTGCAACTTATTAGTCCGCTTGTTTTCTTTGTTTTTGTCAAAATTGTATTTTTTTTTATTGGGAGGCCGGGGGGGGGGGGGGGGGGGGGTATCGCAACCACTTTTTTTTCGGCATACTACCTGGGAACATTAAAGGGACTAATGACTTTGGTTCCTTTTTTTTTTCTTTTTTTACCTAGACGTTGTTAGCTTGTGTTTGTTTTCCTTGTTGAAGTTGTACCAGAGGTTTTTTTTTTTTTTTTTTTTTTTTTTTTTTTTTCTATATGTAGCCGATTAAACTCTGATTTTTTTTTTTCTCTCTTTCTTGTCAGTTGAGCTGCAAACCCAGGCATGTGGCACCAGAATTATAAACTGGGCCCCCACATTTGAAAACGTTGGGCAGGCAGTGAGCAACGGCAACAAAAACAAACAATTGGGATCTCTTCCTGAATGAAGCAATTATTACAACAACAACAACAACAACAAAATACCAACATAATTATTATCGTACTACAATTGAGCCTTACAAAAATAATTTCGAGCCAAAAACTAAATCAAAGAAACAAACTTAAAGGTTCATGGCCTATAAGAGGTTACTCTGGCTTCAAGACCATCTGCTCGTACTATGTCGCTTTCAGGATATTGACGCCCTCAACGTCGAAAACTGTGTGTATCAAAATCATGTGTATTTCTGTGCTGCTGGAGAGAGTAGGTTGTTATTAGAGCAAACACCAAGTCACCGACCACAAACGAAAAAAAGGGAAAAAACTAAAATGCAACAAAATATGATATATTTTCAGAGAGTTACCGTAGCTTTCGGAACAGCACACTCTTTTTATTTCCTTTCGCAAACACAATACATGTTAACACAACTATTGATTATAATTATTATGTATGTCGTACACAACTGTAAAAGTGAAAGAGCAACCACACTAATAAACAAATGAAAAAAAATGACAGCAAATATTAAGGTGATCATTATCAAGAAAAAGAAATAAAATTGATTTTCTGCCACAGATTTAACATAATTATAGCTTTTATTTCCAAGTTCGTTTTTTCTTTTTTTCTTTTTTTGTAGTATAGCAAGGACAAGGCTGCAAATTAAAATTCGTATTTATCATTGGGGATGCAGATTACTTGGCATATAATTATTATTTCTGACCCTTCCATTGGGAGAACGGTCTTTTATTTCACTTTCCTGAGAACAGATTTCCACTTGTACAATTATTATTATTATTATAAGGGAGAAACAGACTAAGGTTATGGTCATTTAGATGTACGTTATACCTTAAGAAGAGTGAGAAACCAATACCGCGTAATTCCAAAAAAACCCCCCCCAAAAAACAACAACAACAACACATATTTACTCAGTACCGTTCCATGACAAGTTTGCTTTTTACAGGCTTGCAATTATGCCATCAAAATGATTATTTACATAGGACCTGCACATTTTAGTCAACGCAATATTCTTGTTCTATTTTGTCAATATTTTATAGCTTTGTAATACACCGCTTAAGCTCAACAAACCGGTCGGGGTTTATAAGAATGGATTGCAACTTACTGTTAGTCTGCTTGTTTATATTTATGCAGAACCAATCACCTCTCTTTAAAGGGGAAGGCTAGTAACTGATCAGTGGGAATCAGTGGAAATGCTGGGGGATGATTGTTCCAATCCTTATGGGATTCATTCAAGAGTACATTGTATATGTATTGTTGTGTGAAAATTATTTGCTTCAGAATGGTCTCATATTCAGGTAATGTGCAGTTTAGTGCACCGTCACTGACCAGGGACGCTAACCTGGAAACATTAAACTGCACATTACTTGAATATGAGACCATTCTGAAGCAAATAATTTTCACACAACAATAGATATATAATGTACTCTTGAATGAATCCCATAAGGATTGGAACAATCATCTCCCAGCATTTCCACTGATTCCCACTGATCAGTTACTAGCCTTCCCCTTTAATATTACTGTTTCCTCATTATACACGTTTGTTGAGAAAGTTGCCAAGCACATTATCTGTACCTCCTCACAAACATGACAAACAGTAAGTTCTGTAAGAGAAGAAAAACAAAAACTAAATCAAAGAAACAAATTTAAACGTTCATGGCCTTTAAGAGGTTACTCTGGCTTCAAGACCCTCAAGTCTGCTCGTACTATGTCAGGATATTGACGCCCTCAACACCGAAAACTGGTTTAGTTGAAGTTGAAGGTTTAGATTCGGCAAAGGCGGCGACTTCGTCTCCACGGAGTCCAGTTGGCAAAGGGTCTGGAAACCAGACTAATAAGAGGTATAAATTGTTACAAAGCAATTATGACAATAACTGGGATGAGCGTAAATAGGATGGAGCCTAGGACCATACCAGCCACGGACCAGCCACAGGCCTGCCGGGATGCGTTGTAGGCTCCCTGGATGTCACCACTCGCCTGTTTGTTTAAAGCCTGTATAGATAGCAGAGAAGCAGACAAGCAGACAAACACACACACACACACACACACACACACCGTCACACACACACACACACATGTGAATACAGAGAGAGAGAGAGAGAGAGTGAGAGAGATGGTGGAAGAGTTCATGAGTGTATAAATGACAGTATGTACATTTGATACAAACTAGAATAAGCTCGACAAGTGAAACTGATCTGTAGTCCTGGAGACACGCCCAACAACTTGAGGTGCATACAACGATAATGACGCGTGTTCACAGCAAACGCAACTTGCGCATCACATGCATGGATTTCCATACGCAGGCGACGGAATCTTGTCGCCTGTGTAATTCTCGCTATCGCCAATGACGTAAAAAGTACCCGGATGTTGATTTCATCGACATTTACGGTGCATTATGGGATAGCTCGGAGGCCAAGTCACTTCCGTTCGTACGCGGTGATAGTACGCGAATGCTCTTTTGACTTTACACTGTACATATACAGCTCACAGCTATACAGCCGGCCGACTGTATTCTTCCGTGTACTCACTGTTTCCTCGAATTAAATGTTAGCTTTTATATGATTTGAAATTTCTCCATTCTAGAGAAATTGATGTAAATACGACTGTGGATCGTTACTGCGAAGCTGCCATGTGGTGGTCTCACGGCAATAAACAGACAAATTTACAAAAATATCGCGGGCATGCGAGACGTGACGTGGGTGGATTTTCCGGGTGACTCCACAGCAACTTGCTTGGAAGAAGTTTACTTGGGAGACAGGATAAGGTTCGAGATCACGGTTCGTTCACGATTGTGTTCGCGGCACTTCGACAGATAACAGATTATAAAAGATTGGCATTCCATGACGATATCAAGGTGGGTAGATATTTTGCAGTATTATTTTCAGCGTATGCACAGATGACTGATGTGCAAGTGAAGAGTTTGTTTGCAAAAACCGATAAGTCCATATTTGCCAAATGGAGATATTTGCGATTAAAGGTCAAGGAAAATAAAGAGAATAAAAAGAAAATTGTTGCTTCTTTTGACCATAACTTCAAAAATATACCTTTATATGTAGTGACCAATATATCATTTAAAAGGTGTTATTTTGAACTTTATGACAGAGATCTTACTTCAAAATCTTCAAAAATGGACTTATCGCTTTTTGCAAACAAACTCTTCAAGTCGATCGCAATGATCAAGCAGTACCGGTATGTCTAGCTTGTGTGCGTAGGATGCGTGCGCTGCGTTGCAGGCTATAATCAATGCAAGGCCTAGACAATGCGGAGGCTATAATAGCTACATTATGTATCACAGGCCTGGCTGGCTCGGCTTCTGGCGCCTATCCGTGGCCGTCGAGGCACTAGGTATGTACACGTACACGCACGCAGCCCTAACGCTGTGCAAAATATACCCCGCACCGGAAGTGCCCGATTCCTGGAAATGCGCTGAATCTTGACGAAAAACCCACATCCGGGTACTTTTTACGTCATTGGCAATAGCGAGAATTCATGCACGTGACGCGCAAGATGCATTTGCAGTGCAGACGTGCCTTGCTAGGCACACAAGGCCAATGAAGAAAAAAATTGTGGGCGTGTCTCCTTTTGATGAAAGTTTTCCAAAATTTGCCATAAGGGCGACGTTAATTGTAAAGAAAAACAAAAGTGAAAAAAAAATGTTTGGCAGATACAACCAGCCGATTTCAAATGATCCGATTGAGCTACCATAAATCACACACACACACACACACACACACACACAAACAAACAGACAAACAAAAATGGTAGAAAGCATTTGTGTCTCGCCACAACAAAAGGATCCAAAAGTCGCTGCCGGCTGAGCCGAGAAAACAGAGTTTGAGAGTCAGATCACCAAAATCAGTCACATCGATCGGATTTTTGTTTTTGAGACACAAATAAGTAGTCTAATGTATCATCTGGTGAAATTTCGAAGCTAAATGATTAAAGGAAAGGCATTGATTAGATTAGCGTTTTTCTGGGCCTTGATTTTCGAACTTATACAACGGAACAGAAACGTGTCCGAAGATTTGGATCACGCGCTACATGTTCTGCCCGTAGCAACGAGGGAGTGATCTTATTGGTCAATGCGTGGCTTCGTAGTTACTGATAGGTCATGCGTAGACCGCTGGCGCTAAACATCCCTTCTATTGTCAAGAGGTGAAAACTGTCTTATCTCGATGTGATCACGATTGCATTGAAGGAAAGCTTTGAAGGAGGTTTTCTCGAAACCCAGACCACTCGACATGCCTTAATAAAGTCATCGATATTTCCGCAAAGAAGCGCTTTCATGAATTGTGTTTTATATAAAAAAATAAAGCGGAAGGGTAAGGAAATGATGTCATGCCATTTTCAGAAAATCAACCTCCGCCGACTATCGGATCATTTTGTTGTAGTGGGTCACATCTGTTCTATCCCTTCCTTAATCTTTGCCAATAAACATACATTCATTAAAATGCTGTGTATATTATGGTATTTCAATATTTCGAGGTAAGTGCACTATGATACGGCTAATAAGTAGAAAACAGGCACTAACCTCTCTCGCCTTTGCCATGGCGACGAGACCAAAAGGCAGACAGAACATCCATGTTACCACTAATGCCATGCCACTGTAGTCCTTTATTTCCGGAAATGCTTCTCGGTTTATCACAGTGCTGGTGGGAACTATCTGTAGAAAGAAAAGATTCGATCAGGAAGGTGTTAGAGAAGTAGATAAAACAATACTCTTTCTTTTTTGTCTATGTTCCGTGCCGCGGACACGTTATACACTCTATCCCAGGTGTTAATGAATTGATTCGACAAAAGACAACATTAACAATAAATATGTACCATTAAATTATCAGTCATAACAAACAAAAATGTCGCTGCCCCTTTCAATATTTTATTACTATTATTATTATTTTTTTTTTGGGGGGGGGGGGGGCAGCAGTTACTTTATAGTGCATAAAACATGCATGGTACCCACACACAAAACACGTAAGATATAAGTATACTTCTTTAACTGTTAAATACGATTGAACACGCGAAGACACACATTAGCCAATAATCTTATTATTCAATCTGAAAAAGCATGGAAGTCAACATTTAATGTCATTTTACAGTGTTTACATTTTGACAGTGTTAAGAAAGATGTTACAAATGCAAACAGAAAAACTGACCAGAATGAATAATGATTAATTAGTGGAAAAGCGAGCAAAGAAGATGGGATTCAATCGGGATCCCTCCGATGGAATCCCATTTCTTTGCTCAGTTTTCCACTAAAGAAAGACGTTGTTACCTCGGGAACATACTCCGGTGCTGGGGCGATGCTGTGCGGGTGAGCCGGTTTCACGTTGATCCCTTGAACAGAGTCCATCATTTCTATTTCGACTTCTCGTTCACAGATGCCACGAATTATGAAGGTATCTAATTACACAAAGATATTTGGGCTCCATGATTTTGCAATTGTCTATCTAGCGCCTTCTTTTAATCCTTCCTCCTTTTTCTTGTTATTATCTATCAGCCTCCAGGAAATCATATTGCATGAATCAAAATCAATTACACGACGGTGCACGAAAAAGTGTTGTTCCTAACATCGTTTTTTTCACCTATAGTATTACTTGCAATTGCTTCGAACGTGAACAGGCTACTTCCACCATATGAAGACATAAGAATACCAAAGCCCCCAGCAACCGCTCTTCATTGAGGCATAGTATAGCGTACGAAAGATGTTCAAACGGTTTCATTACGTATGCTCCTGCGACAATCGCTCTCATGAAATATCTGTACGCTAAAGCAAACATAAATTCTATTCACAAAAGTATCTCTAATTCTGATTCTAATCCTAAATCCTCATCACTACCCTTAACCTAAATCCTAAGGTTGGAGAGATTAGACAGGAGCAATTGTCGCAGTAGCAAATGTCGTGTCACTGACAAACAAGTGCTCTTTTATCTTTGCGCAAGCAGTTTCAACAAAAGGTGGATTTCAACTTGGAAGAGAAGTATGTTTCTGAACCCTCGTAGTAAAAAAGAAGAAAAAAAAAAAACACACACGAATGTTCTGATTTCACTACTTACATTATTCACAAGCCTGATGTGCAGCACTTCACACACAGCTTCAAACAATGTACCCTGCCGTCTTATTTTGGCAGAAGCAAACACGAGGTTGAACTCATCCAGTATTTTGGACTGCACATTACCCACGCCGCCGATAGGGAGGGAAAGGATGACAAATGTTAATATTTAGCTGACAGGCTTGATACATAATAAGAGGTTTTCAAATTGCATATAATACGAATGAAAGTGAATTCATTATGCTGTCTGGAATTATAATTGATTATGTCATATTATGTGCAGAACGTCAATAATGGCAACAGACTACTCATCTATAGTGCAAATCTATAATACAATGAGAACGTTGTAATGCTTTTTTTTTCAGTTTGTGCACATGGTACGTGTTAATGGCATCGTCTACACTAGGCTAATAAGCTCGTAATGCTTTTTATGACATTTGCATTACAAAATGAATGAAACTCGTGTCGTAAAATAAAATTCATTTTCACGTGATAGTACACTTTTGAAAAGGTTATCTTACCCCTGTTTTCAAGCTTCCTACCGTAAGCTTAAAGGGACCCTTAAATTCCAAATGCATGTTGATTTGTGTTGATTTATGATACCCTCAACATCACTTTTGTGGTGAAACGAATATCTAGAAACATTTCATATATTTCTAACGATTTTTCTTCTATTTTCTTTCAGATTACTTGGGAACATGGATTTTAGCAGACATTCTTAACTCGTTCATAACGAATTGTTCGATCTTCGTCAAACAGATACAGAAGGGTATACGCTGTTCAAGACACTTAGGGCCTACTAATCCTGCTACGATCAGCTGTCCCAACCGAAGTTGATGCTTACAACTTGTACCGGTCAGAGACAGACATCTCCCTAATTCGGGATGAAATATGACGGATATTGAATTACTCAAGCATTGTCCTTCTATCATCAGTAGAAAAGGCACTGTTACAGAACTTGACTCAACTGGGCTAATTTTCCACAAATATGAATTGTTTAATGCCATGGAATTTACACTTACCCGTCCCTTGTTAGCCAACGTGATTCCGAAGGTGAACATATTAAGAAGACCTTTCGACCAGAAGCTTTGTGTGTGTGTGTGTGTGTGTGTGTGTGTGTGTGCGTATGTGTGTGAGTGTGTGTGTGTGTGGTATAAAATATTCAGAAAGAAAACGAAACAACCAAGAAATTGCGACTCAAATGATTTGCCGCCCGTAAAGTATGAATACCGGAGATTCTGACTTTTTTTTTTTTTTTAATGGAGGCTCATTGTACCCCACAGTCTGATTTACACGCCCGACTCCATTACACCTATTTATGTTCATGTGTACTGCGTGCTTTTATTTTGCAAGTTGCCAGGCACTTGTTCTGTGAACCAATGAGCCAATTCCATAATATTCATTCCTTTTTATGAAAAGACAATTGAAGCGATAAAGTCTGTGAAATCAATGCTACAATTTGGGAGGTGTTAAAACGCATATGTATAAATGACAATGCATTGACATACCCAAAGTTCAAATGCACAAAAACAAAAACAAAACAAAACAAAAACAAAACAATCCAGGACGCAAAAGAGGTGATGGGTGACTAATCTGGCGTTAATGCTCTTCACCTACGCGTTAATCATCTGCGTTCACAATTAATACGTCTGCATAGGTTTATGTGTGAAATCTGTGCACATTTGATTCATTAGCAGACAGAGGAGTAAAAGCAATGCCCTTTTGAATTAGCTATAGGCCTATATGAAAATACAAAACGGTATTGCTTCGTATTATGGTCATGTGACATATACAGAACTATCATTTCATATCGATTTAAAGATCTCAGCAACCAGGGCGGCATCAATCATGTTGTATTGAGGTCTTTAAATCTAAAATGTCTAAGAAACCTAAAGCCTTACAGGTTGTCCATTCAAGGCTAATGAGAGTGTCTAAACCGCTTCGTAGTGGTGTCTTATACCTGTGTATCGGCCTTATGTGAAGACAGACTTTCACGTCTTCTTTTTTGTATTCTTCTTTTACGGTATGTGTATTTTCAGTCTTTTTGCTTTGGTGTAAAGCGCCTTGTGCATTCAATTAAAATGGAAAATGGCACTATAGAAATTACATGTATCATTATTGTTACTATTATCTGTTTTTTTTTTTTTTATTGAACAACTTCATAGATATCATCTTTTTTCCCTTTTTTTTTATAGTATTGACGTGTAAACACTAGAACATTAATTCTGAAATAATTTGTTATAATAAGCGTCATTCCTTGTTGAAGTGACACAAAATTTCAACGGGGATGAATGTTGACTGATTACAGTGAACTGAAATGACCCTGATTATCATTTGCGAACTTGTATCTAATTAAAAAAAAGGGGGATGTACGTATGACAAGACAATTATGTTATCACAGTGTTGTTAAAATAAGCTGTAGTCATACGTAAGGGGTCAGGGTAAGGCGTCGAGGTAGCCTTTTGCCAAGGCCCTCTCACTTTGGGTGGTGAGAGAATGGGAAGTGAGTTCAGCTAAGTTAGACAATGCGAGGGCCTTCCGATATCTGATTCGTATCCTTATGTTTAATAGCCCTTTGAATAAGCCAGTTCGGGGTTCCAGTCTGCCCATGAGTAGAAAACGTTCATGTGTACTGAGAGACCGGATGGTTTTTATATTCACTGAGATAAGCATCTGTGATGTTATAGTTATTCGTGTCATCCTTATAGATGACGCTTGCCAGTACATCCACCTGACACCAAGTCTGGTATTTGGCAATGTTAAAAGAAAAAGTTTGTCAATGCACTTAATTCAAAATAATGACATGAATGCTCCTCTGGGTGTTGATTGACGAACCATTCTGGTCACCTGGTTAATGCAGGTCCATTCTTTGTTTGAATACGAATTCCATAAATTCCTTTGTAGGGCAAGCTGATGCATCATGTGGCTTTGAATCGAGTGAAGTGCCTAACCAACTGTCTTATTAGTGAAAAGGATTTGATTTATTTTGTATGAAATCAATTGTAAGTCGGGAGTTAACGACAAATCAAGGCCAATTCATCTTTGGTTTTTATATTGTTTCGTTTTGTTGTGTTATTTTGTTTGTTTGTTTGTTTGTTTGTTTGTTTGTTTGGGTTTTTTTTTTGCGTACGTGTGTGTATAGATGTAGGCCTACGTATGTCAGTCTTCTTCTACATTGTGAGAAACTCCATCCTTGACTTGAAAAAAGAATATTCACTCAATTGTTTCATAACTGCAGCTGCTTGATTCGGTCGAAAACCTTTCTGTTCATCTCTAATTGATGAATGTATGCTCTTCTACATATTTTGTATAGTCATGCATTAATAGTCACCCGTGACATGTATTATCAATGTAGTGTGGTAAAATTGGAAACAATGTCTCATTGTGAAGGCGGTTCAAATGAGTGAGAGAGAGAGAAAGAGAGAGAGAGAGAGAGAGAGAGAGAGAGACGGTGAGATTAGCACTCACCTAAGTATCACAAGTTCACCTTCTGCGTTCCGTTAATAATACCTGACAAGTTTGCTAAGAAGGTGACCATACGTAAGATTATGACAATACGAGAATTTGCCTCAACTTGAACCCCCTTTCTGCCCCCCCCCCCCCCCCCCTACACAGTAAGTAGTATGCATGCACAGACTCTAGGACCAGGAGGTTGCACTGTGCATTCGCCATTAACAAACTTGACTCTAATATTACTACTACAACAAACTCCGCTCTATCACTCACATTTAAAACAGTGCAATAGGTGCAAGATGTGTGGTGCGGCCTATAGCAATTGGGTGCCACAAAAGTACCGCTAAAGAAATGGAAATATATTATAACTCCGTTCACCCGATCTCGTAGCCTAAATTGTGCGAAAATGATGCTAACTGCGGCTAGAAAAAAGTCCAGGATAACACATAATATATATGTATGTATATTATATTTGATATATATATATATATATATATATATATATATATATATACATATTTAAAGGGTTTGTGTGCAAAAACCGATAAGTCCATTTTTGAAGATTTTGAAGTACGATCTCTGTCATAAAGTACAAAATAATACCTTTTAAATGATATTGGTCACTACATATAAAGGTATATTTTTGAAGTTATGGTCAAAAGAAGCAAACATTTTCTTATTATTCTCTTTATTTTTCTTGACCTTTAATCGCAAATATCTCCATTTGGCAAATATGGACTTATCGGTTTTTGCAAACAAACTCTTCATTCATTTATTTATTTATTTATTTATTTATTTATTTAAAAACAGCGATGTTATTTGTAGTACTGATCATAATTTATTAAGATCAAAGCTTCAAAGGAAGGAGCAGAATATTTCATTTTTTAGCTTGTCGAAAATTCAGTCCAAACAATCTGACAAACATTACAAATTCAGAAAAATCACAAATCACGCAATCTGTATATTTAAAACTGTATTACATTTTTTTTTCACATCCTACAATGTTTTGTGATACAACAGAAGTACACTATATCCATCACTTTGATTACTAAAGCATTTTCTTTAAATCACCGCTCACTGATAACTTTAAATTTCAATTATTACATTAGGAGTAAACTATGCCTTTTAGTATCCAGATAAACCTGTTTGACGTGTTTAAAGGTAGGAGATACCTTTTACAGACCTCCCAAAATGCAGCAAAACATTAAATATGAACCTCAGGGGACTTGTTTAGTCCACTGCTGAGAAATTTGGAAGTCAACAGTTATCTACAATTTGAATAATGCACAGAACTCAACTACTCAGTAGTTCTGTGTGTCACCCACACTTAAGCCTTTTTGTTGCAGTCTTCTGTATTTTTTATCTATAAACACAAATCTAAAAGTATAAGAGCTGATGAACATATAGAGTGTGTGCCAAGAATGTATATAGAAATGTTTGCAAGTTTTGATGAACTTTCTTCACAAAATATACATGATCGACACACATGCAATGCATGGGTCTGCAAAGGTAGCCTAGTAATGTACTGGAATTTATGGTGAGCCCCGAAAAAAATCCAATTCAAAATCTAACGGTCAATAAAAATGTACTAAATGTTACCTTCCACTTTCAATACTGTATGGGAGTTTCTAAAATGATACTCTCTTCAACATACCTTTGCGTTTATACAACTCTTTATTTAAGGCATGCAAATGGGATTCCCTACCTTTAAGGTAAAGCTTAAGCTAGAACTTCTGAATACTTTGATATCTAACTTGGCTATGTTACGAACTCTCTTGTATTTTGAAACAGGCCTGAATTTGCTTTGCAATACTGACTTTGTAGACATAATTGTGGTGATAGTATAATGGCGGCGATTTTGGACATTTCGATTTTGAGAAAAACCAAAGTTTTTATTTTTTTTTAATCCTTTAACATAATTTCTACTATTTCTTGTTAGGCATACGGTTGAAGTCCTTTTGTCTCAAAACATATATCTATATACATTTGTACTTACATTTTGTATTTTGTAAACTACTTGCAAGTTATTAGAAAAAGGTGGATGGAAGCCACTTTGAAAAGCTGTTTTAAATTTCTCGAATTTGTTAAGTGTTTTCATTGGTAGATTTGTGTTTTAATATATTTGATTAAGTATTGTATTAGATTCGTTGTCTCTCCCAATAAACATCTTGAAATTTACCTCATACATTGGGGATGCTTATTTGTAACGTTATAAGAAAACCGAAAAAATGGCAGCCATCTTGGATTTCTTGAAAGATTTCAAATGGTGTTCAGTGGTGTTGTATGTTTCAAAATCTAGGAGTATTTTATTAGGTTACTCGTGTCTCAAAACATATATCTAGACATCTAAAGTGTGCATTGGGGTTACCTATTATACTTGCGAAGTTATGAAAGAAAAAAAAAATGAAATGGTGGCCGCAATCTTGGTTTGCGAAAACGCCCAGAGAGAAAATAACAGGAACTGCCAACTCTAAACACTTAAGCAATATTTATTTCCTCAAGCGATGATTTTTCATTTTTACATCACTGTGTCTTATCGATTACAATAACATACCAGAACATATACAATACATAAGAGAGAAACACTCAAACAAACCAACATTGATGTACCGGTATAGTAATCATTCCATGGTTAGGTGTAAAGTATGAAGGATTTGGGTGATAATAATATGTATTTGTCCAGGGTAGCCTGTTCAGTGTTGCCACTGCTCTACCAGCTAGAGGACCCTGCCATTAGTATTACCCTAGCGTTGCCAGGTACCCATTTATACACCTGGGTCCACGTTAAATTTTATCTGGAGCTGGTCATGGTTACGCACATATTGATCACTTCCCAATTCTGACGTCAGGGGAGTTATTTTATGCATTGTACATTAATTACCTGGAATGTATAAATATCAGATTTCATTGTGAAATGATTGTAACGATGGAAATCTTATACAATAATATGACTTAAGCAAATGATTTTATGTTGACATCACTGATGAATTGAACAAACAATATTTTCCATATTTTAGGCCTGAGACATAGATGATATAATTACGCAGTCATTAGACATTGATGACGTAATGTTTTCTCAAAATTTGTACAGAGATAAATACATAAATAAAAAGAGAGATTGTTCAGAAAGGGAAGGTGGTCCGTAACCGCACGCAGAACACATAAAAAAAAAAAAATCGTACACGGTGAGCAGACACGATCCAGTTAATAGTATAAAACGACGAATAATCACATCCCTCGCATATTATTTTTTTTAACCGCAAGTGTATTCAATATTACTGTTATAATTATAATCATTATCACGGCTGAATATTATAATGATATATATATATATATATATATATATATATATGAAGGGTTTGTTTGCAAAAACCGATAAGTCCATTTTTGAAGATTTTGAAATACGATATCTATCATAAAGTACAAAATAATACCTTTTAAATGATATATTGGTCACTACATAATAAAAGGTATATTTTTGAAGTTATGGTCAAAAGAAGCAAAAATTTTCTTATTATTCTCTTTATTTTTTTTGACCTTTAATCGCAAATATCTCCATTTGGCAAATATGGACTTATCGGTTTTTGCAAACAAACTCTTCATATATATATATATATATATATATTCCATTTTATTGTAGTTACATTATTCGAGCTCACGTATTCATTCACACTTACTAGGAGATGTAATGTTATGCCAATTGTTCAACTCAAATGATTTATGACGTTAATAGTTGTAAATATATTCCTGTTTAATGTATTTTCAAATTAGAACTATTCATTGCACTGTACTTTTATTATCTATCAAACGTGTATCATACTTTATTAGCATTCATGCTCTCTTCTGGCACCTTTTATATCCAGGATCTGTATTCATGTACGTGTCCTTTGTTATGTATTATGCCATGCAATCATGGGATTATGAATAATAGACTTCAACTTCAATGGTAAATATTTGAACCATTTGAGATTTCAGGTTTCTTTTTTTTTTCACAATAGCTGCGATAGCTGGTGTCTTTTTGTCCATGTTTGCACAAAAAAGAACAGAAATATAAAAAGAGTTCTACAATCTTATACATGATAGACGACTTAAAGGAAACAGCCGTGTTGAAATCACGAGTCTTGAAGGGTTGTTATAAAACAAGAACGCAGTAAGCAGTAACTGAGACGACAACTATTATGGGCCCACAGACCAAACCAGCCATGGACCAGCGAAACGCCTGCTGTGATGCGTCATAGGCACCAAGGGTGTCTCCAATTGACTTTCTGTTTTTGGCCTGTAGGTGACAGAGAAGGAAATTTATGATAATAATTTTATGACGAAAGAGAAACTGGGGTGTTTCTAGTTTTGTAATTATTAGTCATCTTGCTCTTTCTCCTTTTGTAAAGTAAAAACAAAATGCAAGATCACGAATTGAAAAGCAGTTCCCCTCAAAGAATATTTTGAAAAAAAAAAGTATTCTTGAAGTCACCAAAGACAAGTAGTTTAACCGGAATCCCGGACAACGGCGTGGTACATTTGTTCTATATCCCTAAAAAAAAAAAAAACAAACAAACAAACAAACAAAAAAACAAAAAAAAACAAAAAAACAAAAAAACAAAAAACCCTAAAGGTATATTATGCATTGACTGAGAGATATTCTTTGCTGTCGAATGTCAAATGTCGCCGTGCAAAATATGTTTTTAAGCTTTCAATGGACTGCGAGGGAATTGATATAAAAGATGAATGATGGGAAATTTGAATGCTTGCTATATACATTAAAAATATGTAAGCTTATTGTGTCACAGAATTTGAATGTTGTTGGTAATACGGGACATAAGTTTCATTCTCCGAGATAGAAATGTTTGTTATCTTTGTAACTTGTGCACTTGTTTTGTTGGAAATATAGATTTGTGCTTGTCTTGCCTTGCGTGTGTTGGTGTGTGTGTGTTGGTGTGTTTGTGTGTGTGTGTGTGTGTGTGTAACTGTGCGTGTTTGTTTATGTGTGTTAGTGCATGTATGTTTGTGTGTATATGTGTGCATATGTCTTCGTAACTATGTTTCTTTCTGTATTGTATAACAGGGTTCTATGCAATTTAATTATAATAATAAACATAATATGAATTATATTATAATACCATAACATTAACAGATATAATTTGGTGCACAGCCACTGACCTCTAGCGCCTTGTCAATGGCAACAAATCCCATAGGCAAACAGCAAAATATTGTGACCAGGATTGCTATAACAGTGTAGTCCTTGATTGCTGGAATCTCTGGATAAGCTGATACAGTGTTGGTAGTAATGCTCTGTAGGAATTAAAAACACAATCATATTGGTAAGGGTTCTCTTAAAACAAGGAAATTTTCAATACTCCAAATGTACACAAACTGTCAAAGTTTCATTTTTACTAGCGGCAAAACATGAGCAATGATCATATCGATAAACTGCTCTTGTATGACAAGTAAAAGCTACTCTACACAATATTTCGCTAGCATAATGTGAATGTGCTCATTGCCCCTTCTTTAGGCTTGTAATGAGCATTTCTGTTTTACAGAAATACCCTTTACAAGATGCACAACACGTGATTTTCTCCTGCTTTCACCATTGGTATTAAGGATGAAGTATAAGTTGACTACTGTGTGTGTGTGTGTGTGTGTGTGTGTGTGTGTGTGTGTTTGTGTGTGTGTGTGTGTGTGTGTGTGTGTTTGTGTGTGTGTGTGTGTGTGTGTGTTTGTGTGTGTGTGTGTGTGTGTGCGTGTGTGCGTATGCCTGTGTGTAGGTGTGCTGTTCACTTGTTATATGAAATTACAAGTGGTTGGAGGCAATGGGTGATCACAGAACAAAGAGGTATAATTGCGAAAGAGACATAGATAGATGGAGAGAGAGAAGGACAAAAAAAAAAGATACAGAAAGGAAGATGGAGAGAGAGAGAGAGAGGGGGGGAGTTTTAACAAGGAGAGGCGCTGTTACCTCGGCAGCAACAACTTGCGAGGGATCGGAATTTGTGGGCGGTGGAATATAAACTGGTGGTGTGCCAAGGGTGCACGGGTAAGCTGCCGGTTTCACTGTGATTTGTTGAACCGTGCATTCAGGACGAGATCTTCCGATGGAGCCCATCATATTGATTCGTGGCACCTGCCAAGAGACATTTGGTATATCATCATGACAACCAGAATTGAATATAGTCATTGCTTCCTCGGAAAAGCCAAGATCAAGCCACAGTTCAGTGTCAATCCTCCGAGATATACACACTGTAGTTAAGATCGTATCAGTACATTCAACTCATTCACCCAATTCCTCAAACCATATCCAAATGTTTTCCGTCCTTATCAACTTTGACTGCAAGGAATACCGCCTTCTGTCTTTTGATTCATTATATTCGTTATTCCGCGGGTTCTATAATTCGAATAAAGTTCGGTCTTTCCAAAATTCATTTTTTCCTTTTTTTTCTTTTTAGAAATCGAGATAGTTATGCCTTACAAGTTTGTTACACCCTGCACAGCCAATTAAAAGTGGACAAAGTATAAGACGTAGAGGCAATTTAAAGGAAGCGAAACTAACATAAACTATTTAGTTTTGCTGACATCGTTATAGAGTACAAATTAGCCTACTAGCAATAAGTATGATGAACTTTTAAAGGGCCGATGGAAATAGCGTAAAACCATAGCCATGCTGAGAGAAATAGCTAACGTGCAAGCCAGGGAATTGGGAAAAATGGTGCATAATAATTGACAACAATAGATAGACTACAATCAGTAGCCCTTTTGGGTCAGTCGTTATAATACTCTAAATCGACAATTGCGCGGTGTTGACATGTTCCACCCTCTCAATCCTGCTAACATTCGTCGGACCATAATGTACTGATTATTTGACCCACCACTGCCAGAGGAGCCAGAATATCAGGCTCATATTCTAATTCATTGACAGTGTGTTTTGAATCCGTTTACTTTCATTGATAATTATTATCAAATTATAATCATAAGGGCTAAATCTATTTGAGATCAGAGATAAAGAAGACGAAAGAGATCATACGGCCTTGTGTGGGGAATAATTTATTCATCAAAATATATTTCCCTTAAACTTGTGTTTTACATTATTATGATCGCGAATTACAGGCAGAATTTCCACCATACAACCATCCACGTCATAGTGTAGCGGCAAGAGCGGATCAGTGTGATGAACCAGGCCTTGTTTCGCATAACCAACCTATTATACACAGCGTGATGTACCGACAAGTGCTCTGTTCTCTTAATGGTGCAATAAACAGTATCAGTCCTATCAGCAGGTGAGCAGCAACTTGAAGCAGAAGTGCCTTTCCTAACTCTGTTGGGGGAAAATGTTTTGATTTAACCACTTATATTATCTACAAATCTGATCTGCAGCACTCGCACACAGATTCCCACAATACACCCTGTAGTCTTTCCTTGAGAAAAGCTAACATAAGGTCATTGGATTCTCATTGAATGTACGCAACCATGCATGACTGTGTAGTACCCACGTCGCTTGTATAAGGAGGGGAAAAAGACAAATGCTACAATTAACTGTACACTATGCCCCCCCCCCCCCTCAAAAAAAAAAAAAATGATTTCCGCATTGATAACTTTCAAAATGATCCAAAAATCTGAATGCTATTTTAGGGTATGAAACTATAACCTTTGCCTACACCTTGCAGATTGGAAAGCCTTATTCGATTTTGAAAGTGGTCACAGAAATATGCGCATTGTTTTTAAAAAAAAAAAAAAAAAAACATGTCATAGGTACGTTCTTCCTAGTTTAGCACTGGGGTGCTCTCGCCATTTTTTAAGGTGTGAGCACAATGGACACAAATTGGAAGGAATTAACGCTTTCTATGCCAACAATTCAAATAATGATCATCGTTCATACACAAACCTATACTCAGGAAATAGGCATGGCACTCAAAGGGTAAGTCCCTGGCACAATCCCAATATCTCTGTGACCACCAAAACAAATCGAATTGAATTTTCTGTAAGATGTATGCAATAAACTACAGTTTCAAACCTTGAAATTGATTTTTTATTGATTCACAATTTGTAAACTTATTATTGCAGAAAATGCAATTGCATATTTTTCTGGACGTGTTACAGCTGCCAGGCTAGATTAACAATGACAGCGTTTCATGTTATTGTACAAATGGCGATTAGTTCATTACACCGAATGTGTGTATAATCAATTATGGCGCAAATTGGACGGCAACAAACTACTTATCCTTAATACGAATCAATTATAATGATGTGTTGTTTTCATTTTATGCATAACATATGCTTCATTAGGCTAATCATCTCATTATTATGCTCGTTATGACAATTGCATTACTGAGGGAATTAAACTGGTGTCAAAATGATTCCCCTTCATGGCATACTTTTGAAAAGGTTGTGTTACCCTTGTGTTCAAGCTCACTGCAGTAAGCCGGGTAATACACATTATGTTAATTTAGTTATTACGTTGGATTTTGCTATCTAGCCTGAGAAACCAAGGGAACGCAGGTTACAAAAGCTGCAACCAGGGTTCATGATTATCTTCAGTTCCTATCTAAAACGCTGTCAAAAAACACAAAGCAACTTTGTTTTTGAGTCATATGCCTAGTACTTATACAATGCCGTGACTGTGCATCACAAAACCAACCAAAAAGTCACACGCCCTGATTTCATTGTGACTCAAAAAAAAAAAGAAAAAAAAAGTGTGGATCCACCAAGTTAGTCTTGAGTTTGTCAATATTTTCTGTAAAAGAAATTCTTTTACAAAATTCTAAAGTTTGGGTTCCTAAAAAGGAATATGAAATTGTGTTTTATACCGTTTTTAATAGAACGTTTTTTTTTTTTGCTTTTGTTTTTGTTTTTTGTAAGAATGTATAGTCTGATTAGGTATGACTCAGAGCCCCATTTTTTTATTTCATTCTTTACACACTCTTCTCTTTCAACTCTAAACAAATCTGAAAGGATGACTGAGTTAAAAAGAAACTTAATTTGATAATGCCTTCATTGTCGTTGTTGTCGAGTTTTCCAATTTGTTTTTGCCCCATTTTTTCTCAGTTCAAACTTTTTCAAAGTTGAGTGTTTTCTTCTGAATATATATATGTATTTATTTATTTTTTTTTTTTTTAGGGGAGTTCAATGAAATTGAATTATGCTTCCCTACAAATCCTAAAACCTATTTTTTTTTCCAGAATCGGTCCTTGCCCAAAGTTCCATTGTCTTCTTTTCTGTTTTTTTTTTTTTTTTTTTTTTTTTGGGGGGGGGGGGGGCTTGTTTCTTTTGTTGTGATGCAGGGTCACATGATTATGGTACAAACTACTAAACTATACTGCTAATAAGCCCAATATTCTAATTACACAATTCGACACTAACCCTTGGAAAGTCAATTTAGCAACGCATCCATTTTTTTCCCTACTTGAATATGTTGATTAGACGATGATGATATTTAGATACATTACAGAAGTCTGATGAAGTTAATGAAAAAAAAAAATGCCCAAGGAAGCATTCAAGCTAGTTATACTTCAGTACCAATAAGGAACACGAAAAAAAAAATTGAAACGATACATTTTTTTTCTAGGATATATGGTAAAGTTGGAGCGTCTACTGGACATGTATAGGCTTCTAGTGAAGCCGGATTTTCCGATGTGTTCTTGACCAGTGGAGCTCATTGAAATCACTGTGTGGTGATCAGTCGTTTACAGCGTGTGTTGTGTTGCGAAATTAATCATACATTTCTGATTTTGAGGAAATGTAATCACTCATTCCATTCAAAGTAATGCAGGACACTGGGATTGGTAATATGCAATTAAAAAAAATCAAAAACAAAAACACGTTAAATAGGAGCATTTGGCGATCCATCGCCTTGTAAATTTCCAATGAGTAAGACGTAATGCCGATGTGACAAAACCGTATGAACCCCTTATAAACAATGATATATATATATATATATATATATATATATATATATATATATATATTTCAGTTTCAACTGTTTTCTTGATTGCTTCAGTGATAAATGTATCACAACGAAACTAAATCTATTATACCACAAATATTCTTATGTAAGATTAATATAAGTATGTTAAATATATGCTTGCATAGCTGTAAGAACCTAGCCCAAAATCATTGTGTTCTCATGTTATTGTATCTTAACCTATGGAATTTCATGTTATCATGTTATCATATTCACATGTATGTTGTTAATAAACTCAACTCAACAATAACATGTGGATTGGTTGAAACATACTTGTTAAACAGGGTTAAAGGGACTGTCCGATCTTCGTCAAGCTTCGCTGATTCGTTAGGTAATGTCTGCACTCACTCCATCTACATACATTTCAGAAATAAATTCTACTATCAGCTAAAGGTATTGTCTTGTCATATAAAAGACATCCAAAGAAGGAATGTTGGAAAACGTAGACAACAGCTATGAAACCTGAACATTGGCCGAAAGATTTACTTTCATTTCGTTCTGGTTTATTTGATTAAAGCACGTGGCTTACTATAACTCGTATTATTTTCTTGTCTAGTACGCACAGATTACACATAGTTTTCATCAAACAGACACAGAAGGTAAACGCTAATCCTGCAACGATTGTTCCAAACGAAATTTGCTGCTTACATCTTTTTATTTCGAGATTTGAGTATGGAAGAATTCAATAGCATTTTACCTTTCCGACGTCAATAGAGAATGCATTGTTACGAAACTTTACTGAACGGTGATAAAGCTCTACAATATCGTTTAATGCCATGAATTCACACTTACCCGCCGCTCGTTGGTCAACGTGATTTTCAAGGTACCTGTGAAGAAGACCTTTCGTCCAGAAGCCTTGTGTATATATGTTTGTGTGTGTGTGTGTGTGTGTGTGTGTGTGTTCGTGCGTGCGTGCACGTGTGCATGTGTTATGACATTAGAAGGCGAAAGAAACCAGACGTTTACAACTCAAATTATTGGTGGCCAGAAAATCATGGATGCTGCCATCAGTCTAGCGCCATAATGGAGGATCAATGTGCCCTGTACGTGTATTATACACATACACGCTCTGCTGTACCCTGATTACGCTTACGGAAATTGATGCTGCACGCTTTTTTTTTTTCCCACTGCCGCGCCAAATTACGAGGCACGTTTTGTTTGTCATAAAGCCAAATCCATTATTTTTTTATTCACTTAAGACACTCGATCCAATCTGCGGAAACAATTCAACATTTGAGGATATGTTAAAAAATGCCATCAATGCCAGTGCTTTTGTAATACATCCAAAGAGTAGATGCAGCGTTACAATGTCTATTTTCCTACCGGAAAGAACATAGTCAGTGTCCCACAGTGTCTTCAGATACTCGGCTGTGTGAAAACACTAGAATGTTACAGTGTAAACATGATTTGACAGTGTGGTGTGGTTTTTCCACAGAGTTCATATAATAGTGTTCTTTTTTCACATTCTGAAATGGTGATTCACAATGTGTTCAAAATGATAAAACGATCGAATTGTACAGTGTGAAGAGATTTCACGCTATGTTCACAATGACTCCATGCTGTGTTTCACATTGTGTGACACTGTATTTTTTCCAGTTGAATTATTCTTAACGAAAATAGATGAACTAGTGATGAAATAATAAGGAGTACAGGCTTTACTCTTGCAATGTCCTTTCTAAAGTCTATACATGCAAGTACAAAATGTAATTGCTGCGTAGTAAAGTTTTGTCATACAAATTTGTGTAGGCCTACTCAGTACTATATCATTTTTTTTTATACACCACCTAAAACGAATGTAGCTATCCGATTGGTTGATTGCCCATCACGTGATATATTTAATTAAAAGTTCCATCGCACGCTGTGGCTGTAAGCCATGCAATTTTGTTTGAGCAAGAATGGATAACGCATAGTTGACGTCACCCATTTCCATTTCACGATTGACGCGAAGATTTTATTCCATCGCCCGGCTCTGATGTCACAGTATTGCCGCGCGCACTCAACAATTACAAGCGCGCTTACAAGCGCTTACTTTTGTCACTCATTTTTGCGTACATAGAGCGCCTCTATCTTTCACCTCGTACAAAATCTTGTACCATCCAATGTCTTTGGCACCATAGCACTCGTGACCATTTGCTCTTTGTATAATATCTAGATTTAAGGCTGTCAACAACCAGTGTAGCAGCTGCGTGTCTAGGTTTAAAATATCTAAGAATCCTCCCAAACTTTTACGTGTTGTCCATTCAATTTTGGGTAGATTCTAAGACATGCTGCTACACTGGTTGTTGAGACCACAACCATGATTGGCATTTTCTCAACAAATTTGCTCACCGCATGTCTAGCGTAAACGCTTCTATGAAGAGAAATGCATGGCTTTAATTGAAAAGTAGACAGTTTTCTGAAAGCGCATGTACATTCGGTAACACACATAGGCCTATAGCTAAAGGGTCAGTCCACATTAAGTCAACGAGTGGTGTTGACCTGCCCCCCCCCCCCACGTTCTGCTGATGCTGACACCACAACAATAGCATTATATCTATGTAACCCAACACTGCAAAAGGAGCTACCAGTCATTTAACGATCGATATTTCCACAATGTACCCACAGATTGGTGTTTATTCTTCTGCTTCCATTGATATTATTATCATGATGGCTAAATCGATACAGTGCGCAGAGATAGAGATGATTAAAAGAAAGAACACAAACTTATGGACCAGTTCTGTAATTCCTTTAAACGAAGGAACTGTTCCCAAAGTAACAACAATCGCGATAAGCATGAACCGGCACGTTACCAAAACAACACTAACATAAAAATAACAAAACCCAGTTGCCTAGCAACCGGCGTTCATTCACGCATGGTGGTGATCGATACCGAATCGACGCAGTGAACCTGATCTTGATTCGCAAAACGCGTTCACATGATACTATCCTTTGCAAATAACAAGTGCCCTGCCGTCTTTGTGCAATAATGAGAAACAGGTGTGCAGAAGCTGCACCAACTTGAAGCAGAAGTGTGTATCAAGAGTTCATGTAAAAACAAACTGATTTGATTCATTGCTGACAATATCTGCAAATATGATATACAGCCCGTTTACCCATCTCCAACTTCCTCTTTTATTCGACTTACAACTTTAGTATTTCGATTTTAGTATGTAGAAATTGTATACTGCACTTAAATGTTTGTCGTCTTTTCTTTTTTTCTTCGACGTCTTTTGATATTAATCAAAAGTAATGTGAAAACATGCAAGTTAAACTCAGTTCATGGGAAAGAGCATTCCACTCTCTTTTGTTTGAAAATTACAGTTAGTAATTCAGCAATACTGGACAGAATGATGTCATTGGGAGTATCTTGTTTTGGAAGCATTTGGAGGGGTAGGGATCCATGATGTGACTCTTATTATGGGATGGTGTGCAATTCAACCTTCCGTAAACATCTAGTTAAAAAAGAAATACATGTCATGCAGCCACAGTGGTGTCAAAAGACTGTGACATCAATAACTGTTGAACTCATTTATTTTTTTAGCGATGATGGCGCATGGATTAGACAACAATAGAATTCGTAACTTTGAAATGAATTATCCTATTTTCGCCAATCTTTACGGTTGTAATTTTGAAGGTAAGTTTTAGGAATAGGCCTCACCCAGATGTCTGTTTGAGTATGGGACCAGAAGGCTATGAAAACAGTCAAGCGGTTTTGCCTTCAGCGATGTTTAATTGAGCTAATTGCCAAGGACGCGTTTTGTCCGCCATAAAGCCAAATCCATACTTTTCTTGGAGTACAATGAGACAATAAGTTTGTTCAGATTGTGTGTTTGTTTGATTGTGTGTGTTTGTGTGTGTGTGTGTGTGTGTGTGTGTGTGTGCTTGTGTGCGTGTGCGGGGCGTTTGTGTGATAGAATGATATTATAATTTGTTTGCGCAAAGGAGAAAGGTGTCCAACCTGAAGGCCTAATAGGAGGCCTTCAAAAGCCTCCAAATTTGCTAACCTGCTAAATATCCAAATGCCTTTTTTTTTCCTTTTTTTCTTCTCAGCGACACCAACGTGACAGATCTAAGTAAATGGTCCAAACATGTATTTTCCTTTAGTAACCTTTATAATTTGTTTATACGTCTACTCCCCTTTGAACTGAGGGGTTTTCCCCCACAACGTAAGTAAACCAAAACCAAAAGATTTTTTTTTTTTCAATTGAGACAAAATTATCCACTTGGCAGTTTTGGCGCTCCTTTTGGACAATAGTCTACAAGAATGGGCGGGAGACGGACTTTCGATACCCAGGTAAAACCTTTACAGACCCACTTTTCTGACTTAGTTTTGATGTCAGCTAATTGGCACGTGCAGTGTTAATTCATATTATGTGTATGTGTGTTAAAAGGTCATGGACAAGGGTGTTGTCACGTTTTACCCCTAATGATTCAGCAAGTGTGCGCGTGTGTTTGTGTGGGGGGGGGGGTGGGTGGGGGTGGGTGTATGTGTGTATGTATTTCTGTCTACTGCTATGTTGGTGATAACTTCAGACACTGCACTTGACATGAAAAAGGTTTTACATTGTAAGGGATGCTATAGTTTTAGTCAAGGGCGCCAGAAGCGGGGGGGGGGGGGGGGGGGGGGCACAGGGTGGCACTTGCCCCCCAAATAAATTATTTGGGGGAAGGGGGGCAAAACGAGTTTTTGCCCCCCCCCCCCCCCCCCCCGTGCCCCCTTTAACAAATAATTAATCAATTATTTAATGACAAAAATGACCAATAAAGGCACTTTTCTTGTCAAAAAGTTGTCAATTTCATAACTTAAAATGCAAAATTGTCGCCCCTTACGGGGCGAAAATCATAATTCATTATTAATACACATTATGATATCTATACACTAATATTTACTTATGAGTAAATTTAGTGTACAGATGGTAGCCTCGCCTCCTTGAGTGTTCCCCCTGAAACATACCTTTGGTAAACCTTACATTTTCCCCTTCTTCTATGCTTTTTATCAATATAAGAATGATTTTATTGCTCCAACAATGCGATCGCATCTAAGCTTGTAATGAATACATTTTAGACGAAAGGCAAAGTGAAAGTGGCTCGCTCGCTATGATCGTACATGTAGTAAAATGAACAGTTTTCATAAGTTATGATGATAGTCCTTCGCAGTGATGTTTGTTTTACTACGTTTTGTTCCCTAGAAATTTGAATTAAATTGTTCAGTAAAACGCGACTTTTACACTCTCTTTTTACAAAAAGTCCCTACCGTGATACCCCACTCCAACACCTTCCCCCGCTCTGTCGCTTCGCTCCTTCGCCGAGGATCTCACACCGTCACATAATGTACCCCCGTATGTTATAATTGTAGTCCTTCATACTGTTTTTTTTTTTCGCCATGTTTAATTCCCTAGAAAGTTGCTTTTCAATGCTCTATAAACGCGACTTTTGTACTTTTTTTTCCCAAAAAGTCCCTACCGTGGGAGGGGGCATCCCCCTCCCACCACCCCCCTTCGGTCGCTTCGCTCCCTCGCCGAGGATCTCACACCGTGACATAGATGTACCCTCCCCCCATATGTTATAATAATAATCCTTCGCACTATTCTTTTCACTATGCTTAATTTCCTAGAAATGTGCTTTTAAATGCTCTATAAGCGCGACTTTTGTACTCTGTTTTTACCAAAAAAAAAAAAAAAATCCCTATCGTGGTATCCCCCCTTCCACACCCTCCCCCTGCTCGGTCGCCTCGCTCCCTCGCCGAGGATCTCACACTGTCACATAAAAATGTACCCTTGTATGTTGTAATCATAGTCCTTCGCACTAAATTCTTTTCACTATATTTGATTTCCTAGAAATTTGCTTTTAAATGTTCTATAAGTGCTAATTTTGTACTCTGTTTTTACAAAAAGTCCTTACCGTGGGAGGGGGTACCCCCCGCTCGGTCGCCTCGCGACCTCGCCGAGGATTTCACATCGTCACATAATGTGTTCCGGCGTGCTTGGTTTTAGTTAAGATGAGGATACAGATTTTAACTTTTTAACTTTTTATTGAAAATCACGTATATGAAATAGAAAAAAATTGCCCTATATCGACGTAAATAAGCACTTAATTGATCAGTGTTTCAGTAGTAGCCATGATAACAATGTCATAGGCGTACATACTCGTCGAGTAGGATTTGCACCTACGACCTCCTGATCACCGGACAGGCGTCATCTCCATTAGACCACGAAGTTTTCGCCCGACAGCAAGACTGTTTAGTGTTGGTTCTAATCCTTATAGCATACAACGGGTACTGCGTAATTATTAAAATTCATGAAATTCTTCTGTCGAGATGTTTTCATTGCAACTGATTGACAAATTGCCCTACATCGACGTAAGTAAGCACTGAATTGATCAGTGATTTAGTAGTAGCCATGATAAAAGAAATCATTATTTTGCGTACATATACCCGAGTAGGATTCGAACGTACGAACCATCATTTGCTGTCGGGAGAAAGCTCGGTATATAGTCTAGTTGAGATATTTCTGATAGAATGCGGCAGATTTGAAAATTTCGCGAAGACAAGGAATACTTGGACAAATGTCCATTAATTGTTGCTCTTTTTCTCTTTTCTATTTGTTTTTTTTTTTCTCTCTCGAGTTTGAAAGCTTCTGAGGGGATTATGTAGTATGATAAACTCCCTAACGATGATATGTTACCTTTATCCGTGCTCCCAACCATCCACCTTCCCATCACAATAAATAAGGCTCCATACTCAGAATAAACATAAATAATGAAGTTAGATTTACGAGGGAAAGGGATAGAGGCTTCTCAAGGGAGTCCAAGCACGATGCGTATTGTTTGTTGAGTATGTAGTGTTATTACTAAATACGAAGGTTTTAAGCTCATTTTACGTCAACAATTAACTCGCTTAACCAAATGAATGATTGCTGTAAGATCCCATCTTATTTAGACCTTTTATTTTTTGTGACACTCACTCAGTGCACAACCTCAAACATTACGCAGTTGCAAAAAAAAAAAAAAAAAAAAAAAAAAAAAAAAGAATGTACGGTATTACCCAGTAACCGCCCAGATCACTCTACACCAGCCATCCGCTGTGTTTATTGACTCCGCCTTATATTGAACCTTGCATTATCATGCATTAATGTTTTGTCATTGCTCTTTAGTTTTTAGTCCGTTGTGCCCCTATTCAAATGAAACAACACACATCAAACAGATTGGTAACTGAAACTGTAATCTGGAATTGCTTCCATATTTAATGTAGCCTACGTATGGGGTTAGAAAGAGGAGCAACCTCGGCATGTGCACAATACTGTAACTATACATAATGTTATACACTGTAGTTACTTTTATAATGGATTATCAGCATGCACTTGAAACTACCTTTTTTTTTTTTAATAAAGAAGATTCCAGTTTCGAGGTTTAGATTATCAAAAAGTTACATGACATTCATTTATCACCATTTGTTTCGATTGCTCTTTTACATTTACGCAGGTTTTTCATACTAGTCTAGATTGTTCTTTTTATTCGACTCTACACTGCATATCACAACGCTCTGCCTCCAGCAAAGAGGTGTACAAGTACTTGCAATATACGTCACGACTGTCATAATAGATGTTGTTATCAATATAGTAGATGCATAGATCAATAATGAAAGAAAAGCTTTAAAGATCTTGATGTCAGGTCAATAATTGACCGTATATAGGCCTAATAAGTAACAGCAATTGAAATTACCGCTGATGCTTTCACATTTACCCATTGCTTCATTTTGTTTCACTTTCAATTCTTATTATGATATTTACATCCCAATACACACAGGCACGTTATGTACCGGTCCCACACAGGTGCGCTTTATGTGCATAGATTGGAGGTTATCCGGTCTTTGGAATAAACAGACGGAAGTAGCTTGAAATGACCGCCGTAAAAAAGTACATAAAATATCCACGACCGAAATTTACTTATATTTATCAGAGGTGTTTTTTCCACTTAAAGAGACCTACGGATGATTTTCGGATTTTTACATTTAAACAACTATAAATTAGCTCTACTGGGGACAGAGTTTCAGAATTTATGATCATTGGGATGAAAGTAAGAATATTTTCGAAATTTATGGCAAAATGGTAATAAACAAGGATGATGACATGCCAGGGTCACCATAAGAATGCACGAGTAGGGGTTCAAGGACGCAGAATAAAAGAAAAAAAGGCATGTATAGAAAGTGCTATATTTCTGGAATATGTGAGCCTCCTATGTCATTATCCTTGTTCAGTCTAATGTATTTACGTTTTTTTTTTTTTTTTAAGTACCGCTTCTCTGCTCAAGGACCACAATTAATTCCATAAATCTACACATGGAGCTGTCGATTTATGTATACTTCATGATGTGAAATTATGAAAATTGTCTGGAATGTCCCTTTAATGCAGCCGGCATCTTTTCTTATTAGACTTCATTTATCACTGTAGTAGAAAGAAATCCGTGTGCTTACGTGAAGTATAATACACGATGCTTTGTAGAAATAGGTCACGAGGAGAAAAGGGGGGGGGGGGAGGAGGGGACTCTGTTAAAAAAGGATAAAAAGCCACCCAAGTTTCAAGTTCAAGTTTGTATAACATTTATTTTCCAACTTTTGAAATTTTAAGGAAGAAAGGAAAACGGGTGTCTAGAATGCCTTAACAAAGTTCTGTACTACAATTTGTGACCGTGCACCTCAAAACGAACGTAAAGTCGCACACACTGATTTTGCGTGACGACTGAAAATAAGTGAAATGTGTCAACCTAGCCGAACTTGACTTTTTCATATTTTCTGAAAGAGCGGATCTTGTTTTAGATTATGTTAAAATTTGGTATCATAAAACGGGCAGGAAAGAGTGTTTTTTAGCAGTTTATCTCGAACATTTTTGATAGAATAGTGTGATTAGGTGTGTCTTTAGAATCCCTTTTTCATTTCTGAAAAACCTTGTCCACACTCTTCACTTTCAACTCTAATAACTTTTGAAAGGATAGTGCTACTGCTTTGAAAGTTGGCATTAATTATGGACAGAATGTGTTAATGAGTCATGCCTAATTTCAGTTTAATCTGATAATCCCTTCATTGTTGTTACTCTGGTGGTTTACGACCTGTTTTTTGTCCCATTCATCGCACAGCCAGCACGGTTTGGTAAAGATTGAGCGCTTGAATAGACACTGTACTTCAGAGCCTCTTTTCTCAGTTCACACTTTTTCTGAGTTTGTGCTTTCTTTCTAATATTTAGATAGGTTAGGAGAGTCCATTTGATTTGAGTTATACATCATTTTGAAGCTTAAAGTCTGCACTTTCAGAATATGGTCTTAACTAAAAATTCATGTCTGGCGACTTTTTGTTTGTTTTGAGGTGCAGGCTCACATTTAATGGCCTATGATTCTGAATCGTCCTCCTGTCGCGTTATATTCTTTTGTTTATCGAAATGTCCATCACAAGACAACTATTAATGCAAATTGGTAACTTACGTTCGAAGTGACGTGACAACAGCATCATGGCGTTTTATAGAGCATTTTTTTTTTAAATCGCTGACTAAGGTTAATTTTCCGTTGGTTTCGAGTCTGCTCATTTAGGATATGGCAATGAAACCTCTGCGGCAGTTACGGGTAAGATAATTGTCTTGCCTATGCGTACGTGACTCGAGCTTTATGATACCATTTTTTTTTGTGTGTGCAAAAGTCGAGAACAATGCATGTAATGTTGTGTGATGACCATCAAGATGACGATGGTCATGATGTTATGTCCGCATTTTTTTTTTCTAATTCTGGTGAAATCCAGGCTTCACGCATCAGTGCTCTGCAATCACGTGATATTTGGAAATCCTCAAATCTGGAAGCCAATATCCAATCAGTTAATGACATGCACATAAGTGTAAATCACACACACACACACACACACACACACACACACACACACACACACACAGCCTCACTCACCCATGTCCCCCACCATACATCCAATCCAGATCATGGGTGTGTATAGGGGTGTGCCTGCGTAGGTGTGTGTACATTATGGGTATACATTAGTGTGTGATGTGTGCCTGCGTGTGTGCTCTGTGCTTGCGTTCAAACTCACAATAGGTATATTGGTACAGTTCCACTCCCAACTTCCGTGTCTCAAGTTATTTCAAGGTTCAATAATGTTCAAGTCTCATATTTTCAAACAGCACAACTCATGTTATTGCTGCATTCCCATTCATCGAAGTACCGAAGTATTAACAACTTACTTCCATACCCTAAGGCAGTCTTCATACATGTTGTTAATTCAGCTTGTTGTTTGTGGAGGAAAAGGCAGCCATGCAGTTCAAACCCACATAAGAGGGAAATCAAGTTAAATACTGTTCCAGTACAATTTTGCTTATCAGAACTCTTAAGGGAACAGTGTTGGAGAAGGTGGATGTTTGAGCGTATTGTGACCGTGTATCACAAAACCAACAAATAGTCGCACTCAGTAATTTAGTGTGAAGACTGAAAATAGGTAAAACGAGTCGACCTAGTCAATCTTGATTTATATATATATATATATATATATATATATATATATATATGAAGAGTTTGTTCGCAAAAACTGATAAGTCCATATTTGCCAAATGGAGATATTTGCGATTAAAGTTCAAGCAAAATAAAGAGAATAATAAGAAAATTTTTGCTTCTTTTGACCATATCTTCAAAAATGTACCTTTATATGTAGTGACAAATATATCATTTGAAAGGTACTATTTTGTACTTTATGACAGAGACCGTACTTCAAAATTTTCAAAAATGGACTTATCGGTTTTTGCAAACGAACTCTTCATATATATATATACATATATATCTTTGGAAAGAACAAGTCCGCTTCCACATTTTGTTAAAGTTTGGGATCATAAAAAGATCAGGAAATTATAAAGTATTTTATGCAGTTTTTCTCGAACACTTTTTGGTAGATTATTGTTATTATGTCTTGTATAGAATCCCGTTTCCATTTCTTAAAAACCTGTTCATACTCTTCACCTCCAACACTTTTAACTTTGAAAACGATGGTGCTACAGCTTTGAACGTTGGAGTTAATCATGTATTATGTGTTAAAATGCATGTTTAATTTTAGCATAATCTGATAATCCCTTCATCGTTTTTGCTCCGGTGATTTAAATCCTGTTGTTGTTGTTGTTGTTGCTTTTTTTTTCATGGAACCGCTAGCACGGCTTGGTTATTAAAGACTAAGTGCTTGATATACGATGTACTTTAGATCCGCTTTTCTCAGTTCACACTTTCCAGAGTGTGAGCTTTCTTTTCAATATTAGGATAGATTGGGAGAGTCCATTTGAATTGAGTTATAAATCATTCGACATGAAATCCGTACAATGAAAGAAAAAAAAATGTCTTTAGGCTTGTCTTGTTTAAAATATTTTGTGATGAGAAAGTCGGAGAAAATATGAGTGAAGGAAGAGAACAGAAAATTCGTGAATCTTCAATTTGTCAATTTGGCAATCCATTATTCCAATGTATTACAATAAAAACGTATGTAATCTGTGTACAATATCTATAATGGTGGTCCTAGTGGGCTGACATGAGGCAATCCTATTGCCGTTTGTCCTACCTATGTATACGTACTGTGGAACATTGCAGCATTTGACGTTGAATTATATGTCCCGATTTTGAATACTGCGGCCAGGTACCTAGGTCCTTGGACAAGAATCTTGCTGTTATACATGATACCCCTGTTTAGCCATGTTGGAAAAAAAAATCGGCATGTACCTTACAACGTTGGGGGTGACAACAAAGCAAGTATTCAGGGTACATAAACCCACAGAAGGCAAGGGAAACTAATGCGGAGGTCAAAAAGAAAAAAAAAAGTGGAACTTGACGTTAATGTTCTAGAGAGAGTTCTTTCACAACAACGTCCCACACAACTACTTATTGTTTGTCGCACACAGGCTTAATAGGAACATATGAAGAGTTTGTTCGCAAAAACCGATAAGTCCATTTTTGCCAAATGGAGATATTTGCGAGTAAAGGTCAAGAAAAATAAAGAGAATAATTAGAACATTTTTGCTTCTTTTGACCATAACTTCAAAAAGGTACCTTTATACGTAGTGACCAATATATCATTTAAAAGGTATTATTTTGTACTTTATGACAGGGAACGTACTTCAATATCTTCAAAAATGGACTTATCGGTTTTTTTTTGCGAACAAACTCCTCATATGCGTTAAGAAACTGCCCATAAAGACAAAGGGAATCATTACTACGACATGGGAAAAGATGAAACAAACAAACGAACATGTGATACATTTCACAAAACATTAATGCATAAATATTTATTGTTGATATAATGTTCCATGAGAAAATCTACAAATTGCATAACACAAATGATATTGGTAGTAACTACTGCTTTGCATATTGAACATTTTTTATCACATGAAAACAATTAAAATCTAGATCTTACAGAGCTATTTAAAAATATTAACTTCTGAACCTAACACTGCATGACTACTGTTAGCATTAGAAAATTATAATGTGATTTGTAGCCTGTAAGCTCAAGTGTTGATACTGTCTTTTTCAGTATGATTTATGTTACCAATGAAAGTGAAATGTTTATGTTCTTTTCGAAAAATGAAATAAAGTTTGAATTGAATTGAATTTTGTATATACTGTTGTTCCTGTATCATGTGACGTAACTGTTTTTTTTTTTTTTAAGATGCACGGACTTGTAGAAGAACAGCCTGTGGCTGAAAGAAAAGTGACCCTGTGAATGTAAAAATAAACGAATAAATGAAATGTAGACTCTGCAAGGTATCTGGAACATTGACTATAAGAATTAGCTGTCTTTGTTCTCTTTCATTGTGTTTTGACTTCTTTTTTTTTTGGGGGGGGGGAGAATAGTAGAAGATGAAATCCGTTGTTTTGTCTATACAAAAACAAAAATAATTATCATCAATAGTAACAGCAACACCAACGACATAATATCAACATATCGTGCTGGGCGTTGAGGTCTACAATTGTGTTATATGCAGCCCCTTTGAACGATGTGAGTTATATAGGTATATTCGCATACATGTTGTTTTACATGATACAATATTTGTTTGTTGTTGTTGTTGTTGTTTTTTTTTTCGTTTGGGTTTCCTTTTTACCGATGGTCAAGACAGTTTCTTAGAAAATGTCAAAACATAACTGACGTATTACCAAGCGTTTACAAATGAATGATAAACACACTAAAAAGCAAGCATTTATTCAAGACCAAAAAAAAAATAATATTCGGTTTTCAGAATCATTTTGAGTGACAGAATCTACATGCTTTTTTAAGACAGATAAACAATGACAAAATTGGTAGTGACTACATTCCTTGCAGTTTCCAAGAAAACATCATGGGTATAGTCCTTTTGAGATTTTCGTGTTCTCATGATATCTGATAAAGTGCAATGCCAGACATATTTCTGTCCGTGCTTTGAAAGTGAATTACAAATGTGCAGGGGTTCACATTCCAATTGACCCCCACTAGGGAAACAAACACGTTTAAGTTATTACAAAGCAGTGCTGTATACGATGATCATGATTATAGTTAGGACGGCGCCACAGACTGCACCAGCTGTGGACCAACCAAACGCCTGGCGGGATGCATCGTAAGCACCCTGGGTGTCACCAATCGCCTGTTTGTTTTTGGCCTGTGGGAAACAGAGAAGATGAAGAAAAAACGAAAGAAAGAATACATTGAGGTGTTTAATCGAAAATGATCTCACCCCACTGATGTTAAGTTGAGATATTTGCGATTAAAGTTGCTAAAAAGCAAGGAAAATAGTAAAGCCAACACAGCATATTAGAAATCATAACTTCAAGAATACTCCGTGTGTTACAAGTGAGATACTTTTGGAAAGGCTTTAATTTGTTCATCTCATAATTGACTTAATTCTAAATTTCTCAAGAATGTGCTAAGCCCATTTTGCGATCAGTCTCTTCATGCTGGTGTATTATGTGACTGTTCATAAAGGAACCTGCAAAAAGTCGTATGCCCTGATTTTACGTGAAGACTCAAAACAGGCGAAGCAGGTCAACCCAGCCAATCTTGATTTGTTAGTATTTTTCTGAGAGAGCAATTATTCTTCTACGTCATTCTAAAGGTTTGCGATCATAAAACAAATTACGGACACCTGACTGGCGGCACAGCCCCATCCCCCCCCCCCCCTATTCTGCCCGACACCCTGTACTATACAGACGACCGTGAGTAAGCACAGGCGCAGCAGCAGGTTATGTTCCCGCTAACACTGCACCTCCTGCATATCTCAGTCCTTTAATAACGAGACCTCGCTTTGGAACTCTCGTTTGACCCAAATGCTCTCTCTCTTTCTCTCTCTCTCTCTCTCTCTCTCTCTCTTGTGCCTTCTTATCAATACATAAGTAGTTTAGGAGAGTCCACTTCAAGTGGGATATTCATTGTTTTAAAGCTTAGAGTTTTTTCTTTTGGAATCTGGCCTTACCTAAAAGAAAAATAAAAGAAGAAAAATCCATGTCCGACCAATTTGTGTAAGTTTTGTAATACAAGGTGTTATGGCGGTTAAAAGTGGAATTTGCTTACTGAATCTCTAAAACATTGCTCATTATGAAGAATTGGACTCAAGCTTCGAATGAAATCTGATCGAGTTTGGGGAAATCATGATATTTTCTCCCTGTAAATGAATAGATATCATGATGGTCTAAAAGTGTTTATTAACACTGATGTCTGTTTACAGGGACTGTACACTACTGGTTTAGGTGGGGATTCATGTTTTGAACATTCCTAAGTGAGATAATGAAAAGCCTCTTATGAAATATGAAAGAGCATGTCATTTTTAGAAAGATTCAACGTTTATTTGATGAAAATTTGTTTTCAAATGGGTGATATATCCAAACAACTGCTAATAATAAAAGGCGACATGCCACAACTTTATTAGGATCTCTTTGTTTTACCTTGTTTTTGGATATCTCAGCCATTTCAAAACCGATTTTCATCGAATAAACTTTTGATACCCCTTAGAACTGCATGCTCTTTGACATCTCATAGAGTGGTTTCTGAATATCTCGCAAAACGCTAAAAGCTAAATCCTCACCTCTACCAGAACAGTACACACCCTTTAAACTAGGTTAAAAAAAAACAAATAAATTTGGTCCCTTTCTTTTAAGTATAAAGTAAAAATCATCTTAAAACAATACGTAGTGTGATCATGGACCACGGCAATAGAGAGGGTGTGGTACGGGGAAGTAAATGCTTTGTTCATATCGTCTATTTTGTAAATAGTAAAATATCTGCATTTTAGCATGCGTTTGAACGTTATTATTTTGACTGCGCTTTATCAGAGGATGTACCAGATATCATCGCCAAAGTTTACTACTGAAAATTCACAATAAAGAAAGTAACATGTACCCAATAAAACAATGGACGAAGGTGATAGACTACCATTCCTATCACGAGTGATGCCCTTTAATACATAAAAATAAAGAAGTCAATAATGGAAAGTCCTCCAGCTTGAAAGTACTGGACTGCACTTTCACTGCTTTACTTGTTTTTTTTTTTTTTTTTTTTTTTTTTTTATATAGTCTATCCCTTCCGGACAGTTACATCAAAACTGTGTTTTTATTAAAAATGATTATTTACTGAGATTAAAACAATTAAACATTGCCATTGCAGTTATATATTGATATATACATATATGCATACATACTTACATACATACATAATGTAACGTTATATATGCGGTATTTGTTGGCAATATGTGTGTCTCTGTGAGTTGAATATCATCTCTTTCTCTCTCTCTCTCTCTCTCTCTCTCTCTCTCTATATATATATATATATATATATGTATATATATATATATATATATATGTATATATATATATATATATATATATATATATGAAGAGTTTGTTTGCAAAAACCGATAAGTCCATTTTTGAAGATTTTGAAGTACAGTCTCTGTCATAAAGTACAAAATAATACCTTTTAAATGATATGTTAGTCACTACATATAAAGGTATATTTTTGAAGTTATGGTCAAAAGAAGCAAAAATTTTCTTATTATTCCCCTTATTTTTCTTGACCTTTAATCGCCAGTATCTCCATTTGACAAATATGGACTTATCGGTTTTTGCAAACAAACTCTTCATATATATATATATATATATATATATATACATGTATATATATATGAAGAGTTTGTTTGCAAAAACCGATAAGTCCATTTTTGAAGATTTTGAAATACGGTCTCTGTCATAAAGTACAAAATAATACCTTTTAAATGATATATTGATCACAACATATAAAGGTATATTTTTGAAGTTATGGTCAAAAGAAGCAAAAATTTCCTTATTATTCTCTTTGTTTTTCTTGACCTTTAATCGCAAATATCTCCATTTGACAAATATGGACTTATCGGTTTTTGCAAACAAACTCTTCATATATATATATATATATATATATATATATATTATACTACACAGTAAATGTTGCATGACGTACTGTTGATGAATTGCATACAAACACTAACCTCATTCGCCTTGACAATGCCCACTATGCCTAAAGGCAGACAGCAGAACACAGTGACCAAGATTGCGAACACCGTGTAATCCTTAATTTCCCCGGGCGGTTGACGGGTGATTACGGTGGTGGTGGGAGCGCCCTGCAATAGAAAAAAAAAGTACGAAAAAAAAATCGGTAAGGACATGCGGAACTGGAAAATACTAGTTAAAATACTGCAAAACACAACTATAACAATTATGAAAAAAAAAATGCATCCGTTAAAAAAAGACGGTCATACCACAATAAATGAAATACAGATTGCTGTTTGTGCATGATAATGACCATTAATATCCCTGACAAATAATTTCTTTGATATTCTCTAATTGGTCTATTGAAAGAGGGTACTGAAAGTGACAAAACGTGTTTCCACCATGAAAATCTTAGTCCAACTTATTCCTTTGGAAATATATGAAGGGTTTGTTTGCAAAAACCGATAAGTCCATTTTTGAAGATTTTGAAGTACGATCTCTGTCATAAAGTACAAAATAATACCTTTTAAATGATATATTGGTCACTACATTTAAAGGTATATCTTTGAAGTTATGGTCAAAAGAAGCAAGACTTTTCTTATTATTCATTTTATTTTTCTTGACCTTTAATCGCAAATATCTCCATTTGGCAAATATGGACTTATCGGTTTTTGCAAACAAACTCTTCATATATTAATATATATATATATATATATATATATATATATATATATATATGAAGGGTTTGTTTGCAAAAACCGATAAGTCTATTTTTGAAGATTTAGAAGTACGATCTCTGTCATAAAGTACAAAATAATACCTTTTAAATGATATATTGGTCACTACATTAAAAAGGTATATTTTTTAAGTTACGGTCAAAAGAAGCAAAATTTTTCTTATTATTCTCTTTATTTTTCTTGACCTTTAATCGCAAATATCTCCATTTGGCAAATATGGACTTATCGGTTTTTGCAAACAAACTCTTCATATATAAATATATATATATTACCTGCGATTCCATTAATGTACTGTATTGTCTGATGTGTGCACAATGCCCCCACGCTATCTAAATCGGTGAGACCAGGGAGGTGAGAGGAGACCAGCACCAAATTCCGGATGCGCTTTGATAATCACAAATCGTCCATCCTGAAAAATCGGAACGACCTTCCCGTTGCCAAACACTTCAACCTCCCCGGCCACTCATTGAAGGATGTCAGAGTGTGCATTTTCGGGGGAGGTTAAACATCAGCAGAGGAAAGAAAACTCGCCGAGTTACGAGTAATCGTGAAGAGTAAGAGCTTTCAAGGTGAAGGGTTGAACAGGGATTTATCAATTCTGAACGGTTACACATTCTTCCGTTAAAGAGAGGAATAAGTCATGACGAGGATTATAAGATATTTTTTTCAAAGTATCTTTCTAATGGATAACTGTTTCACTACCACTGGTGTTGTGATAGAGAAATTAGTTGGTTATTCTGTCTGAGATTATGACGAATTATAGCGAATATTATGATTTCAGGTCTCCATCTTAATAATCAATTTACTCTTATTTTGTATTATTTCTATACATGGATTCACACTGTTATCCTATCACTCATTTGTATGAGTCAATCAATTTCACACTTGCATGTTCAAATTTATTTAGATTTCAGCGAGACACCGTACTGTGGCTTTTGGAATTGATGATTTCATATGTTTCTTAACAGGAATTATTATACCGATTTCTTCCTACCGATGATTTTTGTATTTTAAGTCATGAAACAATTTAATTGTTGGAGCGCTCTTTAACCTAATTTTGTAACTTATGGTACGTTGATGAGTACATATGTCGATATCATAACATGTGATAATACAAAGTAATTGAACACCATTGTTACGCAATAAACATGTCAATGTCCTCCTCCTCCTCCTTATGCGTGGGGTACCTTGACTACATTGCGTCTACATGGCAACATTATTGTAAAGGGTACGCACTCTCATAGCAACCAATTCTGTGTATATGAGTGCGCGCTCTTCATGTTCAATTTATGTTTTGACATTGACATTCCCCGTCGAGACTCCTGAAGAAGGTGGAGGCCACCGAAAATTTGAGTTGTTCAATAAACTCATTTTTATTGGCGAAATAATGCATTACTAGTTTATTTCTTGATTCTTCGTTATATATATATATATATATATATATATATATATATATATATATATATATTACGTTGTCATGGCGATATTTGCTATTAAAGCGTGCATTATGTCACAGTACGGTTTTTCACGAAACGCACGGCGTCAACGCTTCGCGAGATATAAAGGGCAACGCTCATTAAATGCATACACTAGCTTTCACTTTATAATATTCTAGGTGGAAGAAAGATTAAAAAAAAGTTACTGGGAGGATGAAACAAAAAACAACAACAACAACTCGTCGTTGGGCATCCGAACCGTCGTACATCACGTCAAATTCGGACAAGTTTTCAATTTCGATAGCGGACATTCCGTTAAACGTATTGTTTAGTTTTCAGTTTTATGAAGTCATCGCTTGTAAAGAATCATGTCATTTCCTATAGGCGCGCGTGTTAAAAACACAGCGATACGCCGTCCTCTTCTATATACGACGGTTCGGGTGACAGCAAACACAGTTTACGCGGTCAACAAAACTGTCGTATACATGGTAAATGACAACTGTCTTTGCAAAGCAAAGCAAAACAAAACAAAACATACATGTAGATTTCTCCCAATTTCTCTCGTGATTCCACGTGAACAATAGTATTCGAAAACAATAAATTAGACGTTAGATTAAGAATGAAACTGCTATGTGTTACACAAATAATATCAAATACCAAACGTTAAAAGTGTAGCAATAGTGATGGAAAAAATAATAAATCTCAAACGAAACTATTTCAAAATGTCATTCTTACGCAAAAATTGCATAATATGCAATCATCCGAACTGTTGTATATTATACAACAGTTCGGATGATTGCTGACGAATGTACCAGCTCATTATTCCAGTTTCTGGTTATAATGTGTGCCTTCGGTGACTTCTTTTGTATTAGACCTTCGGGGCTGAGCCCCTGGAAGAAAAAAAATACTATTTTAATTTCACCTCATACACATTTTAACCACAACCTCCCAGGTCTGATTATTAGAATTATGAACTATTGGAAACAATAATTGTGCGTGCACAGAAAAGCGTGTTCGTGTGTCCTACCATGTCCTCATCGTGTGAAATGATTCAATATTCATGCTCTCCAAAAATGAAAGTGACAAAATAAAGTGACACGTAACAAATGAAGCGGTCGGTGCAATATAGTGCTAACCCGCACTTTTGTCAAAATTGAGTTACATGCATTTTCATAATCCTTATCCTTCACTCTAACCTCCATGAAAATATCATATTTGAATTCAATCAATAAGATGGTAAAAAATGCATGCATTCATGTTTTATTAATGTACAATGTATGGACTTTCAATGCATTTAACAGCGAATATCTCAAAATGACTATTGTGTGGGTTACCACTATATTGCACCGACCCCTTCAAATATTTTTTTTTTCTGCTTTTAAATCGGTACGGCAAAGTTTCGAGGCCTATGCTCTGTTATTTGTCATGTATAATCACAAGGGCAAGAAAGAAAGAAAAAAAAAAGAAAAAAAAAGAAAGAAAGTAAAACTGAAAGTAAGAGACAGACAGATCATTAGGTCAGACTTCGACGCCTCTTTAAGAAAAAAAGAAAGAAAGTAAAACTGAAAGTAAGAGACAGACAGATCATTAGGTCAGACTTCGACGCCTCTTTTCTCATTTCCCTGCTGGAAAGAACGCAGTGACAAATAGTTGTTGTTGTTTTAAAGAACGAAAGAAAACGTGACAAATAGTGTGAAAAACACAATGTGAAGTACAGTGTGAACACAATGTGAAGTACAGTGTGAACACAATGTGAAGTACAGTGTGAACACAATGTGAAGTACAGTGTGAACACAATGTGAAGAACAGTGTGAACACAATGTGAAGAACAGTGTGAACACAATGTGAAGTACAGTGTGAACACAATGTGAAGTACAGTGTGAACACAATGTGAAGTACAGTGTGAACACAATGTGAAGTACAGTGTGAACACAATGTGAAGTACAGTGTGAACACAATGTGAAGTACAGTGTGAACACAATGTGAAGTACAGTGTGAACACAATGTGAAGAACAGTGTGAACACAGTGTGAACACAGTATGAACACAGAGTAAAATTTCTTCACACTGTTAAATTTGAGGGTTTTAACAGTGTGAAGACAATATCAGTCATCAATTCATTATGTGAAACAAAGCCTCACTGTGTGAACATTCTGTTAAAACCACACCACAGTGTGAAATCACACAGTTTTCACGTAGACGACTAAGTAATCACACTGAAAACACACTGTGGGACACGCTGTCCTTTTCAGAAGGGTAAATACCATGGGCGTAAATCCCGGGGGGGGGGGGGATGGGGGGGATATATCCCCCCCTGAAATGGAGGAGGGGGGGATGGCCTGTACAATCATCCCCCCCCCCCCCCCCCCCTGAATTTTGAAAAAAAAATGGAGGAAGCAGAAATGTGATTGTATCAATTTTGGCATATTGCATGACGTTTGTACGCCGGCCTTCAGACAGGTAACAGAGCTGAACAGTATTCTATCTTGTAGGAAAATGTATACATAATTTTCTCAAGCGCTCGCTCGCTTCGCTCGCTCGCGAAGAAAGTAACATCGACATACACTGTAAGGTATGGCTCAGACGTTGACACGTCAAATAGTATAGACCGATTCAATTTCGATGACCCAGCGAGTTGCACTTGCAGCGCAGCTCAGCGGCCTAGCGTACCCATCGCGCATAGTTAAACGGGCGCAGCCGCTGCGCCGCGGCCGGCGACCGCTGGCGCCGCGCTAATATTGTGATTGTTTACTCACTGTATTGAGTGATTCAGACAATGATCTACTTTGAAAGCTTCAAAGGAAGGATCGGGAAAACACATTGTGCAGTTGTTGGGTGCACAAATAACAGAAAAAAATGGAAATGGAAGCTGCACGGCAGAGTGTGAAATTCAGACACCACTGACGCATGATAAATTAAGGCAAAATTAAAGACAATTAAGTGATTTCGAAACAAACTATGTCTACTAGATTCTCTATTTAATTAGGTTATCACTGCATATTCGTAAAATATGTTGTTCATCTTGGAAGACAAGTTTAGATCAAAGAATTTGATAATTCACCGATTTTTTTTTTTGTTTTTTTTTTTTAATCCTTGGTGTCCTACTTGCCAAAGTTAGAATCCACTTCCTGGCTAGACTTTATTATTATGACAAACATTTTACGGCCTACACTACAGCTAAATAAATTTTTCAAGATGTGTTAACTTCTTAAATTATTGTTTTCACTTCTACAATGTTCAGCACTGAATTGACCATAGGCCTATTCAATTTTGGCCTGGAACTCTGAATTTGACTTTTGATAAAGTGATACTTATAAATATTAAACCATGGATGGTGGCAAACATCTGTTTCATAATCATACTAAGAAAGTATGATTTGAAAATCACTTTTGTAGATTATAATATTATGCGTTAACGTGATGTTATGCAAGGTTACTTAGACCTAAAACAGTAGAAGTTTCGGTTGTAGACATCAGGCGACGTAGTCGTAACTTAAGTTTAGGCATATACGGCCTAGAAACGCGTAGATTTATATTCCGTTTGGTTTATCAGTACTCAGTTAGGCTTGCCTGAAGTTATCGACAACCGAAAATGATATAGGATGTAGGGTTCTAGAAGTCAATAGGTCTAAATCTAGTCTGGACTCTTGCCTAGATTTCTAGACAAGATCTAACGTTAGACAGATTCTACCCTGCTGGCCCGACACTCCCGACCGAGTAAAGGCAAAAGCCTGCCCTAAAAAGGTTAAGTTAATGACTGATAGCTTGCAATATTGCGCCATATCTAGCTCAAGATTCTTTTTCATTATTTGTATTCAATTATATCAGTTAACTTGTCAACAGCCTAGGCTTATTAGCAAGACGTCTGCCTGCGCCTAGCAATAATTCTCCCCAGCGGTTTTTATTCTCTTGCAAGTCTTACACAAATGTGAATATACGGGGCTTACTATCTACACGCGAGTACCCAAGTCATCGCCAAAGAAATAGAGTCTACAAACATTCACGGATCATACCGATATTTACCTTGAAATTCAAGTTTTGGCTACAGCCGTATGTCATCTACCCATTCGCTCATAGTCGGTATAAGTTGTTTAATTTTATTTATTCTTAATTAGCTAGCGAAAAAAAAAAAAAAATGAAGACTCTAGTTGTCACAAATCCAGATGCGTCGATCGCTGCCAGCGCCAGAGATAGCTAGCTGGCCGGCTGGCGCCGGGTGGTAAAAGCACTGGCTGCCGCTGGCACCCTTGCCACCCACGCAGGGCGCTTGCCGACCCGGCCTGTTTGGCCCCCAGTTATGGCGTCGCCTTAAGAGGGCGCACTTCCATGAACAGTTGCTTGAATCGGTCTATAGGCCTATAAAAATGTAAACATGCTATGACGCGAGTAACTGGGGACCATCTGCAAGATATGTACGAAAACAAACAAACAAACAAACAATAACAAAAACTATAATTGAACCCCCTCCATTTCCTGAATAATTCCTGAGAAACGACTGTGACTGGTGACTCAGTCAGGATACATCTATGAGCATACCCAGGGAAGATCAGGGGCGTCGACTCTATCTCGGGGGGGGGGGGGGGGGCACCTACGGAAGTGTTTATGCAGACAAATCATTCATCCCCAAAGCAATTCCCGAGATGAGGACAAATCTCGAACTTTTTTAATGGAAAATTGTCCAAACATCGCCAGAACTATGCACCAGATCGTTGTATTGCAATCATAAACATGCAAAAGCTCCGCTATACAGGATCCCTTTCGATAGACTTTGTACACTTTTGAGATTGACGTATATTTCCCTAATTTATCAAAGAGTGTGCAGCAGATCTTTCACTGAACAAAAGCACCCTCATATGCAGAGGCGTCGAGGGGGGGGGGGGGAGGGGGGGATGGTTCCCCCATAAAAGTGGGACAAACAAAAGCGAAAAATATAGCTACAAACGGCAGTGTTTGGAGTGTAAAATGTCAAAATTTTAAAGCTCGCTCGCTCCGCGAGCTCGCATTTAATTGCTATGCCATTCTCCTGATGCTGCTGCCAGTGAATGGCAGCAGTTGCGCCCGGTGCGCCCCGGCCCCTTAATTTCCAAAGCGAAAAATATAGCTACAAACGGCAGTTTTTGGACTGTAAAATGTCAAAATTTTGAAGCTCGCTCGCTTCGCTCCCTCACATTTAATCAATCGTTGTGTCATTAACCCTTGATGTTGCTGCCAGTAACTGCCAGTAGTTGCGCCCGGTGCGCCTCCCCCTTAATTTCCAAAGCAAAAAAATACAGCCAAAAGCGGCAGTTTTGGGACTGTAAAATGTCAAAATTTTCAAGCTCGCTCGCTTTACTCGCTCGCATTTAATTATTATGCCATTCACCTGATGTTGCTGCCAGTAAGTGGCAGCAGTTGCACCCGGTGCGCCCCCTTTAATTTCCAAAGCAAAAAAATACAGCCACAAACGGCAGTTTTTGGACTGTAAAACGTCAAAATTTTCAAGCTCGCTCGCTTCGCTCGCTCGCATTTAATCGCTATACCATTCTCCTGATGTTGCTGCCAGTGATTGACAACAGTTGCGCCCGGTGCGGCCCCCCCCCCCCCCCTCGATTTCCAAAGCGAAGAAGTATAGCTACAAACGGCAGTTTTTAGCATGTAAAAGCATTATGTCAAAATTTTCAAGCTCGCTCGCATTTAATCGCTATGCCATTCTCCTGATGTTGCTGCCAGTGATTGACAGCAGTTGCGCACGGTGTGCCCCCCCCCCCTTAATTTCCAAAGCGAAGAATATAATAGCTACAAACGGCAGTTTTTGGATTGTAAAATGTCAAAATTTTCAAACTCGCTCGCTTTACTCGCTCGCATTTAATTATTATGCCATTCTCCTGATGTTGCTGCTAGTAACTGCCAGCAGTTGCATCCGGTGCGCCCCCTTTAATTTCCAAAGCAAAAAAAATACAGCCACAAACGGCAGTTTTTGGACTGTAAAATGTCAAAATTTCCAAGCTCGCTCGCTTCGCTCGCTCGCATTTAATCGCTTTACCATTCTCCTGATGTTGCTGCCAGTGATTGACAACAGTTGCGCCCGGTGCGGCCCCCCCTCGATTTCCAAAGCGAAGAAGTATAGCTACAAACGGCAGTTTTTAGCATGTAAAAGCATTATGTCAAAATTTTCAAGCTCGCTCGCATTTAATCGCTATGCCATTCTCCTGATGTTGCTGCCAGTGATTGACAGCAGTTGCGCACGGTATGCCCCCCCCCCTTAATTTCCAAAGCGAAGAATATAATAGCTACAAACGGCAGTTTTTGGATTGTAAAATGTCAAAATTTTCAATGTAAAAGGATTTCACCGTGGGAGGGAGAAATCCCCCACCATACCCTCCCCCCCCCCTCGCTTGCTTCGCTCCCTCACGATCTCATAACCGCTCCCCCAATCCTGTCTACGCCGGTGATAGGCCCCACTATTTACTAGGCCTTCGCAGTGATGTCGCACAGGCGGAGCAAGAGCTGAAATACCACGATTTAGTCATTCAATAATATATTGTGAATATTTCATTTTTTATTGGTTTTTTAAAGAAAAAATAAACAAAAATTTCACCAAAAGTGTGCACCAGATCGCTGAATTTCAGGTCTGAAAATGCAAAATCTTCCTCGTGTGGGAGAGGGACACACCCCCCCCCCATACACACCTCCCCCCCCCCCGTTAACCCGGTCGCTCCGCTCTTTCTCACAGATATTTCAAAAACAAAAAAAAAAAACTGTCTTCATACTTTTAAGGTCTGATTTTCCGCCGCAAGTCATCTGACAAGCAAAAAAAAAAAAAAAAAAGCAACAACAAGAAAAAAAAAGTCTTCATATTTTTGCTGCCACTTTCCTCCCACTTTATATTTCATGCAAAAGAGTGGGACATCAGATCCATGTAAAGTGTGCGTGTGTGTGTGGGGGGGGGGGGGCACCAAGCTCCCCCTCCCCCCCCCCCCCCCCCCCCCCCCCAAGGCTGCGCCGGTCCGGTTATGGGCTTGTAATCGTGGTGATGGTGACCATCCCCCCCCCCCCCCCCCCACTCCTCAGTACGGATTTACGCCGTTGGTAAATACACAGTTTTCCAGCGTGTGATTAGTCCACTTCCTGGACTGTATTCGTATGCAGTGTTACCGCGTACGTACGGACGTACGTTGATGGTGTCTGCATGTACTCTGTATTACACAAGATCACCCCTCCTGTTTCGGGAGTACCAATTGGTGGAGTGTCGCAATAAGCGGGTTGGGCGCATCGTGTGGGTGCATGCATGATTGTGTATGCGTGTGTTAGTGTGGGGAATGCGGACGAATAAAATCGTCCAGTATCTGGACTAGCGTTTGATGAGAGTTACATTGCAAAGCGAGGACCTGGTGCTGTTACCTCGGCAACAACTTGTGAGGGACCATGATATGCAGGAGGTGCAGTGCTAGCGGGAACATAACCCGGTGCTGTGCCAGTGCTGTACGGGTAACTCACGGTTGTCTGCTGAACAGAGAATTGGGCAGGTGCTCCGCCGACAGAGCCCGGCATCGGTTCTGATTTCTCATTGAGAGTTGTCATGGTTGCTGAAGTGTCTAACGATACAAAGAAATGTAGATTGAAGAATTTTTTTTTTTTTTTATTCTAATGAAATCTTATTTAAATAATATTTTTTCAGATATAATTACAACAAATTCAAAACATAACAACATTTGATAGACCCACACAAACGGAGGAAAAAATAGCTAGTGTACTGAAATTGACCTATTTGTTCGAAATCGCTGTGCCATTGGAGAAAAAAAAAAGAGGTCTTCGTAAAAGACCAGTTTGTGGAGATGTAGTCCACTTAATATTACAATTGTGTTTGATTTTCTTTTTTTTTCCGTGCTCCTGTAGTCCATAGGAAGGTTTATGCAAAAAGTGCAAAAGTGCAAAAAATTGCTAAAAACAACTTCTAGAACTCTGCTAAAAATTAGAACACAGCGGTCCACAGTGTGAAACACAAGTGAGACACGGTGTGATCAATAATGTACACAGTGTGAAACATATTCACACTTGTAAATTTGAGTCCATTGTGAACCTATTGCGAACCATGTGTTTACATAAAGTGGCAAACAAATCATTAATACTCTGTAAACTCTCTACCCCGAATCCACGAAGATGGTACAATCTTTGTCTACGGTTTAAACCATGGAAAAAAGACCATGGTTTTGCATGGAGCGCCAAGTGTTGCATGGCCTATTTCTTTAACTCTTTATGTGCCATGGTGAAACCCCCTGTGTGCCACGTTATTCTGAGACACGAAGGTAGTCATGCTTTGAGAAAGAATTCTGTTTTTCCAATTTGTATAACTTCTACAAATTTCTATTAGGATGGGCATTATAGTGAGCAAGTTAAAGAGGAATGGCAAACTTTGCTTCCATATACAATGTATAACAATTCTATTTTCAATATTTCTTTCGCATTACCAGTTGATACATTACTGTAAAGGCATGGCTTTGCACATTAAATAGTGACAGAAACTTAAAGTGTACATGCAAAATCTAGTTTGGCACAGAACTTGATAGTCAATCACCAAATAGAATGCAAGCCGTATGCGAGAGGAACAAAAGCGCCAGGAACGCTTTGATTGTACCGCGGGATTAGCGATTGATCGATCGGTTTTGTCGGCTTTGTCTGTTGAGCAGAATATGCGAAGTTGGCACGCCGTCGACTGAGCCGGACGTGCGAACGTGGCACATAAAGAGTTAAGAAATCAGTAATTTCGTGGACTAAATGTGACCCTGCACCACAAAACAAACAAAAAGTCGCCAGACATGAATTTTTAGTTAAGACCATATTCTGAAAGAGCAGACTTTAAGCTTTAAAATGATGTATAACTCAAATCAAATGGACTCTCCTAACCTATCAAAATATTGGAAAGAAAGCACAAACTCAGGAAAAGTGTGAACTGAGAAAAGAGGCTCTGAAGTACCGTGTCTATTCAAGCGCTTAATCTTTACCAAGCCGTGCTGGCTGTGCGATGAATGGGACAAAAAAACAGGAAGTAAACCACCAGGATAACAACAGTGAAGGGATTATCAGATTACACTGAAATTAAGCATGCCTCATTAACACATTCTGTCCATAATCAACGTCAACTTTCCAGGCGGTAGCACTATCCTGTCAAAAGTTAATAGAGTTGAACGTGAAGAGTGTGTAGAAGTTTTTTCTGAAATGAAAAAAAGGGACTCTAAAGACACACCTAACCACACTATTCTACCAAATATGTTCGAGATAAACTGCTAAAAAAAAAACACACACACCTTCCCGCCGGTGTTATGATACCAAATTTTAACATGATGTAAAAGAAGACCTGCTCTTTCAGAAAATATGAAAAAAAGTCAAGATCGGCTAGGTTGACCCAATTCACTTATTTTCAGTCCTCACGCAAAATCAGTGTGTGCGACTTAATGTTCGTTTCGTGCTGCACGGTCACAAATGTTTATTCCGTCAACCGTCGTCGAAATATTCATTTTTTTTTTTTAACGAAATGGTCATTTCGCCCACGAAATGACAGATTTCGTGACAAGACAAGGAAACTGTGATGAGAGTTGAGTATTGGATATTGCTGTGGAGTTAAGTAGTAAGCTATCATCATATATGACTATGCACCTCAAAACCAACAAAAAGTCGCACCCCTAATTTTACCTGAGGACTCAAAAAAGGTGCAATAGTTCAACAAAGTCAATCTTCAGTTTTTCACATTTTCTGAAAGAGCTATCATTCTTCTACATAATTCTTCAGTTTGGTATCTTAACATGAATGGGAAAGTGTGTTTTTAGCAATTTTGTACAACCCTCTTTTTGGAAAGAGTAGAATGATCAGGTATGTTTTAAAGGCCGCTTTTCATGTCTTGAAATCCTTTGCACACTCTCCACTTTTAAATCTAATAACTTTTGAAAGGATAACGCTACTGCTTTGAAAGTTAGCATTAATCATGGGCAGAATTTGCTAATATGACATATTAAATTTTAGTTGAATCTGATAATTTCTTCATTGTTTTTGCTATGGGGGTTTACATTCGGTGTTTTGTCCCTTTCATGGCACATTTAGCACGGCTTGGTAAAATATTAAGCGCTTGAATAGACTGTGTTCTTCAGAGCCTCTTTTCTGAGTTCACACTTTTCCAGAGTGTTTGCTTTCTTTCCAGTATTTAGGTAGGTTAGGGGAGTCCATTTGAATTGAGTTATACATCATTTTAAAGCTTAGAGCCTGCCCTTTCAGAATCTACCTTTAACTCAAAATCCATGTCTGGCGACATTTTGTTGGTTTTGTGGTGCAGGGTCACATGTATACTTATGTCGTCATCTATTTGACGTCGACTACATTGAATATTAAGCATATTTATAGAGGTAATATAGCGAGGTTGCTCATGTAGCGTTTCCTTTGCCATTCTGTCTGCCATTTCTTTTATTAGAAAACACCTGTGTT
>CM067065.1:4129846-4398496 GCA_033980235.1 Diadema setosum | reverse complement strand
CTTTATCCGTGCTCCCAACCATCCACCTTCCCATCACAATAAATAAGGCTCCATACTCAGAATAAACATAAATAATGAAGTTAGATTTACGAGGGAAAGGGATAGAGGCTTCTCAAGGGAGTCCAAGCACGATGTGTATTGTTTGTTGAGTATGTAGTGTTATTACTAAATACGAAGGTTTTAAGCTCATTTTACGTCAACAATTAACTCGCTTAACCAAATGAATGATTGCTGTAAGATCCCATCTTATTTAGACCTTTTATTTTTTGTGACACTCACTCAGTGCACAACCTCAAACATTACGCAGTTGCAAAAAAAAAAAAAAAAAAAAATGTACGGTATTACCCAGTAACCGCCCAGATCACTCTACACCAGCCATCCGCTGTGTTTGTTGACTCCTCCTTATATTGAACCTTGCATTATCATGCATTAATGTTTTGTCATTGCTCTTTAGTTTTTAGTCCGTTGTGTCCCTATTCAAATGAAACAACACACATCAAACAGATTGGTAACTGAAACTGTAATCTGGAATTGCTTCCATATTTAATGTAGCCTACGTATGGGGTTAGAAAGAGGAGCAACCTCGGCATGTGCACAATACTGTAACTATACATAATGTTATACACTGTAGTTACTTTTATAATGGATTATCAGCATGCACTTGAAACTACCTTTTTTTTTTTTTTAATAAAGAAGATTCCAGTTTCGAGGTTTAGATTATCAAAAAGTTACATGACATTCATTTATCACCATTTGTTTCGATTGCTCTTTTACATTTACGCAGGTTTTTCATACTAGTCTAGATTGTTCTTTTTATTCGACTCTACACTGCATATCACAACGCTCTGCCTCCAGCAAAGAGGTGTACAAGTACTTGCAATATACGTCACGACTGTCATAATAGATGTTGTTATCAATATAGTAGATGCATAGATCAATAATGAAAGAAAAGCTTTAAAGATCTTGATGTCAGGTCAATAATTGACCGTATATAGGCCTAATAAGTAACAGCAATTGAAATTACCGCTGATGCTTTCACATTTACCCATTGCTTCATTTTGTTTCACTTTCAATTCTTATTATGATATTTACATCCCAATACACACAGGCACGTTATGTACCGGTCCCACACAGGTGCGCTTTATGTGCATAGATTGGAGGTTATCCGGTCTTTGGAATAAACAGACGGAAGTAGCTTGAAATGACCGCCGTAAAAAAGTACATAAAATATCCACGACCGAAATTTACTTATATTTATCAGAGGTGTTTTTTCCACTTAAAGAGACCTACGGATGATTTTCGGATTTTTACATTTAAACAACTATAAATTAGCTCTACTGGGGACAGAGTTTCAGAATTTATGATCATTGGGATGAAAGTAAGAATATTTTCGAAATTTATGGCAAAATGGTAATAAACAAGGATGATGACATGCCAGGGTCACCATAAGAATGCACGAGTAGGGGTTCAAGGACGCAGAATAAAAGAAAAAAAGGCATGTATAGAAAGTGCTATATTTCTGGAATATGTGAGCCTCCTATGTCATTATCCTTGTTCAGTCTAATGTATTTACGTTTTTTTTTTTTTTTAAGTACCGCTTCTCTGCTCAAGGACCACAATTAATTCCATAAATCTACACATGGAGCTGTCGATTTATGTATACTTCATGATGTGAAATTATGAAAATTGTCTGGAATGTCCCTTTAATGCAGCCGGCATCTTTTCTTATTAGACTTCATTTATCACTGTAGTAGAAAGAAATCCGTGTGCTTACGTGAAGTATAATGCACGATGCTTTGTAGAAATAGGTCACGAGGAGAAAAGGGGGGGGGGGGAGGAGGGGACTCTGTTAAAAAAGGATAAAAAGCCACCCAAGTTTCAAGTTCAAGTTTGTATAACATTTATTTTCCAACTTTTGAAATTTTAAGGAAGAAAGGAAAACGGGTGTCTAGAATGCCTTAACAAAGTTCTGTACTACAATTTGTGACCGTGCACCTCAAAACGAACGTAAAGTCGCACACACTGATTTTGCGTGACGACTGAAAATAAGTGAAATGTGTCAACCTAGCCGAACTTGACTTTTTCATATTTTCTGAAAGAGCGGATCTTGTTTTAGATTATGTTAAAATTTGGTATCATAAAACGGGCAGGAAAGAGTGTTTTTTAGCAGTTTATCTCGAACATTTTTGATAGAATAGTGTGATTAGGTGTGTCTTTAGAATCCCTTTTTCATTTCTGAAAAACCTTGTCCACACTCTTCACTTTCAACTCTAATAACTTTTGAAAGGATAGTGCTACTGCTTTGAAAGTTGGCATTAATTATGGACAGAATGTGTTAATGAGTCATGCCTAATTTCAGTTTAATCTGATAATCCCTTCATTGTTGTTACTCTGGTGGTTTACGACCTGTTTTTTGTCCCATTCATCGCACAGCCAGCACGGTTTGGTAAAGATTGAGCGCTTGAATAGACACTGTACTTCAGAGCCTCTTTTCTCAGTTCACACTTTTTCTGAGTTTGTGCTTTCTTTCTAATATTTAGATAGGTTAGGAGAGTCCATTTGATTTGAGTTATACATCATTTTGAAGCTTAAAGTCTGCACTTTCAGAATATGGTCTTAACTAAAAATTCATGTCTGGCGACTTTTTGTTTGTTTTGAGGTGCAGGCTCACATTTAATGGCCTATGATTCTGAATCGTCCTCCTGTCGCGTTATATTCTTTTGTTTATCGAAATGTCCATCACAAGACAACTATTAATGCAAATTGGTAACTTACGTTCGAAGTGACGTGACAACAGCATCATGGCGTTTTATAGAGCATTTTTTTTTTTAAATCGCTGACTAAGGTTAATTTTCCGTTGGTTTCGAGTCTGCTCATTTAGGATATGGCAATGAAACCTCTGCGGCAGTTACGGGTAAGATAATTGTCTTGCCTATGCGTACGTGACTCGAGCTTTATGATACCATTTTTTTTGTGTGTGCAAAAGTCGAGAACAATGCATGTAATGTTGTGTGATGACCATCAAGATGACGATGGTCATGATGTTATGTCCGCATTTTTTTTTTCTAATTCTGGTGAAATCCAGGCTTCACGCATCAGTGCTCTGCAATCACGTGATATTTGGAAATCCTCAAATCTGGAAGCCAATATCCAATCAGTTAATGACATGCACATAAGTGTAAATCACACACACACACACACACACACACACACACACACACACACACACACACACACACACAGCCTCACTCACCCATGTCCCCCACCATACATCCAATCCAGATCATGGGTGTGTATAGGGGTGTGCCTGCGTAGGTGTGTGTACATTCTGGGTATACATTAGTGTGTGATGTGTGCCTGCGTGTGTGCTCTGTGCTTGCGTTCAAACTCACAATAGGTATATTGGTACAGTTCCACTCCCAACTTCCGTGTCTCAAGTTATTTCAAGGTTCAATAATGTTCAAGTCTCATATTTTCAAACAGCACAACTCATGTTATTGCTGCATTCCCATTCATCGAAGTACCGAAGTATTAACAACTTACTTCCATACCCTAAGGCAGTCTTCATACATGTTGTTAATTCAGCTTGTTGTTTGTGGAGGAAAAGGCAGCCATGCAGTTCAAACCCACATAAGAGGGAAATCAAGTTAAATACTGTTCCAGTACAATTTTGCTTATCAGAACTCTTAAGGGAACAGTGTTGGAGAAGGTGGATGTTTGAGCGTATTGTGACCGTGTATCACAAAACCAACAAATAGTCGCACTCAGTAATTTAGTGTGAAGACTGAAAATAGGTAAAACGAGTCGACCTAGTCAATCTTGATTTATATATATATATATATATATATATATATATATATATATGAAGAGTTTGTTCGCAAAAACTGATAAGTCCATATTTGCCAAATGGAGATATTTGCGATTAAAGTTCAAGCAAAATAAAGAGAATAATAAGAAAATTTTTGCTTCTTTTGACCATATCTTCAAAAATGTACCTTTATATGTAGTGACAAATATATCATTTGAAAGGTACTATTTTGTACTTTATGACAGAGACCGTACTTCAAAATTTTCAAAAATGGACTTATCGGTTTTTGCAAACGAACTCTTCATATATATATATACATATATATCTTTGGAAAGAACAAGTCCGCTTCCACATTTTGTTAAAGTTTGGGATCATAAAAAGATCAGGAAATTATAAAGTATTTTATGCAGTTTTTCTCGAACACTTTTTGGTAGATTATTGTTATTATGTCTTGTATAGAGTCCCGTTTCCATTTCTTAAAAACCTGTTCATACTCTTCACCTCCAACACTTTTAACTTTGAAAACGATGGTGCTACAGCTTTGAACGTTGGAGTTAATCATGTATTATGTGTTAAAATGCATGTTTAATTTTAGCATAATCTGATAATCCCTTCATCGTTTTTGCTCCGGTGATTTAAATCCTGTTGTTGTTGTTGTTGTTGCTTTTTTTTTTCATGGAACCGCTAGCACGGCTTGGTTATTAAAGACTAAGTGCTTGATATACGATGTACTTTAGATCCGCTTTTCTCAGTTCACACTTTCCAGAGTGTGAGCTTTCTTTTCAATATTAGGATAGATTGGGAGAGTCCATTTGAATTGAGTTATAAATCATTCGACATGAAATCCGTACAATGAAAGAAAAAAAAATGTCTTTAGGCTTGTCTTGTTTAAAATATTTTGTGATGAGAAAGTCGGAGAAAATATGAGTGAAGGAAGAGAACAGAAAATTCGTGAATCTTCAATTTGTCAATTTGGCAATCCATTATTCCAATGTATTACAATAAAAACGTATGTAATCTGTGTACAATATCTATAATGGTGGTCCTAGTGGGCTGACATGAGGCAATCCTATTGCCGTTTGTCCTACCTATGTATACGTACTGTGGAACATTGCAGCATTTGACGTTGAATTATATGTCCCGATTTTGAATACTGCGGCCAGGTACCTAGGTCCTTGGACAAGAATCTTGCTGTTATACATGATACCCCTGTTTAGCCATGTTGGAAAAAAAAAATCGGCATGTACCTTACAACGTTGGGGGTGACAACAAAGCAAGTATTCAGGGTACATAAACCCACAGAAGGCAAGGGAAACTAATGCGGAGGTCAAAAAGAAAAAAAAAGTGGAACTTGACGTTAATGTTCTAGAGAGAGTTCTTTCACAACAACGTCCCACACAACTACTTATTGTTTGTCGCACACAGGCTTAATAGGAACATATGAAGAGTTTGTTCGCAAAAACCGATAAGTCCATTTTTGCCAAATGGAGATATTTGCGAGTAAAGGTCAAGAAAAATAAAGAGAATAATTAGAACATTTTTGCTTCTTTTGACCATAACTTCAAAAAGGTACCTTTATACGTAGTGACCAATATATCATTTAAAAGGTATTATTTTGTACTTTATGACAGGGAACGTACTTCAATATCTTCAAAAATGGACTTATCGGGTTTTTTTTGCGAACAAACTCCTCATATGCGTTAAGAAACTGCCCATAAAGACAAAGGGAATCATTACTACGACATGGGAAAAGATGAAACAAACAAACGAACATGTGATACATTTCACAAAACATTAATGCATAAATATTTATTGTTGATATAATGTTCCATGAGAAAATCTACAAATTGCATAACACAAATGATATTGGTAGTAACTACTGCTTTGCATATTGAACATTTTTTATCACATGAAAACAATTAAAATCTAGATCTTACAGAGCTATTTAAAAATATTAACTTCTGAACCTAACACTGCATGACTACTGTTAGCATTAGAAAATTATAATGTGATTTGTAGCCTGTAAGCTCAAGTGTTGATACTGTCTTTTTCAGTATGATTTATGTTACCAATGAAAGTGAAATGTTTATGTTCTTTTCGAAAAATGAAATAAAGTTTGAATTGAATTGAATTTTGTATATACTGTTGTTCCTGTATCATGTGACGTAACTGTTTTTTTTTTTTTAAGATGCACGGACTTGTAGAAGAACAGCCTGTGGCTGAAAGAAAAGTGACCCTGTGAATGTAAAAATAAACGAATAAATGAAATGTAGACTCTGCAAGGTATCTGGAACATTGACTATAAGAATTAGCTGTCTTTGTTCTCTTTCATTGTGTTTTGACTTCTTTTTTTTTTTGGGGGGGGGAGAATAGTAGAAGATGAAATCCGTTGTTTTGTCTATACAAAAACAAAAATAATTATCATCAATAGTAACAGCAACACCAACGACATAATATCAACATATCGTGCTGGGCGTTGAGGTCTACAATTGTGTTATATGCAGCCCCTTTGAACGATGTGAGTTATATAGGTATATTCGCATACATGTTGTTTTACATGATACAATATTTGTTTGTTGTTGTTGTTGTTGTTTTTTTTTTTCGTTTGGGTTTCCTTTTTACCGATGGTCAAGACAGTTTCTTAGAAAATGTCAAAACATAACTGACGTATTACCAAGCGTTTACAAATGAATGATAAACACACTAAAAAGCAAGCATTTATTCAAGACCAAAAAAAAAATAATATTCGGTTTTCAGAATCATTTTGAGTGACAGAATCTACATGCTTTTTTAAGACAGATAAACAATGACAAAATTGGTAGTGACTACATTCCTTGCAGTTTCCAAGAAAACATCATGGGTATAGTCCTTTTGAGATTTTCGTGTTCTCATGATATCTGATAAAGTGCAATGCCAGACATATTTCTGTCCGTGCTTTGAAAGTGAATTACAAATGTGCAGGGGTTCACATTCCAATTGACCCCCACTAGGGAAACAAACACGTTTAAGTTATTACAAAGCAGTGCTGTATACGATGATCATGATTATAGTTAGGACGGCGCCACAGACTGCACCAGCTGTGGACCAACCAAACGCCTGGCGGGATGCATCGTAAGCACCCTGGGTGTCACCAATCGCCTGTTTGTTTTTAGCCTGTGGGAAACAGAGAAGATGAAGAAAAAACGAAAGAAAGAATACATTGAGGTGTTTAATCGAAAATGATCTCACCCCACTGATGTTAAGTTGAGATATTTGCGATTAAAGTTGCTAAAAAGCAAGGAAAATAGTAAAGCCAACACAGCATATTAGAAATCATAACTTCAAGAATACTCCGTGTGTTACAAGTGAGATACTTTTGGAAAGGCTTTAATTTGTTCATCTCATAATTGACTTAATTCTAAATTTCTCAAGAATGTGCTAAGCCCATTTTGCGATCAGTCTCTTCATGCTGGTGTATTATGTGACTGTTCATAAAGGAACCTGCAAAAAGTTGTATGCCCTGATTTTACGTGAAGACTCAAAACAGGCGAAGCAGGTCAACCCAGCCAATCTTGATTTGTTAGTATTTTTCTGAGAGAGCAATTATTCTTCTACGTCATTCTAAAGGTTTGCGATCATAAAACAAATTACGGACACCTGACTGGCGGCACAGCCCCATCCCCCCCCCCCCCTATTCTGCCCGACACCCTGTACTATACAGACGACCGTGAGTAAGCACAGGCGCAGCAGCAGGTTATGTTCCCGCTAACACTGCACCTCCTGCATATCTCAGTCCTTTAATAACGAGACCTCGCTTTGGAACTCTCGTTTGACCCAAATGCTCTCTCTCTTTCTCTCTCTCTCTCTCTCTCTCTCTCTCTCTCTTGTGCCTTCTTATCAATACATAAGTAGTTTAGGAGAGTCCACTTCAAGTGGGATATTCATTGTTTTAAAGCTTAGAGTTTTTTCTTTTGGAATCTGGCCTTACCTAAAAGAAAAATAAAAGAAGAAAAATCCATGTCCGACCAATTTGTGTAAGTTTTGTAATACAAGGTGTTATGGCGGTTAAAAGTGGAATTTGCTTACTGAATCTCTAAAACATTGCTCATTATGAAGAATTGGACTCAAGCTTCGAATGAAATCTGATCGAGTTTGGGGAAATCATGATATTTTCTCCCTGTAAATGAATAGATATCATGATGGTCTAAAAGTGTTTATTAACACTGATGTCTGTTTACAGGGACTGTACACTACTGGTTTAGGTGGGGATTCATGTTTTGAACATTCCTAAGTGAGATAATGAAAAGCCTCTTATGAAATATGAAAGAGCATGTCATTTTGAGAAAGATTCAACGTTTATTTGATGAAAATTTGTTTTCAAATGGGTGATATATCCAAACAACTGCTAATAATAAAAGGCGACATGCCACAACTTTATTAGGATCTCTTTGTTTTACCTTGTTTTTGGATATCTCAGCCATTTCAAAACCGATTTTCATCGAATAAACTTTTGATACCCCTTAGAACTGCATGCTCTTTGACATCTCATAGAGTGGTTTCTGAATATCTCGCAAAACGCTAAAAGCTAAATCCTCACCTCTACCAGAACAGTACACACCCTTTAAACTAGGTTAAAAAAAAAATTAAATTTGGTCCCTTTCTTTTAAGTATAAAGTAAAAATCATCTTAAAACAATACGTAGTGTGATCATGGACCACGGCAATAGAGAGGGTGTGGTACGGGGAAGTAAATGCTTTGTTCATATCGTCTATTTTGTAAATAGTAAAATATCTGCATTTTAGCATGCGTTTGAACGTTATTATTTTGACTGCGCTTTATCAGAGGATGTACCAGATATCATCGCCAAAGTTTACTACTGAAAATTCACAATAAAGAAAGTAACATGTACCCAATAAAACAATGGACGAAGGTGATAGACTACCATTCCTATCACGAGTGATGCCCTTTAATACATAAAAATAAAGAAGTCAATAATGGAAAGTCCTCCAGCTTGAAAGTACTGGACTGCACTTTCACTGCTTTACTTGTTTTTTTTTTTTTTTTTTTTTTTTTTTTTTTTTTTTTTTTTTTTTTTTATAGTCTATCCCTTCCGGACAGTTACATCAAAACTGTGTTTTTATTAAAAATGATTATTTACTGAGATGAAAACAATTAAACATTGCCATTGCAGTTATATATTGATATATACATATATGCATACATACTTACATACATACATAATGTAACGTTATATATGCGGTATTTGTTGGCAATATGTGTGTCTCTGTGAGTTGAATATCATCTCTTTCTCTCTCTCTCTCTCTCTCTCTCTCTCTCTATATATATATATATGTATATATATATATATATATATATATATATATATATATGAAGAGTTTGTTTGCAAAAACCGATAAGTCCATTTTTGAAGATTTTGAAGTACAGTCTCTGTCATAAAGTACAAAATAATACCTTTTAAATGATATGTTAGTCACTACATATAAAGGTATATTTTTGAAGTTATGGTCAAAAGAAGCAAAAATTTTCTTATTATTCCCCTTATTTTTCTTGACCTTTAATCGCCAGTATCTCCATTTGACAAATATGGACTTATCGGTTTTTGCAAACAAACTCTTCATATATATATATATATATATATATATATATACATGTATATATATATGAAGAGTTTGTTTGCAAAAACCGATAAGTCCATTTTTGAAGATTTTGAAATACGGTCTCTGTCATAAAGTACAAAATAATACCTTTTAAATGATATATTGATCACAACATATAAAGGTATATTTTTGAAGTTATGGTCAAAAGAAGCAAAAATTTCCTTATTATTCTCTTTGTTTTTCTTGACCTTTAATCGCAAATATCTCCATTTGACAAATATGGACTTATCGGTTTTTGCAAACAAACTCTTCATATATATATATATATATATATATATATATATATATATATTATACTACACAGTAAATGTTGCATGACGTACTGTTGATGAATTGCATACAAACACTAACCTCATTCGCCTTGACAATGCCCACTATGCCTAAAGGCAGACAGCAGAACACAGTGACCAAGATTGCGAACACCGTGTAATCCTTAATTTCCCCGGGCGGTTGACGGGTGATTACGGTGGTGGTGGGAGCGCCCTGCAATAGAAAAAAAAAAGTACGAAAAAAAAATCGGTAAGGACATGCGGAACTGGAAAATACTAGTTAAAATACTGCAAAACACAACTATAACAATTATGAAAAAAAAAATGCATCCGTTAAAAAAAGACGGTCATACCACAATAAATGAAATACAGATTGCTGTTTGTGCATGATAATGACCATTAATATCCCTGACAAATAATTTCTTTGATATTCTCTAATTGGTCTATTGAAAGAGGGTACTGAAAGTGACAAAACGTGTTTCCACCATGAAAATCTTAGTCCAACTTATTCCTTTGGAAATATATGAAGGGTTTGTTTGCAAAAACCGATAAGTCCATTTTTGAAGATTTTGAAGTACGATCTCTGTCATAAAGTACAAAATAATACCTTTTAAATGATATATTGGTCACTACATTTAAAGGTATATCTTTGAAGTTATGGTCAAAAGAAGCAAGACTTTTCTTATTATTCTTTTTATTTTTCTTGACCTTTAATCGCAAATATCTCCATTTGGCAAATATGGACTTATCGGTTTTTGCAAACAAACTCTTCATATATTAATATATATATATATATATATATATATATATATATATATATGAAGGGTTTGTTTGCAAAAACCGATAAGTCTATTTTTGAAGATTTAGAAGTACGATCTCTGTCATAAAGTACAAAATAATACCTTTTAAATGATATATTGGTCACTACATTAAAAAGGTATATTTTTTAAGTTACGGTCAAAAGAAGCAAAATTTTTCTTATTATTCTCTTTATTTTTCTTGACCTTTAATCGCAAATATCTCCATTTGGCAAATATGGACTTATCGGTTTTTGCAAACAAACTCTTCATATATAAATATATATATATTACCTGCGATTCCATTAATGTACTGTATTGTCTGATGTGTGCACAATGCCCCCACGCTATCTAAATCGGTGAGACCAGGGAGGTGAGAGGAGACCAGCACCAAATTCCGGATGCGCTTTGATAATCACAAATCGTCCATCCTGAAAAATCGGAACGACCTTCCCGTTGCCAAACACTTCAACCTCCCCGGCCACTCATTGAAGGATGTCAGAGTGTGCATTTTCGGGGGAGGTTAAACATCAGCAGAGGAAAGAAAACTCGCCGAGTTACGAGTAATCGTGAAGAGTAAGAGCTTTCAAGGTGAAGGGTTGAACAGGGATTTATCAATTCTGAACGGTTACACATTCTTCCGTTAAAGAGAGGAATAAGTCATGACGAGGATTATAAGATATTTTTTTCAAAGTATCTTTCTAATGGATAACTGTTTCACTACCACTGGTGTTGTGATAGAGAAATTAGTTGGTTATTCTGTCTGAGATTATGACGAATTATAGCGAATATGATTTCAGGTCTCCATCTTAATAATCAATTTACTCTTATTTTGTATTATTTCTATACATGGATTCACACTGTTATCCTATCACTCATTTGTATGAGTCAATCAATTTCACACTTGCATGTTCAAATTTATTTAGATTTCAGCGAGACACCGTACTGTGGCTTTTGTAATTGATGATTTCATATGTTTCTTAACAGGAATTATTATACCGATTTCTTCCTACCGATGATTTTTGTATTTTAAGTCATGAAACAATTTAATTGTTGGAGCGCTCTTTAACCTAATTTTGTAACTTATGGTACGTTGATGAGTACATATGTCGATATCATAACATGTGATAATACAAAGTAATTGAACACCATTGTTACGCAATAAACATGTCAATGTCCTCCTCCTCCTCCTTATGCGTGGGGTACCTTGACTACATTGCGTCTACATGGCAACATTATTGTAAAGGGTACGCACTCTCATAGCAACCAATTCTGTGTATATGAGTGCGCGCTCTTCATGTTCAATTTATGTTTTGACATTGACATTCCCCGTCGAGACTCCTGAAGAAGGTGGAGGCCACCGAAAATTTGAGTTGTTCAATAAACTCATTTTTATTGGCGAAATAATGCATTACTAGTTTATTTCTTGATTCTTCGTTATATATATATATATATATATATATATATATATATATATATATATATATTACGTTGTCATGGCGATATTTGCTATTAAAGCGTGCATTATGTCACAGTACGGTTTTTCACGAAACGCACGGCGTCAACGCTTCGCGAGATATAAAGGGCAACGCTCATTAAATGCATACACTAGCTTTCACTTTATAATATTCTAGGTGGAAGAAAGATTAAAAAAAAGTTACTGGGAGGATGAAACAAAAAACAACAACAACAACTCGTCGTTGGGCATCCGAACCGTCGTATATCACGTCAAATTCGGACAAGTTTTCAATTTCGATAGCGGACATTCCGTTAAACGTATTGTTTAGTTTTCAGTTTTATGAAGTCATCGCTTGTAAAGAATCATGTCATTTCCTATAGGCGCGCGTGTTAAAAACACAGCGATACGCCGTCCTCTTCTATATACGACGGTTCGGGTGACAGCAAACACAGTTTACGCGGTCAACAAAACTGTCGTATACATGGTAAATGACAACTGTCTTTGCAAAGCAAAGCAAAACAAAACAAAACATACATGTAGATTTCTCCCAATTTCTCTCGTGATTCCACGTGAACAATAGTATTCGAAAACAATAAATTAGACGTTAGATTAAGAATGAAACTGCTATGTGTTACACAAATAATATCAAATACCAAACGTTAAAAGTGTAGCAATAGTGATGGAAAAAATAATAAATCTCAAACGAAACTATTTCAAAATGTCATTCTTACGCAAAAATTGCATAATATGCAATCATCCGAACTGTTGTATATTATACAACAGTTCGGATGATTGCTGACGAATGTACCAGCTCATTATTCCAGTTTCTGGTTATAATGTGTGCCTTCGGTGACTTCTTTTGTATTAGACCTTCGGGGCTGAGCCCCTGGAAGAAAAAAAATACTATTTTAATTTCACCTCATACACATTTTAACCACAACCTCCCAGGTCTGATTATTAGAATTATGAACTATTGGAAACAATAATTGTGCGTGCACAGAAAAGCGTGTTCGTGTGTCCTACCATGTCCTCATCGTGTGAAATGATTCAATATTCATGCTCTCCAAAAATGAAAGTGACAAAATAAAGTGACACGTAACAAATGAAGCGGTCGGTGCAATATAGTGCTAACCCGCACTTTTGTCAAAATTGAGTTACATGCATTTTCATAATCCTTATCCTTCACTCTAACCTCCATGAAAATATCATATTTGAATTCAATCAATAAGATGGTAAAAAATGCATGCATTCATGTTTTATTAATGTACAATGTATGGACTTTCAATGCATTTAACAGCGAATATCTCAAAATGACTATTGTGTGGGTTACGACTATATTGCACCGACCCCTTCAAATATTTTTTTTTTTCTGCTTTTAAATCGGTACGGCAAAGTTTCGAGGCCTATGCTCTGTTATTTGTCATGTATAATCACAAGGGCAAGAAAGAAAGAAAAAAAAAAGAAAAAAAAAGAAAGAAAGTAAAACTGAAAGTAAGAGACAGACAGATCATTAGGTCAGACTTCGACGCCTCTTTTCTCATTTCCCTGCTGGAAAGAACGCAGTGACAAATAGTTGTTGTTGTTTTAAAGAACGAAAGAAAACGTGACAAATAGTGTGAAAAACACAATGTGAAGTACAGTGTGAACACAATGTGAAGTACAGTGTGAACACAATGTGAAGTACAGTGTGAACACAATGTGAACAACAGTGTGAACACAGTGTGAACACAGTGTGAACACAGTATGAACACAGAGTAAAATTTCTTCACACTGTTAAATTTGAGGGTTTTAACAGTGTGAAGACAATATGAGTCATCAATTCATTATCGTCGCATCGGTGCAGTAAGGCCCTTAGCACCCAATTTTCTTGTCGTCTGCTATTTTTTTCGAATTTCAGATTTTCACAGAAATATAATCTGCATTACTCATAGATTATAGCAATATGTCGCATTTAGTCCATCTCGAAGAATTAACTGAGTTATTAGCTCTGCAAAAAAGCCCTTAGCAGTCTCCGTCGACTACGTTCGGTGCAGGAACGCCCTTCCACAGCAGAAGGAGTACAGGCGCGCTCGAAAATCGGGTGCACGAACGCCCTTCCACACTAGAAGAACTAAAGGCGCGCACGAAATTCGGTGCACGAACGCCCTTCGCACCGCCATGGCGTCTGCCGAGAATTCGTCGGATTTACGTATGTATACTAACTTTTGTAATTTCACTTGTAATTTACATTACACCATTGTTGCGATAATTCTCTATGATGAATAAGGATGATGTCTTGTAATGTATACCAAAATATCGAGTAATTATAGTAATAAACAGTTTCGAACCAACGCTGTTTCCATGGTGATTTATCTTGCAGTCCCATATATTGAATTTTATGTATGCCAATTTGTAGCTTGCACCTCACCTTGTAATAATAGTTAGTAAATAAACCTGAATCAGCCTTTAAAGATTAAGGCCTCTCTAGCCCATGGGATTATGGGAATTGAAATACCAGCTGTGTTCTGCATGGAGTAAAGATAGAATAGACCTCTAACCGTTATCATTTAATTAAGGTCCTTTGGATGTTGCCACACATTCCAAATTTAGGCCAGAATCTATTCCAGAGCGGTTCTACTTCTAGATTCTTCATTTTGATCGTCATTTAAGTTCATGGTTGATGGGCGTTGAATTGCATGTGGTGTGCCTGTGCTGTGGTTGCGACAGTTTTTTTTCTAATATCCAATATATTTCCCTTAAAAAATGCATTAGAACATCTATCTATATCTGTGGTTAAACTTAGAGCTTGACCTGTGTATGCAAGTAAATACCAATAGTTTTGTCTTGGAGATAATCTGTGTCACTCTTTTATAAGCCTGACTAATTAAGAGGTGAAATATGCCCAGAAAATTTAGTTGTGTGCGTAACGATCCAGTTATAGCCTAGGCCCTAGGCCAAACCAGGGATAAGAAAAAGGCAGCATTTCATTACAGAGAGTGTAATAATATTGAAACCAATATGTAGCAAGACTAACCATTACATAAAGGGTGGCCTTTACCCAAACTATATAACAGAACTGAGCAAATGAAAGATTTTGAACCTCACAGTTATTGATTTTTCCATAACTGAAACAGATGCTGTCGACCTTCTAGTAAGGTGGAAGAAAGATGGGACGATGCACCTCGTCGATTCAAGAGACCTATGGTTTTCTAAAAAGAAGCCATTGAGCAAAGGGACAAGGGTGAAAATGAAAGACGAACGCGGCAAGTGGTGGGCTGGAAAGGTACTGGAGGTGGTACATCGTGACACAGCACTAGGTATGTTATGGCCATCCAACTCCGTTGTGTGTCTTGTGTAACACAGAAAATTTTACTGGCAACATGTCAGCTTTTGCTTCAAAATTATCCCTTTCTGTATATGTGCTACCAAAATTCCCAACTGAGTTCTGCACATTTAACACTAAGTCAAATATTTTGTAGTGTGCTTGAATTCAATATCAATGAAGGGCAGTGTATATGGCTCAGTCGGTAGCACGTCTGCCTCAAGATCCAGAGGACCCGGGTTTGATTCCCAAGTCTAGCTGAGCAATGTTGTGTGTAATCATACCATCCCCTCTAGAGAGGCAAAATACTCTGTCCTTAGGATTGGACATAAAATGGAGGTCCCGTGTGTGAGAGGGTCGCCACTCGTGCATGTAAAAGATCCCGCTCCATTCATTCATCGTAAAGAGAAGGTGCATAACCCGGTGAAGTGGTCCTGCCTCTCATCCAACTAGACTCCATGGAAGACCAGCTAGTGCAGCTGAATATGGGCTATCCAGCCATCTTCTCAGATGGAAAATGAACAAACAAACAAACAATTGAAATAGAAAAAAAAGTATTTTAGGAAAAATGCATGGCCTAGGAAAGAAAACACCATGTTCCTCTGACATATACTATGCGTAGTAAGTATGTACCAGTAGTGCAAAAGGTAGCACCAGTAAATTCACACTAAATGGAGTCTGTGGTCCATCCATGGACAGCGTACTAGTTAGTGTCGGTATAGCACATTATATTATAGAAAGGCAGGATTTTCCTATGTGAAAGGTATCAAAACTTAAATCCTCGAGACTCCGTTCACAATAATAAAGCCTTCATTGTCAGGATGTCTGTTACACTTACAAATCTCAAATGAACAATAAAGTTGCTCACAAAAACCTAACCCTGCCGGATGCCACCGCAAGTAATGTTCCTTTAGTCGTGCACTTTTCTCATCTGCATTTTTCTGCATATCAGATTGATTAATAACATTTAGGGCCAAACATTACGCTCTTTTTCTTAACTTTGTTTGCTTTACGTATAAAACGCATTTGAAAAAAATGGACATTTCAAGATGTGAATGTAATGTGGATCAAAATGTGTGCGTAATCTCTTCTGAACAAATCATTCATAAACAACTTACTACAGTCACTAGAGACAAACCACATGCCCTGGCATCTGCCTTAGGCTACCATGTGTCAAAATTAAACTGATGCTAGCAATTAGTGCTAATGATGATAACACGTATCTTTCTCTCTCCCCAGTCTCCAACAAAGACACCATGGATGATCCTGCAACTCCTGTCTGCATTGGTGGCATAACAGCTGATGGTGACAGTGACTCAGAAGATGATCTTCCCTTGAACCAGCTAGCATCCCATTGTAAGCTTGCCTTTAGTAACATCATGATTGGCAATGCAATTTTGCACAATAGATGATGGTCAAATGTTCAATTTCTTTACCTTCCAAAAGACTTACCTCATCCATCTAGCTTATGATTTTTTTTTTTTTTTGATGCTGGCAATTCATGCTAATGATAATAACAAGTATGTTTCTCTTACTCCAGCCTCCAAAAAAGGTACCGTGGATGATTCTGTAGCTCCTGTCTGCTCCCATGACATCATGGCTGATAGTGACAGTGATTCAGAAGATGATCTTCCCTTGAACCGACTAGTATCTCATGGTAAGCTTGCTTTTTGTGATATTATAGTTGGTAATGTACTGCTACCAAAAAAAAAAAAAAAAACATAATAATATAGGTCAAATCTTGCAATCTCTTTGCCTCACACAGGACTCATCCCCTCCATCTGTGTTATAATTCCTATGAAAAACAATTTGCTGTAGATGGTTTTTGGGCACTTGTTGTGTGTTATATTCTTCCTTTGTATGCTTGGTTGGATGGTATGTGTATTTTTTTCTGATGAAAAATATAATGGATTTCAATCCAATGAGTATCACTTATTATAGAAATACGTGTAATTGCAAGTAATTTAAGTGGGGATGGATATTTTACTTTGCAGACAAATATACCAGAAGAAGGATTTAAAGTTATTATAACACGCAATGCATTGAACTAGTAAGTGGTTTCTTGAATTATTTCCTTTTCAGGCACCTCAGCTATTGCTGCAACTGTGGACGTTGCTCCAACCACTTCAACTTGTGTGCCTCAGACAGCTACAAGTGACACCCAACAGAAGGAATCTCCAATGACTTCAACTCATGTGTCTCAGACAGCTACAAGTGACACCCTGCAGAAGGATGCTCCCATGGCTTCTACTCATGTGCTCCAGCCAGCTACAAGTGACACCCTGCAGAAGGAAGCTCCAGTGACTTCAACTCATGTGCCTCAGACAGCTACAAATGATACCCTGCAGAAGGAGGCTCCCATGCCTTCTACTCCTGTGCTACAGCCAGCTATGAGTGACAGCCTCCAGAAGGAAGCTCCAGTCACTTCAACTCGTGTGTCTCAGACAGCTACAAGTGACACCCTGCAGAAGGATGTTCCCATGGCTTCTACTCCTGTGCTCCAGCCAGCTATGAGTGACACCCTGCAGAAGGAAGCTCCAGTGACTTCAACTCATGTGTCTCAGACAGCTACAAATGACACCCTGCAGAAGGAAGTTCCTATGGCTTTTACTCATGTGCTCCAGCCAGCTATGAGTGACAGCCTACAGAAGGAAACCTCAGTGACTTCTACTCATGTGTCTCAGACAGCTACAAGTGACACTTTGCAGAAGGATGCTCCCATGGCTTCTACTCCTGTGCTCCAGCCAGCTTCAAGTGGCACCCTGCAGAAGGAAGCTCCAGTGACTTCTACTCATGTGCCTCAGACAGCTACAAATGACACCCTGCAGAAGGAGGCTCCCATGGCTTCTACTCCTGTGCTCCAGCCAGCTATGAGTGACAGCCTCCAGGAGGAAGCTCCAGTCACTTCAACTCTTGTGCTCCAGACAGCTACAAGTGACACTTTGCAGAAGGATGCTCCCATGGCTTCTACTCCTGTGCTCCAGCCAGCTTCAAGTGGCACCCTGCAGAAGGAAGCTCCAGTGACTTCTACTCATGTGCCTCAGACAGCTACAAATGACACCCTGCAGAAGGAGGCTCCCATGGCTTCTACTCCTGTGCTCCAGCCAGCTATGAGTGACAGCCTCCAGGAGGAAGCTCCAGTCACTTCAACTCTTGTGCTCCAGACAGCTACAAGTGACACTTTGCAGAAGGATGCTCCTATGGCTTCCACTCCTGTGCTCCAGACAGCTACTAGTGACACCCTAAAGACTGCGCTTCCCACTCCTCTTCAGCAGCGTGCATGTCATGGTAGGCATAAATTAGCACACATTATACTGATTACTTCTGCTCACTGTGAAAGGAACAATGGTTCTATTGTTTTTCAATCACACATTGTGCAAAGTTGTCACGAGTGTACTTGGAAGCTGGGAAAATAAATGTCAGTTGTCTGGCATTGGCATTCAAACCACCTGTAAATATGTATCACCATTTCATGTAATTAGAAATCATATAACATAGGTAATTTCATGTAACATGTAACTTTCCATGAGTTACAAAATGAAATCTATGAAATATCAATGTCACCAAAGATTTTCCAAGGCAAGCAAAATGGTTATCACCAGCAAAATATCACATTCTCTTAACTCTTTATGTGCCATGGTGTAAACCCCCTGTGTGCCACATTATTCTGAGACTGCAAAGCAGGCACTTTTTTGGGAAGCAATCTTTTTTGAAAGTCACATATAACTTTTTATCAAAAAAATTGTGCCTGGTATGCAGTGAACAAATTGAACAGAAAACTCCAAGCTCTGCTGTTATGTGAATTGTACGACAGATTTATTATTATTTTACTTTTAAATGGCCAGTAGCTATATTATTTTCCATGTCTGTGAGGCATGACTTTTGCACAGAAAATCTTGATAAAAAAATCAAAATTTGCTCCAAAAAGCCCTGGGGAACACCATTATATATCAAATCACCGCGTAATGCAAGCTACATGTAAGAGGAATGGAATCGTGAATGCGAACGCGAATGTACAATGGCAGTTGGCGATTTTTCGATCTGCTTTGGCGGGATTGTGCGTTTAAGCAAAATATGCGAACTTCGCACGCCGTCGACTGAGCTTGGCGTGCGAACGTGGCACATAAAGAGTTAATGTAATCATGAGAACTGACAACAGTGAGTTTAAAGTCTGAAGTTAGCGTAGCTTAAGAGATGAAGAAATATAGACCATATTTGTTTACTTTCTTATTGTTGATCGCCACTTGAAAGTACGTCCTGTTTTCTCTACCAAACCAAGCTGATTAGAATGATATTTCATACGTGTTGTTTAATCTTTGTTTCTTTTGCACTTACTGAACAGGAATGCAAGGGGATTGCCAGCAGAAACGCTGCATGCACAATAATTGCAATGAAGAGATCTTTGCTGCCTGTGTGCTGTGCTATTCCCTTCTTTGTTTCAAACACTTCATGGAGGATGACCCCTGTGAGGATCATATCGAGCTGTTGGTAAGGTTACAGTCTGGATAGGTGTGTTGGTTCCAACCATGATAGATAGCTTTCAGAGACCGTAAAAAGGCAACAAAATATTTAAATAAAATGTAGCAGGGGTACATGCCATTGTACCCCTGCTTGTAGGCATCAACCAGTCATGTAATGTTCCTGTGATTTTGTATTTGTGTTTTCTGTTTGTTTTTTTCTGTCCTGTCTGTCCTGTTTGTCCTGTTGTAATCAGCCTTGATAAGAATGATTTGATGTTTCTTTCTTTGTAAGCTTATGAGTCTTTTGTATTAGTTGTCCACAATGTACAAGCTCTGCTTTTTAGTGGACGCCTCAATTTTTTTCTTCCATGTAGTTTAACATGCGACAAGTTTGATGTGTATCCTGTATTTATGTGCCTTAATTCATTCTTACATTTAAGTTTCATGCTTCAGTTAACTCATTGGTAACTAAGAGCAATTGTTACTGTATTTTCCTTTCTGTTTTATTATGTTCTGTGGAAGAAAAAAAATGAAAAACAGTTGAATTGAATTGAATTGAATTGAATTGAATTGTATTGATTTGATTTTTTTTTAAAGGCTCACCTTCTCAGGGGCAAATTGCTGCCATCCTCAACTTATGGAACAATATCAGCAAAAAGAAATGGTAAAAAACACCATGTTCATCTAAAGAATTGCATTACTCAAAACTGAATTTGACATTTACCCAGACATGGATGGTAGGAGCTCATTTTGAAAAAGATAAATCTGAAGTGTGATAAATTTGAAATGATCATAGGTGTTGTCAATCACTCTTTACATCGTCAAGAAGATTTTTACTCATGTTATTTTTACATTGCCATTGCAGAATGACCCCAGTCTGGTTCAGATCATTGAAGAGATACAGTTAGAGGTAGAGCTGACAAACAAAGGAGATGAAGATCACATGGATACTAGTCCTACAGCCGCTGCAAGTGATGAGGCAGAGGTTGATTCTTCTTGTACATCTGCTGACGATGGCAACAACACCATTCCTCAAGATACTCCAGGCAGTCATGATGACGTGGGGGAAACTATGTGTGATAGTGCTGATTGTATTTCCTCAAAAGTAAGTGTCATGACAATCCATATGAGAATAATGTAAAAAATCCTTTCTGATTTCCTGTAAAATGAAAAACTATTGAAAAGAGACATACAAGAGAAGCTCTTTTTTGTGACTTAAATACAGATTTCAGCAAGGATATCTTAAAGGGAAATTCCAACCTGATATCATGCTGTGCTGTGTATGAAAACAGAAATACCAGAGAAGTAGATCTGCAAAGAAATTGGGGAAAATCAGACACACACAAAAAGATTTAAAGTTTAGAGAGTAAAACACATATCGGCAACTCTATGTGACAGGTGTTGAGCAGCTCTCCATTTGTTTTGTACTCAAAATATTATTGATTGTCATTTTCTCAAAATTTGGGCACGGACAAAACAACTTCACAGGAGACACACAGAAACCTATTAGTCTCATTATATACCCAAATCAAGTCTGAAGAAATTTTTCTCTGGAGAGAAACAAAAAATGGTAACTTTTTGTGTGGAAAACATACTGAGAGCTGTTCAGCATCTGTTTAGTAGAATTAGATTTTACCTCTTGAAAATGATATAAATAGTTCTAAGAAAATTTTTAATTTGCCCCCAATGTAGAAGTCATAACATTGAACACACAGGTACCAAATTTGTCAACAGAGGTCCCATCTATGCCTAGCAGTTTGTCACTGCCCACCAAAATGAAAGTATGTTCCTGTGCTCTTGTTTTCATTAGTTGTATTTCTCTTCTGAATGATATTGTTGGTTTATGCAGAGACCAAGGAAAAGAAATGCGACACCAGCTAACTGGCAGAGGAACATCAAGAAAAGGCTGAGGAACACTGGAGAAGCATATAAATCCACCAGCGGTAAAGAAATCCCACCACGAGTCCCTGGACCATCATGTAGCTCCTGTAAGTTCAGGTGTAGCAATCTGTTTTCAACAGAAGACAGAGAGGAGATGTGCAGGTCATATTGGAAAACAGGAGATTACAATCGACAAAGGGATTTCATAAGAAAACATGTAGAGAATGTGAAGGAAAGAAAATCAAACAAAATGGGTAAGCAAACAAAATCTGCTGTTCGCCGTAAGGTGAAGTATTTTCTCCCATGTGGAAGTAACACCCACCAAGTTTGTAGAGAATTTTTCTTGAGTACTCTTGCTATTGGGGAGAAGCTTGTTAGGTATACTTGTGCTAGGACTACTGGTAGTGCCTTTTCCAAGGCTGATGGAAGAGGAAAACGAACACCCTACAACAAGACATCTGATGAAATGTTGGATGGTGTCAGGGCTCACATAGAAAGTTTTCCAAGAATTGAATCCCACTACTGTCGAAAGTCTTCCAAAAGACAGTATCTGTCCCCTCTCCTGAGTGTTGGCAAGATGTTTGACCTGTACAAGGCAGATAACCCTAGTCATGTTTCTCTTCATGTCTACAGAGCTGTCTTTAATACTGAGTATAATCTTGGATTTCATACACCAAAGAAAGACTCGTGTAAGCAATGTGAAAGTTTCAAAAACAAAACCAGTTCAGAGAAAGATGAGGACTGTGTGAAGGAACACATGCAACACCTTGAAAATAAAGACATGTGTCGAAAAGTGAAGATGGAGAGTAAAGAACAAGCACAGAAAGATGCCTCTTATAATTCATACAGCTTTGACTTGCAGCAAGTCTTGTCTACTCCTTCAGGCACAGCTAGCACTCTGTTTTACAAGAGGAAGCTGTCTTCATATAATTTGACTGTCCATGATCAGGCTTCTGGTGATGCCACATGCTACGTATGGCACGAGTACGAAGGTAAGAGAGGAGGTGCTGAGATTGGCTCCTGTCTTCTGAAAACAATGCAAAATCTTCCAGCGGATGTTTCACAGGTTTCTTTATTTTCAGATGGTTGTGGTGGCCAAAACCGCAATAGGTTAATGTCAACAGCACTGGTGTATGCAGTTCTTACTCTACCTAATCTTGTATCCATTGAACACACATACCTGGAGTGTGGTCATACACAGATGGAATGTGACATGGTGCATTCTTGTATTGAACATATGAAGAAGGGCACCACCATTACCCACCCAGATGAATGGCTTGGCCTGATTGCAGGTGCCAGACGCAAGCATCCTTTCAGTGTCGTGCATCTTGGTCATAAGGATTTCCTTGACATCGCTGCACTTTCTGGTCTGTGGTTCAGGTCGAGTATGAAGGATGACAATGGTCTGCCCGTAAAGTGGATGAAAATCCGTCAGTTCCGTTATGAGAAATCTTCAACGAACAGTGTGAAATTCAGGTATGATTTCCAGGAGGACTTCAGGGAGATGCGTTTGGCAGGGTCTCGCCGTCGACTCAATGAAATGCAACTGCAGAGGTTGTATCACTCACAGCAGTGTATCTCTTCTGCAAAGAAGAATGATCTTGTTGAACTTTGCAACAGCTTTGTCATTCCCAGCGTCTACCATCCTTTCTATAAGAACTTACCATCAGAAGTGATGGCAGATGAGACACCTAATGAAGAATGACTTCCATGTATGAGTCTTATGCTCTGGGGGTCCCACTGCTGCATCACCAGGCTCCAACCTTAAACTTGAGTGCACAATCATAACTTCATTTACTTGCCATGATATTTTGCTGAAGATGTATTTTCAGTCTGAAATAAAACTTCAAAATCTTGTGTTGAATTCAGGTATGACTTCTACTTTCAAGAAGACCAACAGAGATGCCATTTACAGAGCTTCATGGATAAGGGGTAATAATGCAACTTATGAGGTTTTCTTTGTCGCAAAGATGAATGATGAAGTTGCACTTTTATACAAGAGCTTTGCCATTCCAAGCATTTACCATTCTTTTTGCAAGAAGTTATAATCATCATTGATGACAGATGAGATGCCTAATGAAGAATGACTTCCATGAATATTTCCTAAGCACTGGAGGTCCCAATATTGGATCACTAGGCTTCAACCTTTAGTTCAAGTGAGCAATTTACTTGCCATGATACATTGGTGCAGACCTATTCTCAGTTTGAAATGAAATGTCAAACTCTTGTGCTAAATTCAGGTATGACTTCTAATTCCTCGAATACCAAGGGAGTTGTCTTTGACAGGGCTGCACTGATAAGGGGTAATAATGATAAGGGGTAATAATGCAACTAATGAGGTTGTCTTTGTTGCAGAAGTGTATCTTTGTCGAAAGTAGAAAGACGATGTTGAATTTTGCAAGAACTTTGTCATTGCAAGCATCAACCATTCTTTTTGTAAGAAGTTACAATCATAAGTGGTGACAGATGAGATGCTTTATGAAAATGACTTCCATGTATATGTCTTATGCACTGGGGACATGCCATGATATTTTGATGCAGAATTATTTGCATTTTGAAATAAGACTTTAAACAAAGTGTCAAATTCAGTTATGACTTTTAATTTCTCCACAACCTATGAGGTTGTACTTGTCACAGCAGTGCATTTGTTCTTCAAAGGTGAATGTAAACTTACCAAGAGTTTTGTCATTCCAGTAATCATTTATGTTTTTTATGTACTCTGACAACGTATTTTGAATAATGTCGCCTTGTTTATGTTTGTGTTAAAATCTCTGACGTGAAAAACTTAATTTGAAATCTACCTCCAGAGTTTTATTTGTGAATATGGCACTTTGTATTAATCTTCGAGGAGGGTTTTATTCTCTCTTCTTGTGTATATACAGAAGTTTGTGAACAAGGTGGGCTCGTTGTTCGAATGTGTCTTACCTCCTGACAAGACATTATTACTCATTTTACATATTTTTGTGATTATCAAAGCATTGTTACAGAAGAAATGCGCAATTAAATTGATTAATTGTATTGATCAATCAAAAAGAAAAGCCATTTCGTAAGGTGTGTTCAAGACAATTCCTCACATATCACAAATACGTACCATTTGATTCTGGTGAATCATTCATTAAATTGATGTACTTTGATAATGTGCTGATTAATAGTTACCAAGGTTGTGAATAGTGGAATGCAAGGGGAAAGTGGATTAAAATTGTGTTATCAAAATGAAAGTTGATTGCGTGGTTATATGTAAATCTGAGAGCAGAATATATGACAGTGTGTACTCATGTTTTGGGGCATTTTCATCAGTCAATTCCAATCAATATTTCAGGTATAGTCTACAGTGATGAAAGATATAGATTTATGGTAATGAGAAAGAATTGTTTCTGGATTAAAGAAAATGAAACTGTACTCCATTCATTTTGTCTGTGTGAAAGTCAAACGGAGTTGGATGTACCTGTTTAAAACTGAATTTCTGGAAAACCTCACTTTAGAATTTACATCAATGGTTTTCAGAATAATCAAAACAAGTTCTGCAAGTACAATTGTTCTTTAAGTACCTAGTGTAAGTTAAGCGGTGATTATTTGTTCATAACATAAACAAATTCAAATCAAGCTTGGTGATTGTAAAATTTCTGGGCGATATTGACAAGATTCTACACGATTCCTAAAAATCTCAATACATAGGAATTAGCAGGCTTGAGATGACATACGTTCTTCTTTGAATGGTATTTGAATAAACTGTCCCAATGCAAAATTCACTTGTGATTCCATTCTTCGTGTATGAAATGATAAGCAAGAGAGAGATAGAGAGAGAAATTTATGTAGGCCTATATATATATATATATATATATATATATATATATATATATATATATTCTCTTATTTACAAGAGGATAATAGGGCACATTACCAGCAATTATGTTGAGTTGTTATTCCATACACTCAACTTCAAGGAAACAATACTAGTAACATGCATTTTGTTTGGTGTCTAATGCTGACAGATAAGGATAGCTGATATTCATTTGTTTAAAATTATGGAGAGCTTCTTATATGTAGCGTTTGGAAATTTATAAGCAGGGATGCCTCTACAAACGTGAACAGCACAATCATCCAAGCTACGAACCCCCCCCCCCCCCCCAAAAAAAAAAAAAAAAAAAATCAAGGTCTTCACTGCAACGGCCGTCTACGCTGCTCATTATTGTACAACGTGTATGGGCAAGGGCCTTTTTGCACCTAGTCAAACGCGCGCAAGTCGCGTTCAGTAAGGCCATTGTGGGCGCGTAACTCGTGAACGCCCTTTCTGCGTAAGTCACGCATGTGGATCCGTTGGGCGCAGTAAAGCCCTTTACGTGTATTGCACATTTTAAGGCTCTTCTAATTAAAATCCAGTTTTGACACTCCATACACTGTTTAATTGCAACATTTTCTTTCGTCTTGCATGCAATTGGTAAGTTTTAATGAAAGGATGAAGCGTCAAATAGCAAATATTCTTCTTCTTTCGATTTACCAAAGAACGTCTTTTCCACCGTGCGGCGCGTTCGCATCGCGTAAGGGCCTTACTGCACCGATGCGACGTTATGTGAAACAAAGCCTCACTGTGTGAACATTCTGTTAAAACCACACCACAGTGTGAAATCACACAGTTTTCACGTAGACGACTAAGTAATCACACTGAAAACACACTGTGGGACACGCTGTCCTTTTCAGAAGGGTAAATACACAGTTTTCCAGCGTGTGATTAGTCCACTTCCTGGACTGTATTCGTATGCAGTGTTACCGCGTACGTACGGACGTACGTTGATGGTGTCTGCATGTACTCTGTATTACACAAGATCACCCCTCCTGTTTCGGGAGTACCAATTGGTGGAGTGTCGCAATAAGCGGGTTGGGCGCATCGTGTGGGTGCATGCATGATTGTGTATGCGTGTGTTAGTGTGGGGAATGCGGACGAATAAAATCGTCCAGTATCTGGACTGGCGTTTGATGAGAGTTACATTGCAAAGCGAGGACCTGGTGCTGTTACCTCGGCAACAACTTGTGAGGGACCATGATATGCAGGAGGTGCAGTGCTAGCGGGAACATAACCCGGTGCTGTGCCAGTGCTGTACGGGTAACTCACGGTTGTCTGCTGAACAGAGAATTGGGCAGGTGCTCCGCCGACAGAGCCCGGCATCGGTTCTGATTTCTCATTGAGAGTTGTCATGGTTGCTGAAGTGTCTAACGATACAAAGAAATGTAGATTGAAGATTTTTTTTTTTTATTCTAATGAAATCTTATTTAAATAATATTTTTTCAGATATAATTACAACAAATTCAAAACATAACAACATTTGATAGACCCACACAAACGGAGGAAATTGACCTATTTGTTCGAAATCGCTGTGCCATTGGAGAAAAAAAAAGAGGTCTTCGTAAAAGACCAGTTTGTGGAGATGTAGTCCACTTAATATTACAATTGTGTTTGATTTTCTTTTTTTTTTCCCGTGCTCCTCTAGTCCATAGGAAGGTTTATGCAAAAAGTGCAAAAGTGCAAAAAAAAAGTGCTAAAAACAACTTCTAGAACTCTGCTAAAAATTAGAACACAGCGGTCCACAGTGTGAAACACAAGTGAGACACGGTGTGATCAATAATGTACACAGTGTGAAACATATTCACACTTGTAAATTTGAGTCCATTGTGAACCTATTGCGAATCATGTGTTTACATAAATTGGCACACAAATCATTAATACTCTGTAAACTCTCTACCCCGAATCCACAAAGGTGGTACAATCTTTGTCTATGGTTTAAACCACGGAAAAAAGACCATGGTTTTGCATGGAGCGCCAAGTGTTGCATGGCCTATTTCGTTACGAAATCAGTCATTTCGTGGACTAAACGTGACCCTGCACCACAAAACAAATAAAAAGTCGCCAGACATGAATTTTTAGTTGAGACCATATTCTGAAAGAGCAGACTTTAGGATGTATAACTCAAATCAAATGGACTTTCCTAACCTATCTAAATATTGGAAAGAAAGCACAAACTCAGGTAGTGTGAACTAAGAAAAGAGGCTCTGAAGTACCGTGTCTATTCAAGCGCTTAATCTTTACCAAGCCGTGCTGGCTGTGCGATGAATGGGACAAAAAACAGGAAGTAAACCACCAGAGTTACAACATTGGAGGGATTAACAGATTAAACTGAAATTAAGCATGCCTCATAAACACATTCTTTTCATAATCAATGTCAACTTTCCAAGCTTTAGCACTATCCTTTCAAAAGTTATTAGAGTTGAAAGTGAAGAGTGTGTAGAAGGTTTTTCTGAAATGAAAAAAGGGACTCTAACGACACACCTAACCACACTATTCTACCAAAAAATGTTCGAGATAAACTGCTAAAAAAACACACTTTCCCGCCCGTTTTATGATGCCAAATTTTAACATAATGTAAAAGAAGACGTGCTCTTTCAGAAAATATGAAAAAGTCAAGATCGGCTAGGTTGACCCAATTCACTTATTTTCAGTCCTCACGCAAAATCAGTGTATGCGACTTAATGTTCGTTTTGTGGTGCACGGTCACAAATGTTTATTCCGTCAACCGTCGTCGAATGGTTCATTTTGTTAACGAAATGGTCATTTCGCCCACGAAATGACAGATTTCGTGACAAAACAAGGAAACTGTGATGAGATTTGAGTATTGGATATTGCTGTGGAGTTAAGTAGTAAGCTATCATCATATATGACCATGCACCTCAAAACCAACAAAAAGTCGCACCCCTAATTTTACCTGAAGACTCAAAAAAAGGTGCAATAGTTCAACAAAGTCAATCTTCAGTTTTTCACATTTTCTGAAAGAGCTATCATTCTTCTACATTATTCTTCAGTTTGGTATCTTAACATGAATGGGAAAGTGTGTTTTTAGCAATTTTGTACAACCCTCTTTTTGGAAAGAGTAGAATGATCAGGTATGTTTTAAAGGCCGCTTTTCATGTCTTGAAATCCTTTGCACACTCTCCACTTTTAAATCTAATAACTTTTGAAAGGATAACGCTACTGCTTTGAAAGTTAGCATTAATCATGGGCAGAATTTGCTAATATGACATATTAAATTTTAGCTGAATCTAATAATCTCTTCATTGTTGTTGCTATGGGGGTTTACATTCTGTGTTTTGTCCCTTTCATGGCACAGTCAGCACGGCTTGGTAAAATATTAAGCGCTTGAATAGACTGTGTTCTTCAGAGCCTCTTTTCTCAGTTCACACTTTTTCAGAGTGTTTGCTTTCTTTCCAGTATTTAGGTAGGTTAGGGGAGTCCATTTGAATTGAGTTACACATCATTTTAAAGCTTAGAGCCTGCCCTTTCAGAATCTACCTTTAACTCAAAATCCATGTCTGGCGACATTTTGTTGGTTTTGTGGTGCAGGGTCACATGTATACTTATGTCGTCATCTATTTGACGTCGACTACATTGAATATTAAGCATATTTATAGAGGTAATATAGCGAGGTTGCTCATGTAGCGTTTCCTTTGCCATTCTGTCTGCCATTTCTTTTATTAGAAAACACCTGTGTTGTTGTTTGTTTCGGGGTCTAAATAATGACGTCATCTCCCCCATGGAGGTCTTCTTCCAATTTAGGGGTAAGCCATTATTATTCAGAACGGAGCAGAGAATGTTATGTATGATTATAATGCGGTTAGGAAACCAGGTTAGAGCAGTATGTGATGTCAGAATGGTATCACACGTCCGTGATACACAGAAATAATATTTTAGTATACTAAAGCTGTTGCGCTACATACATTTGAACACATTTGTCGTAACTTTAAGACGAATGGTACGATTTTTCCTTGTCGAGACAGTTTTCAAAGGTGTTCACTAAATCGGTCAATAAATGTTTATTGATTCTTTGAACTCGCATCAATCAACAAAGTAAAATTTACTTTCAATTAGTACTAACTTGCCATGGAAACCACCCCTTCAAGGAAAACAAAAATAAATGTTTTGATTTTTGCACTTAACGAAGGATTCACTTCATTCCATTTCTGTACAGCTGGTTCTTTTAAGTTCGTCGCTAATTTTTCATTATATTCTATTTTATTCCTTCTAATCAAAGCAAAATTATAATCCATCAAAAAGAAACAAAACGTAACTTTTTTAGAATGCTTTCGCAATAACGATCGGATTGCTGTTTTAAATATGGAACTTGTCACAATTGGTCAAAAAAAGGAAACAAGTACAACACACACACAAAAAAAAATACAGAAAATACCCATGCCATTTCATCTAATCAACGATTATATGATTATTATGAATCATATACTTATAAAGACAACCAAAAAAAAATAAAAAATTCCACACTTTCTTATTGCCATAAATTCATACAGGTTTTAGGAAAGTGATGCATTTCAATTAATATCATGAACATACATTATTACATTAATGTATAGAACACTTACCTGTCAGTGAAAACTCTGGCAATGTATATCTGTTGAAGGGGCTCTTTGGAAGCTTGTTATACACCAGAAAGTGAATGCAAGAGCACAATGATGTGGTGATCTACTGTCGGGAATGTGCAAATGCTGTCAGTCTTACTCCGCACTAAAGGGTTCCAGCTAGAGTATCGCCGATTTTATCTCGGATTTTCATCCGGGTTCAAACGCTCAGGGATATGCCACCGTTTGCATTACGCAAGTTCTCGACCATAAAACCATAAAACTACTCTCACACTTCCTCTGCCAAAAAAAAAAAAAAAAAAAAAAAAAAAAATGTCTTGAGTATGACCCTTCTTAGTTTCAGGCTGTGCTGCATGGATAAGCATGATACATTATTTTTTGATGTTTACGTTTTTGTTTGCCCGAAAGCTATTTTCTCGTTGATACCTCATTATTATTTCTGCGTTCATGTTTTGTTTCCTCATCAATTCTGTTTTCTTTAACAATAAAGATAAGCTAGTTTGTTATCAAAAGAAGAGAGAACACTTAACAATTTTTTTTGAAAGATACCTTATTGCCCTTCATGTTATTCCCCTCAAACAGTCAGAGGTGGTGAAAAGAGAACCTATTTAACCATACTTGGTCAATGATTATGATGTCCATAAAAAAAAAAAAAAAAAAAATCGCTGCTGTTGTTCTTGATTTCAACGTTCCCCAAGATTTACAACTTTCATCAAAAACTGTGTTTCCCCCTTTTTGTTCTTGCATTAGCATAAACAAGTTAAAGCAATACGACTCATCATCTTTTTCTTTTCAAATATTAAAGTATGAATGAAACCACTTCGGTGTTCGAAAAATCCTGACAACCTGACATGTTCATGTACGCACACTTTTTGCTCCCCCTTTAAAATGTAACGAACAAACAAACAAACAAAGAAGCAAAACAAGTTAATTTCTTTAAAAAAAAAGAATAAGAAAAAGGCAATCAAAATAGCAACCATAACAGCGGCTACCTTTGACCCTTGATCCAACCTAGATCCAACGTACCCCCATATATATATATATATATATATACATATGTAAGGGGGTGTGTTAGTGTGTATGTGTACGTGTCGAATAAAGTCACTTGTCAGGATGGCTTATTCTCACCCCGAATACATAATTTCATCCAAATGGATATAACACACAGAAACATTAAACAAACTAAGTATGTGGGCGTCAAAGCAGTGACAAAGACAATGTAGTACACATTGGATTACATTAATCACCTTGTCGGTGTTGAGATTTATTCAAAGTCAGGCATCAGAGCAACCAGTTTGATCTCTTTTAACCATGACAGATGAAAAGAGTTATTATACATATACAAATGACAGAGATAAGAATGTACTCACATATAAGTCCACTCTGATATTCAATGAAGGGGATTGGGTCTCTACCATTCAATATTCGCGCAAAATGCTCATGGATACAGTCCTCGCGGTCGAATTAACATGCTAACTGATGGCCAATCTCGTTGGAGCGCTCAGTTCATGAAGTGAAGAGGGTCCGCAAACGATGACCAGAGGACATCTCTGCGTTGAGTTGACTCACAGTTGGGGGGGGGGGGGGTCCTTATCCAAATGAAGGTTACTTCGGGCTTGCTGCAAATTCTTGAAGCTGCATGTCTGGTCCACAAAGCACTAAGTAGTCGTTTGACTTCTCCTTAGATCGACCAACATATAACAGACCGTTTCGAATGTACAGCAAAGCGTCCATAAAACATCATTCAAAACATCTAATCAACTTGAACTGATGTACAGTGGACATGAATTGGTTATGTCAGGACGGAACTTCGTTTCAATGCAAAACTTTGAGTTTCTCCACTAAAACATTTAAGTATAACAGCTTGGTCTCGGAGAAACTGGAACACGTCCTTCCACTTCACAGGGCTTGGGGAGAGAGCAGGGAGGTGGGAATCCACCTCCCTGGGGAGAGAGACTGATCCAGTATCAACTCCAATATATACTTTATATACTTTCCTGTTCCTACTATCCCATAATACTTATCTCTGGTATCGTCCCCAAGCTTTCCTGACTAACCCTTCTCAAAGAAACTTTATACAAAAACTTTATACAAAAACTGACCATAAATGGTAAGGGAGAGAGAGAGAGAGAGACAAAGAGGCAGAGAGAGAGATAGGGGGAGAGAGGGGGAGATTGAGAAAGAGACTTAATACAAGGCATTTTTAACATGTATGCTGTACTCTGGTTCTTTGTACGGCATCACAAGGTGGCAAACTTCAAAGTAACATAGAACAATACCAGCCACTTTTATGTGGTTTTCTATCTCTAAGTCACTGTCCAGTCATTGCCACTGTCCAGTCATTGCCACTAAATCCACTATTCAAGTAGGGTGGCAGTACCTCTTTTGTTTCATGAACTCATTCAACCTTTAGGTTGCGTGGTGGCACTATATAATACACTGTGTACCAAGCACCTATTGTATCTTGGTAATGAATAGATTCCAGCTTTCTGGTTCTACAAATTCTATGTACACTAAAGTGGGCAAGTTGCTCTATAAACTTATGTTACCTGTCTTGGCAGGAAAGCTATATTCCAGCTTCCTGCCCATACAATCTCTACAGTAAAGTGGGCATGTTACTCCACCACTTTACACATATACATACGTGTGTGTGTTTGTGTGTGTGTGTGTGTGTGTGTGTGTGTGTGTGTGTGTGTGTGTGTGTGTGTTATACACTGTTTGCCGACTTTTTTTCTTCACTGCATCTGATTCATTTGATTATTAAGTTTTTACTGCCAGGAATTTTTATGAAGTGCAGGTGTTTGTGGTTTAAACATACACTCTAATTGTTTATGATACTACAAGAATTCAGAGCAAAAATGAAATGAAAAAGGAACAGCATAGAGGAAATGGGTCGTGCTGATTGAGGATACCACTTGAGGAAGGAACCCCCCCCCCCCTTTTACAACAAAAAAAAAAAGGGGAAAGGTCACAAAGTTCAGTCTCACGAGGTGATTTCTATTTCTTTTCCCTTCAGTGAATCCGGTTTCAAGGTAATAACTTACAAAGAAGTGAAACATGACGAATCTTTTGTAGGCACGAAAGATTCATTCAATGTCGACATCTTTGGATTTCTTTTATTCTGTTTGCCGTTATATCCCTGAGAGGTTATCCTTCAGGCCTTGATGAGGTGCGTGGTTTCCTTATAGTTTTGAAACGCCTTTCCTATACGACTAGTGTCCATTTCTGCAATTCTGTTCTATAAGCCCACCACAAGACAGGTGGCCAGCCTACGGTGGTCGAGCTGATTTAGCTTTACCACACAATTTCCAAAGACACCTATCCGAGTATATTCGGGACTAGCCTTCAGCGAATTAAGACTGGACCAGTCTGGTGTCTGACAATTCGATTGCGACATAAGGATAGGGCCTATCATTGAGCCATGCTTATTGCCGAAGTAATTACTGGATATGATTAATGTGAGCCGTCATGTTATACGAAACCACAGTTTTGAAAAGGGGCCTCTAGTACCTGACGATTCTATACTGTGCCCCAAAAGGGGTAGTCCCGATACGGGACTCTTTTCTTTTTTTCTCACTCTCTCATACGCCCTCATTGGCGGTAGCGCGAAGTCTTCTCGATCGCGACAGTCCACGCATCGCGCGAGTCCACAAATTGCTGCCCCCCGAATTGTCTTCGGGGGGTCTCTCCTTATACTACACGCCCTCAACGACGGTACTTCCGTGTGCGACCATGCTAGTACACACCGTACATACACGAAGGCAGTCCAGGCAGTGGACTACAAAAGGGGTCGCAGAAAACCTGCTGAAAACACACTTTCCCATCCGTGCTTTGATCCCAAACTAAAGATTAATGTAGAAGAAAATATGACAAACTCAAGATTGACATAGTTGACCCTTTTCACCTGTTTTGAGTCCTCACGTAGAATCAAGGGGGGGGGGGGGGCGACTTTGTGTTTGTTTTGTGGTGCACGGTCACATATTATATGTGTGTGTGTGTGTGTGTGTGTTTTGTTGGAAAAATGAATAGCAAAAGAAGTTGCATTTTTTTTTTTTGTTCATTGAATTCACGGATTGTTTCAGCGCATTATTTACAGTGTACCTCATAGCAGAACATGAATATAGTCAGTCGTTGATAATACAGATCTTGGAGCTGACGTAGATCCCCCCCCCCCCCCAAAAAAAAAAAGAAACGAGCAAACAGACAAAAATATTGGCAGCACTACAACAAAATGGACGATTATCATGACATAAAGCAAGTTATAACAACAATATCTTTTGTATTAGATTTGAAAACAGAAATACAGTTTATTTACATTCATGCCATTCTGTAGCATAGGAAGACTAAGAAGCAGTTGAAATTATTGCGCCTTTTTATATCGATGCATCATAAGTTATAAAGTTACAATACATATTCAAGTACATCGGTTGAGACATCTTGTTTTGCAAGAAAGCTGTTACTTTCAATTTTCAGTAGAACACCAACACTGACCAAGAAGGAAAATAAACAATTTTTAAGATAATGCACTTCTTACATGTAGGCCCTACATATACCTTAATAATAAACTTATGTTCGAATACTATAAGAGAACACTAAAACTTTGCATAATAGTAGTTAAAATTATTGCGCATTTTTAATATCGATGGATCATCAGTTATAACGTTACAATACATATTTAAGTACATCGATTGAGATATATTGTTTTCAAAAAAGTTGTTACTTTCATTTTTCAGTAACACCACGCTGACCGAGAAGGAAAATAACACTGCAGTTTCAAGGAGTAAAAATCAAATCAAAGTAATTTTGTCTACGTTTCTTCTTTTCAGTTTTATCTTTTAACACGTTTTTTGCATTGATAAAGCATTTCTTTCCGTCAAATTCTTATCTAGCGTCCTTTCATTGTGGTATAATGTCATTGATTAATATATATATATATATATATATATATCCTACAAAACTCGACAAGATCTTTGCAGTTATTACAAGGAAATTTATCGTTCGTTGCACTGTATTTCGTTGTATATTTATTTGGATTGAGGATAAATTCAGTTATTTACACGTGACAAAAATAGCACCAACAACAACACTATAGCAACATGTCAATTTTGAAAAGGACTCCCTTTCGTAGAATCTCTTTTTAGCATTGTTATCTTTATAAAGAAACACAAGCAATCAAGGTACTTTGAAGTCGGACGATCGTAACCCCTAATGGTAGGTAAATTCCCGAACGGAAGTTTGTGCATACAATTGCGTAATGCCAAAATGCAGTGCTCCATCCATAAACGTGTGGGACAATGCTGCCACTGAGACACGTGTGTGTGTGTGTGTGTACGCATCATACACAGACATTGTGACCGCGAGCTGCTGCAGCAGTGAATGGAGGAGAGAGGCCAGAAGACGTGTGGCTCTTTTAGCTTCTCTTCATGCGCATGCGCACTTTGAGTGTGCGTCCATTCAGAAGCTCTCGTGGCTCGGACAGCCATTTTGGATCAGGTGATTTTGAGACCCAGTGTTGTTCGCTGACCCATTGAGCCAACGCTATTCCCATTCGGTGTCACGACATTGATACAGAATGGGGGGGGGGGGGGGGCAGCGTCGTCTCCGTGCCGCACAAACCACTCGCCGCGATTGTCAGGCTTTAAGAAAACATGACTTATGATTACACTCCTTAAAATTACAAAAGAAAATATGTGACCATGCATTACAAAACAAACAAAAAGTCGCACCCCTTCATGTTACGTGAGGAATCAAAACAGGTGAAATGGGTCCACTATAGGTCAACCTTGAGTTTCACATATTTATTTTCTGAAATAGCTATCTTTCTTCTACATTATGCTTTAGTTTGGGATCATAACACGAATGGGAAAGTGTGTTTTCAACATTTTTTTTTTCTACAACACCTTCTTGGGGGAGAGTAGACTGATCAGGTACGTTAGCCAGAGGGGCTTGTACCGAAAGGGTGGGTTGGGTGGTGGCGCGTCGCGTTAATGGGAACACCACCCTTCGTCCAAAGCCCCCCCCCCCCCCCCCCCCGTTTTGCGAAAGGGTGCGTTGGTACTTTTTCTCATGTAATATTAAAAGGCGAGTTTTGAATTTATATTTAACCTTCAAACAACCATTTCAAAGAGGCTATCGTCCGGATCGGTTCATACTCCACTTGGTCTACAGCCAGTTGGTCTAATAGACTGTTTAATATCAGTTGGTCTAATAACCAGTTGGTCTGGTCATCATTTCGTCCAATTACACCAATTTATATCATCAAGGACCGATTTGGTCTATTATGAGTTGGTCTAAATCCATTTCGTCTAATCATCAAATGGTCTAAAATAAAACCAAATTTGTCCAATATAAATTTTGTGTACACATCATTAATTTTGGTCCATTGCCCAGTTGGTCTAGCCTTAGTCTGTCTATCATCATTTAGTCTACATCCATTTAGTCTAATAACCACTGATCTTATTGTCATTTGGTCTAATAGCCAGCCTCCTGGTCTAATCAGGTACCATTTGGTCCAATCATCGTTTCGTCTATATGACCAACTGGGTTATTAGCATTATTATTATTATCATTTTGGGGGGAGGGCCTTTTTCTACGACTACGGACTACCCTCTGACCCTTCATTGAGGGAGAAAAAAAAAATATGTTCATACACAAAATAAGATTAGGGTAAAGTTTAGGGTCCCTCGCCCCTCCCCCACGGTGCCAGGCCAGCAAACCCAGCAGCTGGACTATAGATAAGCCACTGATTATCCACATGATCCATGCCCTGTAATGTAAAGCAGAAACGGATATTAGACCAAATGGATATTGGACCAAATGAACATTGGACGAACTAATTAGAATTAGAATTAGAATTAGAATTAGATCCGGACGATAGCCTCTTTGAAATGGTTGTTTGAAGGTTAAATATAAAATCAAAACTCGTCTTTTAATATTACATGAGAAAAAGTACCAACGCACCCTTTCGGCAAAACTGGGGGGGGGGGGGGGGGGGGGCTTTGGACGAAGGGTGGTGCTCCCATTAACGCGACGCGCCACCACCCAACCCACCCTTTCGGCACAAGCCTATTAGAGGCCCCTTTTCATTTCTTGAAATCATTATTTACACTCTTCATTTTCAAGTCTAATAACTTTTGAAAGGATAATGCTACTGCTCTGAAAGTTTGCATTAATCATGAACAGAATGTGATAATAAAACATGCTCAATTTCAGCCTAATATGATAATTCTTTCATTGTTAGTGCTCCGGTGGTTGACATTCTGTGTTTTGTCCTTTTCACGACACAGCTAGCGCTGCCTGATGAAAGATTAAGTGTTTAAAGAGACCCTGTATTTCAGAGCCTCTTTTTTCAGTTCACACTTTTCCATAGTATGTGCCTTCTTTCCAGTACTTAGGTAGGTTAGGGGAGTCCGTTTGAATTGATTAATACTTCATTTTAAAGCTTAGAGTCTGATCTTTCAGAATATGTCCCTAACTAAAAATCCAAGTCTTGCGACTTTTTGTTTGTTTTGTGATGCAGGGTCACATGATATATACATAGAAGAACACAATGAAATGTAACTGAATGCCACGTTCAAAGTAATTAAAACAGTTTTTTAGATGAAATAAACAATACCTTTTACATCTTTTGAAGAAACTGCGAGGTAAGGAGAGGTTTGAAGTTTCTTTTCATGTTCCAATTTATTTTTTTATTAAATAATACACAAACATAAGCACGGCATAAAAACTCTATGAATAGAAAACACATGAGATAATATTACATCAACTCGTGAATTGTCAAAGTAACAAACGTGAGGAATTAATTAACATTGTATCAAACAATAAGTAATAAGGGCTGTAGAATGAGGGGCAGCTGCTAATAATCTTGCTTGTATTCTGCAGTCCCCTCAAACGTACACACACACACATACACACACAAAAAAAAAAACACGCAAACACGTGTAAACTACCCTTGCTGTTTTTTTTTTTTTTATGTAATAAAAAAAAGGGCGCTTTGAGTGTGCGTTTTCAGAAAAAAAACGAGGAATTAAAGGGGCGGCGGGGGGGGGGGGGGAGAGACCAAACCTTTCGAGACCATACGAACAAAGGAAAAGATTTGACATTACATAAAGAACATCACAAGAACATCATAAGAAATGTCTGATTTTTTAATTACAGCGATATCCTTGTAGTGGCGGTTCACTCGTCTCTGTCCGCCTTTCAAAAATAATGAGAGAAAAAAAAAAAAGGTTTCAGTTTTCACGACAAAGTCAAACTAGCGAGGGTTAGTTACAAAGCATTAAACGCTATAAGAAAGAACAATGATGAAAATAATGATGACCCCACAGACCACACCAGCAACGGACCAGTAAAACGACTGACGGGATGAGTCGATGGCTCCCTGAATGTCTCCAGCCATCTGTTTGTGTCTTGCCTGTGGATGATCGATAATAGAATACACAAACATATATATATATATATATATATATATATATATATATATATATATATAATATTATTATTATTATTATTATTATTATTATGCATATATATATATATATATATATATATATATATATATATATATAATATTATTATTATTATTATTATTATTATTATGCATATATATATATATATATATATATATATATATGAAGGGTTTGTTTGCAAAAACCGATAAGTCCATTTTTGAAGATTTTGAAGTACGATCTTTGTCATAAAGTACAAAATAATACCTTTTAAATGATATCGGGCACTACATATAAAGGTATATTTTTTAAGTTATGGTCAAAAGAAGCAAAAAATTTCTTATCATTCTCTTTATTTTTCTTGACCTTTAATCGCAAATATCTCCATTTGGCAAATATGGACTTATCGGTTTTTGCAAACAAACTCTTCATATATATATATATATATATATATATATATATATATATATATATCATAATATATATATATATATATATATATATATATATATATATATATATATACATATATATATATATATATATATATATATATATATATATATATAAAACAGGGCTCGACACTAACGGTGGCCCGGGGCCACCAAAAATGAAAGGCGGGCCACCAAATTTCAAAAAGTCCATATTTGCCAAATGGAGATATTTGCGATTAAAGGTCAAGAAAAATAAAGAGAATAATAAGAAAATGTTTGCTTCTTTTGATCATAACTTCAAAAATGTACCTTTATATGTAGTGACCAATATATTATTTAAAAGGTAATATTTTGTACTTTATGACAGAGACCGTACTTCAAAATCGTTAAAAATGGACTTATCGGTTTTTGCGAACAAACTCTTCATATATAGTACCACTTGAGTTTCCGTGAGGACTCAAAAAAGGTGAAATGACTCACCCGAGTCAATCTTGAATGTCTCATATTTTCTGGAAGAGATATCCTTCTACATTATTCTATTTTCAGAGCTCTGCAGCAGACTTGGTAGGTTTCTCGAATCTTGCACCAAGGCACATAGATTGTTAATCAATAATTCATATTGTATTGCTCTGGGCACTACCAGTCTGAATTCATGGAAAAGGGTGAAATGCATGCACATGAACAAAAAAAAAAAAAAAAATATGCACATATTTTCATGTGCTTGCATACACTTCATTTCAGGATGAATAAAGACTACCCGTGATGGTGGAATTTCTCATGAATATGTAATGGAGCATTCCTGGCCATATTTTCAGGAACATGATTGTTTGGGTGTTAACCACACACTCCTATACACACCAATTGACCTCTGTGCAAAATTAAGATTTTCAAGAGAGGGTTGAAAACAGAGCAAAATCTGAAAACTTACTTTAAAAATACATCTTGAATTTAATGAAACTAATTTTAATACTAGTATGCGATCATATTTAAATTACGTTCAACGAAATTGTACACTATTCAGCTATTGCTCATATCAATATTAGCGTTATCTGATATATAGTTTTTGAACTATTAGGGAGTTAACGTGGGAAATTTGTTCGTTTGCTTTTTGTAACACCTATATATGAAGTTTTGTTCGCAAAAACCGATAAGTCCATTTTTGAAGATTTTAAAGTGCGGTCTCTGCCATAAAGTACAAAAATAATACCTTTTAAATGATACATTGGTCATTACATTATAAAGGTACATTTTTGAAGTTATGGTCAAAAGAAGCAAACATTTTCTTATTATTCTCTTTATTTTTCTTAAATTTTAATCGCAAACATCTCAGTTTGGCAAATATGGACTTATCGGTTTTTGCAAACAAACTCTTCATATATATATATATATATATATATATATATATATATATATATATATAGTGTTTGTATGTTGTGTGTGTTTTAATCCGACATTCATTTCTTTCAAAGACAGTTAATATGCATACATACTTTGACTTTCATAAATATGAAAGGAAATGAAACACGAACTAACCTCTATCGCCTTTATAATGCTGATGATACCAAAGGGACAAAAACAAAACAAAGTTACCAGGGCTGCCGGAATAGTGTAATCCTTTACTTCTGGAGACGCTTGTCAGGTTGTTACTGTTCTGGTAGTTTGCTGCATTGAACATTTAGCAAATGAAATTTCAATTTGTTTTTGTTACTGTACTGTAGTGTAATGTAATGATATATAATAATTTGTCCATTGAAGACACAAAAAGAAAAACAAATGAGCGGTCTCACTGATCTGTGGTGAAATATACTAATGGGACAGAGTGTAGAAGACTGTTATTATATAAGCAAATATAGCTCGAAGAGACACATTCTGAAGAAAATCTAAAACCTCTTAATGTATGCCCTATATTGTTTTGAAAATAAAGCATAATATCTAAGCGTTGTATTATGTTGACAAGAAAGTATATATATATATTTATATATATATGATTAAAAAAATGGCATTAAAGAATTTTATCCTGGCGACGAAAGCGCATGATTATTATTATTAGCATTATTATTATTATTATTATCATATATATATATATATATATATATATATATGAAGGGTTTGTTTGCAAAAACCGATAAGTCCATATTTGCCAAATGGAGATATTTGCGATTAAAGGTCAAGAAAAATAAAGAAAATAATAAGAAAAGTTTTGCTTCTTTTGACCATAACTTCAAAGATATACCTTTATTTGTAGTGACCAATATATCATTTAAAAGGTATTATTTTTTATTTTGTGACAGAGATCGTACTTCAAAATCTTCAAAAATGGACGTATCGGTTTTTGCAAACAAACCCTTCATATATATATATATATATATATATATATATATATATATACACATATTATGCACACAATATACAAGATTATATTGGAGTTAGGCGAATCAAGGCATTGCTAGTGCATGTTTGCTCAGCAAGCGCTCGGTACCATGTGCCCTTTTTATGTGAACAAAGTGTTCAGATTTAGTTGCTTTGATAGAAATTAATGGTTTAAGGAGTGTGAGCAGATAAAATAAATAATAACTAAAAAAAAATGATAATACTTTAAAAATTATTAGCAACGACAGTAATGATAAGACTAATAGTAGTAGTATTAATAGTAATAATAATAACAATAAAGCTAATAATGATAAAAATAAGAATAGCAGATATTTATTTATACACACTCAAAGCCTTGTAATAATTTCAACAAAAGAGAGAAAGAAAAGCAAAATAAGCATTGACTTAATTGACTAAATATTGATTGTCTGATCATTAACCATCTAATTATATGCAGTGGAATTAGGTCAGGACTATAGAACAGCCTTACGTTTATAACAAACAGGTTCACAACGGTTACTTTTTTTTTTTCTGTGTTAAGTTAATTGCTGAATGAATCTTTGGAGGGGGAGGGGGAGGGGGACTCTTCCAGGATTGGTGTGCTGCAACACTGAGGGCGCGATGTCCGGATGTTGTTGAGATAATTTGTCGTTTAATCATCAGAACATATAATGTGGTTTAAAAGAAGAAGAAAAGTGAAAAGGAAACTACTTGCATCATGGTGTCGGCTATTTAAAATGAGCGACGAGAAAGAGTTATTTAAATAAAAGTCAATGCGATGACTCGCGGGCTTTCCTTGTACACTATAATGCGATGAATAATATAGTTGAACAATGTGGCACTGATAAGTTTTGAGCAATTTTATAATGCAAAGAAATCTAACGTATTACTTTTTTTTTGTGACACAAATAAAGAACCAACTTGGGTGTGTTAGAGTAATCCTATACATCCTCAGTGTGGATATGATTGGTAGAATCAAGAGGGCAACATGTACACACTGAGAGAATTGTATATTCAATATATTAAAGTGTCAACTCCTTCTCCCCCCCCCCCCCCAAAAAAAAAAGAACGCTTTCGAAATGGAAATTCGTCTTACCGTTCTCGTTCAGAGTCAAATCTAAATCAAGCATTATGCATAAAACATTATATTTCTTGTTATAATCTATGAATAATCCATTGCTAACATAGACAAAAATATGCTACGACGGTTTCGAAACTCAAAATAAGTAAAATGCCTGAACAAATTCTGTCTTCTTCCAGAGACATTTTTTTTTTTCATCTAAAGCATGGTATATCTCTGAGGTCAACATACGATGACGCATGAACACGTAATTCTGAATAGATCCCACTGCATTAAGCACTCTCGGAACAAAACAGAAATATACTTCGCACGTTTGTTAACTTAAGTCATGTTGATACCCGATTTCTAATTTCTTAGTCATCCTTTCTCGTAAAGAACTTTAGTACTTTAAGAGTTCACTGTATGAAACACAAACGACTATATTCCTTTGAACTCTGTACATTATTGTTTGTAATTTGATATATATTACATGAAAATTGATCACGTGTATTATACTATCACCAACGCATATCATCAACACGGATATTGTTATCTACGTTTATCAGGACGTTAATATTCTTTCAAAAGGAGGAAATTATAATATAATATTTATCTTAATAACACTCCGACACAGATACCCACAAGGAAATATGAGCTTTTCGCACTTGTAAAAACACAATAAAAACCATGCCTTAATTACATATCGTGTACATCCGATATATGGTATAGCTGACACGATGTACAGTGCAGCTATAAGGCGTAAAAGAGCATGAGTGCATTATTATGTGGGTTTTTATGAAGGTGATGTTAATGTAGTCGATTGGGAATGCAAAACCTGTCAATTATGAATATTCACGCTTTATTATTATCTTTTATATAATCAATGTATAACCTGCAAATGATACACGAATGTTTGCGTTTAAGATTCTGTAAAATTACACTGTAGCATGCAAGGGACAACGGGTGTCATCATTAGGGATTAAGATAAAACAGAAATGAACTTAGTATGTTATGTATGCAATAGGTGGTATGCGTTATGCATGAATAACTGCAATTACCGTAAACATGTTTTGTTTTGTGATCGCTATTTCTGCAAACTACGTGTTATTGGATTTGAATGTGATCACTGTTTCTTCCAACAGAAAAAAAAAGAATAATACATTAGCATGCATGGGCACGATATAAAGAACATGATGATAAAGAACATTCAATACAAATTAATTTTAATTTGTGAAAGCCATTCGTTCCCTCAATTTGTTACTGACAATATGTTGAGAATGTTATGATTCCCACCCCCCCCCCGCCTTCTGAAAGACGCAATCCAAGAGTTCTTTAATTGTGATAGAAAGAAAAAAATAGTTGAGTTTCCTTTAAGTTTTTTTTCTTCAAAACATTTTTCATATGTGACACCATGAAAATTAACGTTGCAATCGTTTCATACGTGTACATCCATGATAATCAAAGAATCAAACTTTTTAAAATGGAGCGACCACTTTTGGCTAGGGTGTGAACTGCTATTGCGCATTCACTCAACCCACGTTGTATATTTGGGTTTCAGCAATAGCTTGCCAGTGATCGAGATATACGCTGGCGGTGGGGTGCAGCTGATGGTATCGCAAGACGGTGCTGTGCTGTACGGGCATAAACTTACAGTGAAGTGAGGAGGAGCTGTTACGACAGGGCCCATCATATATCCCGAATTTTCAGTCACCGATGCCATTGCTGCTGAAGTGTCTAACGGTACACATAAATTGTGTTAAAAAAGTATCATTTCCAAGTGTAAAATTCTGTTTCATTCTTCCTTTGTTTATTGTATAGTCCACTGGCCCCAAAAATGCATAATATTGAGTATTAAGTTAATCTATTTTACAGAGTGTGTAGTTATATGAGACAAATGACACAGATTGAGCATGCAGTCTTTAATACTCGATCTACTGGCAAAATACAGAAAATATTCCCCTTCAACCTTATACCTGTTCCATTACTTATTCACAATTCGTTACGAAAATTGCAATGCTATAGGCTACATCATATCTAAATTAGAAACTCCTCTTACCAACTTGTAACCTCAACAAAAAAATCTGGCGACAAAGAAATTTGTTTTCTTATAGAGTGTCATATCATCCAAAGTAGAGTGAGGCTATATAAACGACATTCAAAAGTTCGAACGTAACTATATTTTTGAATAATAAACACATGTTATGCATGGTCGAGAGCGCCGGAATCTTAGTAGTTCGCGGTCATTGACATATCAAACTGGAAAATGTTCTATTTTCGGCATCATTACAAGCAGATTTCCAAGTTTTGCTGCCTTAAAATTCATTTTTAATTTCACTTTTAAGTAGTACTACCCTGCCATACACCAAATTTGAAGTGATCAGAGGGGTTTTCAAAGTCATTCTTCATTTCCTTACTTGTGCTGATGATATATGCTGTCTTCATTTCTTTTCTTAACTCTCGGCGAGCCATGTTCATTATTATTTTATTCATACATCAGCCTGCAATTTTTGTTCACCTTTGACTTGATCTGGCACAGAATGAGTTGATTTGTCCTTGTAAATTGACACCAAACACGGATACAATTGTGCTCTTGATATGACATTTAAATGGTTCTGCTAACACTGTAAAAAAAAAATAATAACAAGGCCTAATAGTATTCTATACACGCAGATTAGAAGAAGTTTTAAATATTAAACAATAAAAACGCGATTAACCATTCCAAACAAAATAACAGTTAGTTAATCTTGTAAAGAATATAAAATTGCAGAACTTACTAAGCGGAGCTAAGATTTAGACATAGTACCGCCACACACTTTCATGACTTAGTCTCAGTTTTGACGGAAGTAACATAATTACCATTATCATTTCGGTTAACATTAACATTAACGCTTACCCGTTACTCGTTGGTGAACAAGACTTTGAAGACCTAGGAGTGGGGAGGACCCTTCACCAAGAAGCTTTCTTGTTTTATGGTACCAGAAAGGGGCGAAGGAAGTAACCAAAGAGTAGTGACTCCAATTAGGACTTGCCGTCATGAATGTATGGATGCTGAAAGTCTGCCGCTCCAACATGAGACTGTAATCACACAAGTATAGCGTCACGCAAACTTGAAGGCACTCTCGATTCTAACGCCCATTGATACGGCGCACTTTTTTTTTTTGTGGGGCAACATCCAGAGGAGGTGTTTGTCAGAGGAACTTTCGTATCTGAATAGTGAACTAAGCGAAAGAAGTCTCAGATTCTTGTGACCCTTATTAGTGTCAGGCTGCGCTTAATAATGATTCGTACATAAACTGTTGGCCTGAAGTGTGATGGTGTGTGTGTGCGTGTGCACGAAACCTATTGTTTTTGTCATTCCCTTTTTGTTATGTGTTTCAATTTCGTTTCAATGAGATGGTGTGGACAAATTTCTGGTCAAAATAAAATTGGGGAATACACACACACACACACACACACACACCCACACACATGTTGTTGGTAATAAGTCGCTCATATGCAATGCATAAGAATGTCTTCTTTCGTCCGTCTTATCTTCAACCCCCCCCCCCCCCCCCTCCAGCTCTCTCTTCTCTCTCCCTCTCTCTTCCCTCCCCGTCCTTCTGCTCTGGGATCTGTTGGATTTTTGTTGAACTTAAAAACTTGCTCATTTTTTCTCATTCTTTTATATTATTATTATTTTTTATTTATTTTATTTTTTTTTTATAAAAGCCAATTCGGTAGTGTGCAGCAGATACCGTAGCGTAAAAAAAAGCTGGCGCGGCTATGGATATATTAGAAAATCTCCGTAACGAGTTGTGCACAGCTTTCATTCATCCCAAGTACACGCACACACACACACACACACACACACACACACAGACGAATAATGTCGACAGGACCCGACCGCTATCGATTTATTATATTCTTCGATACACATTCATTCTGACGTTGAACTATTGCTGACGGGCCCAGGAGTGTTCGTGATCTACGAATACCTCGGTGCCCAGCGAATGAAGCTCACATCAATTGGTCCTCCCATACTTTAAATCACGAGTGTCGAAAACCAATTTTCTGTATTTGGTGTTGTATCTCTTTATCATAAGACTTATTCTCCATTGAAGGTGTTCCGCATGGAAGAGTAAATTAATAATATATTTTATTTGAGCGCTGCTGCGATAGAGTAATATAGGTTTTCCCGGCCAATTTCGCAATTTTTTCAGTCCTAGTCCTAATTTGTGCATTTAATTTAGCACAATTTAGGCAGATGGCATGTTCGGTATTTCAATTTTATAATCTTTTCATTCAAATTCATTTTGGAGCATTCAAATTACCTTTAACATCATTCGAATCAGCACTTTTTCAGTATCAAATTCGTAAGACAAGCACCATTTTGCAAATCGTTCATTCAATTTAGCATGATATAGTCACGTGATTTTCATTCGATTTCATTCTTTGGCATTCCAATTTCGCATTTACTGCAGTCAATTTAGCAGACACGTTAATGCGTTTATTCCTTTTTTTTTTTCATTTCCATTTATCATAGGTATTGTTTGCAAGCATCTTAACATTTCATATTTCGTATTCATTCTTTATCCTGATATCACCTTTGCAACAGTACTTTCAAAATACGTGTATGTGTTTATAATGTTCAATAGCATTATTTCATTCGTTTGTTTTGACATTATTGGGAGAAGGGGGTATCAATTTACATCGTGATTACTTATTTCATCTGCATGTTTCATTATTTTCATTTGGTGGGTGCTATATTACGTTAATCATCATTTAGAATAAAGTTCTTGGATCAGTTCTAGCCATCAATTTGTCAAGGTTATTACCCTCAAATGCTTCTATGATTCTTTCCCTGTCTTCTTCAGAGATACGCCTGTATCTAACTCGTACTGCCATGACTGGACATAATAAAGAGAAGTGAATCTATGATACTGGTGCATGTAAAGTTCTGATGCAATATATAAAAGAAGAGGGGCGTTACAGAACAACAAACTTGAATTATTTAGGATCAAAGATACCTTTGCTACATACTTCACAGTGTGTGGATGAAGCAAAAATTCACATTTAAATGCGTATGAATCGGGGTTCTCACCTTTTCAAAATAGAAATAATATTACGCCAATTTGAATGAACATGTTTGGAATTTGACTGCCCATACGCGAAATTGAATGACTGAGTTATCATTTTCCGCCAGTGCAGGCGAATTTGAATGACTGAAGAGCACGTGCCAATTTGAATGCCCGTTTTATGAATTCGAAAGGCAGATGTGCGAATTTCATTAATCGAAATGCTAAATTGAATGAACAAGCTGTAATTTTGAATGACAGAATGTACAGTGACTAGGATTTTCGGTAAATTGAATGAAACTTTTATCAAATGCACTGACAAAAGTGCGAAATTGGCCGGGAAAACCTATACTATCTATCAGGTTTTAGTTCCAGAATGTTAAAAAACCCTCTTCGTCTACATATGCAATTTTTTTTTTTCATAAAGTGACAGCACAAATCACGAGATACAATTGCTCCTGTCTTGAACACAAAACTCCATCTCTCATGCGTTGTCTCTATTTCCGGATTTTTTTTTTTCTCATTTGTATTAATATCCAATTATTGGAAACCAGTCCCACCAAAGCGTATTCTACTGTTGGCGCTTATCAACATGTGATGGGACTATGATATATGGACAAAATGTCATGAGGATATTGAACTAGAATACAACAATTACAGTAAATGTGAACAGTCTGCTGAAGGAGGAAGAAGAACGAGGGCATTTCCGGTTTCGCAGAACATCCTACAGAAAAGTGAGACGGGAAATTTTTTTTTTCCGCAGTCCAAACATTTCTTTTTCCTTCTGGCAACAATTATTGTTGCTATTTCCTTGAAGGCTATCTGTCCTCGTAGTCAGGACAGGATGCACAATTTGAAATGAAAGAACATTAATTTTTTTTTGTTTATTTTTCGATTTGTTCATTTTGTAATTCAAGACATATGTTTTTTTTTTTTTTTTGGTTTATTTGTTTGTTGTTGGTGTTAGTTTTTTTTTTTTTTTTTTTTTTTTTTTTTTTTTTTTTTTTTTTTTTTTTTTTTTTTGGGGGGGGGGATTAATAAAGTATACTTCGGACTGATATGTTTACACGTTTTCCACTCAAGTGACATATTGGAAAGTTTCGACTCGTTTCTGTGCGTGCGAATGTGTGTGTTCTTTTAATACAAAGTGTGAATGAACAAAAAAACATTAAAAAAAGAAAAGGTGTTTAGAGAACTTTTCGCTCTTTGAAATAGAAGTATAAATGTGACAACACTTGGCTCTCATTTTAGAGGTACTGTTTACCATTGGGAGCAGTGATTGAAAAAAAGAAATGTTTGAGATATCACGTGTGATGCACATATGCGTAGGTCAGTTGTATCATAGAACACCCTAGCCATATCAAAAATTCACATGAAAAGTAAAAATATAAGGTGATTTTCTTTTCTCTCAAGAAACCATAACTGTACAAGGATTAGTCAAGAAGCATTATTATTATTATAACTCTTGTTGTGTATTTAACAATTCATTTATTGTATTTTTTTTTTTGCATTGGTTGTTTCTACCCCTAACTCACATTCTAAAACCATTTTGAAACACTATATATAAATATATATTACCTTAAAAATGCTTAATATCTCATTTCATTACAAACTTCCCTTATTATTTATTATTTTGGTGCTTTTTTTCAGAACCATATTCAACGTTTCGCATAAGGCTTATTTCTAATACTACAGTGTGGTCTTTAATTATCCACCGTAACGTCTCCAGTCCTGGCACTACAGCCTTATCAAGAGAGTTCTTTGGCTTTGTTTTGTCTGGCAGTCATTATTAGACACTTGCCAGAGTATAGTCATTACTTGTCCTCTACGGGTTCAACAACTTTGGTCTAGAATGGCATTAGACAATTAAATAGTTCCTCTTTGAAGAACAGACCGTGCTGGACTAAAACACATAATTATTCTGTACAAGAACATACAGGCTTATTGACACTATCACAGTGTTCTTACAACAGTTTACTGTGTGTCAAATGTTCTCTTTTGCAAATTCATTTGCCCGAGAATGTATCCCTGGTACTATTGTTGCTGCGTATCTTATATTTAAAGGAAAGGGACTCAAATACGAGAGAAGGTTTTGTGTACTAGAGATTCGAGTACACGGGTTTTTTTTTTAATTAAAAGGGTTTGACTTCTTCGAGCGATCACTTTCAAGTCTTACACAGGACAACTATGCTTAGCTACAATGAGCAACCGAAACTAAAAAGGAAATGTGATCTGGCGTGTATCAACAATCATGATGCGACCATTGGTTGAATATAAAGCGTTTTCACATTATGGTCCAGGAGTAGGGTCGGCGTTACTCGGATGATTAAAGGGAAAATCGTATTCTTTGGAAAAAGAAAAATAATTTACAATATTGGCGAGAGTAGTGACAATACGAGTGTTTTTCATACGTGAGCAAGTATTCGTTTGATTAAAAAAAAAAATGCAAGTAAATTTTGATATTGTTTACCTAATGGGCAGTGCACAGAAAAAAAAAAATATGATATCAAACTAAATCTAATGAATAAACATAACACGTCTTAAGATGGACCCCCTCCCAGAAATTAAGGCAAGCCACTGGCCTACACCCTTGCTTTCATTATATAAACAACAACAACAACAACAACAAAACTAACGTTACAGCATCTCCCTCCCATCCCAAGATTACACGTTAATACTGGTATTTGACAGTGACGCTGGGGGTACTGATCACAACAAAGCAATTCAGAATAATGTATTAGTGGCACCAGTAAAATCCGTACCCTTAATGAAATAAGATTAATGAAAATAATATTATCAATCCTCATCATAATCATCATGGTTGTCATTATTACTAATGCCATCAATGATATTGGTATTGTCATCATGGACATTGTTATTAATAATTTAGTTGTTGAAGTTAGTAGTTTATAGTAACCGTTCGTACTGCGCGTTTTCCATTTTGTTTTGTTTGTATTTCAGTTATGGCTTCGATTTTCAGAGTGAAAAATTATATTATTTTCCACCACTGCACTATGTTGAGACGCGAGTGGATTCTTCCTGTTTGTGGTGCATTCCTGGGCTATTCAATCTTTCATCTCCGGAAGCATGGGAGGATGGCTAGTCAGAGTCACTTCGCTGCCCACCCGCGGGCATTCGAAAACCAAGAATAGCGCACGACAGCCACGTGTCAGCGAAAATGTCCATGGAAACGCTTGACTCCTGTCCAGTCAAGATTTTTCGGCTCTACTTACGTAGAAACGAATGATAAAGCTAAACACAATTCGTTACGGGGATTGTGGAATATATCCCAACTGGGCTCAACTTTCCACTCCATGAACCCCTACAATAAAAATGACACTATCATCTCTGCACTGGTGGAATAATCACTAGTTATAATAAGTAAGCACACACACACACAGACACACACACACAAATATACAATATATATATATATATATATATATATATATATATATATATATATATATATATATTATATTATATTATATTATACATATGTGACCCTGCATCACAAAACCAACAAGTCGTCAGATATTAATTTTTAGTCAAGAGCATATTCTGAAAGAGCAGATTTTAATCTTTGAAATAATGTATAACTCAAATGAAAGGGATTTTCATATCTAAATATTTGAAATAAAGCACACACTCAGGAAAAGTGTGAACTGAGAAATGAGGCTCTGAAGCACAGAGTCAATTCTAGTGCTTAATCTTTACCAAGCCATTCTAGCTGTGCGATAAAGATTGGACAAAAAAACAAACAAATGTAAACTACTGGAGTAAAAACAGTGAAGGAATTATCAAGTTCAGCTGAACCTGAGCGTGCTTTGTTAACGTATTCTGTCCATGATTAATGCCAACTTTCAAAGCAGTGGCGTCATCCTTTCTAAAGTTATTAGAGTTGAAGGTGAAGACTGTGTACAGGGATTTCAAGAAATGAAAGGAGGACTCTATAGAGACACACCTAATCACACTATTCTAAAAAAAAAAATGTTCGAGATAAACTGCTAAAACATTCTTTCATGTTCGTTTTATGATCCCAAATTTCGCATAATGTAGGAGAATACTTTCTCTTTCAGAGAAAAATTGACCCATTTTCAGTCCTCACGCAAAATCAGTGCGTGCGACTTTTTGTTCATTTTGTAATGCACGGTCACATATAAAAGCAAGAAGAGTAATTTGAAAGAAATAGAAATCTGTCATTGAGACATTTTAAAACATGGTTTTATTGATAAAAGATAATTGCTCATGGGAATACAGTATTCTTTTTCATTTCACAAATTTTTGGCCAAATAATGAACAAAAGAATTGAGACAAAATCAATGTTCAGTGCACGCTCAAAGGTAGTGAAAGAAAGGTGAATAAATCAATTTTGTGGAACAGGGATGTCAGCAAATTGATGCTGTATGTTAGATGTGGGAATTCAGCTGCAGATTGTGAAACATAGCAAGATTTTCATTTCTTCTTTCCTTACCACAGCCCACTGCTTGGTTGCAATGTCGCTATATTACAGATGTATTACTAGATTGAACTTATTACAACTCTTTATGTGCCACGGTTGCACGCCCGAGTCAGTCCGACTCGTGTTAAGTTCGCGTATTTTGCTCAAACGCACAAAGCCGCCCAAACTGGTCTACATATCGCCAAATGCGACAATACAATGAAAGCTTCACTGGCTTCCGCATTCCTCTTGGAGCTTGCACTGTGGTGTGATTTAACATCATGCCTTGTTCCCTCTTGTAAATTCTTAGATTCTGTTACTGCTCCTTGTGCAAAAGCCATGTCTGGACAATAGTGTAACTGGTGGTCATTTGAAAGAAAAGTAATTATAGACTCGTCATAAAAAATTAAAATACCAATGCCTGGAATTTTCTCTACAATTTTGCTTCTGGCATGTCCAGCATTGATAAGAAAAAAAAAAACAATTAATCTCTCAATGGTTACAATTTGAAAAATAAAAATATTAGAAATGTTTTCCAAAGCATGCTTGCGTTGCAGTCTCAAAAGTGGCACACAGGGAGCTTTAATACTCAGTGGCACTCAAAGAGTTAAACATGACATCATAAACTACTTAAAAACGATGATATGATATTAAAATATGACGCGTTAATAATAATGTTTTCAGCAACAATTATTATAAAACATAGTCCGGAATGAGTCTCCGTTCTCAGGGATTTTCCCAGTTTTTGTTCTCTTGCCGTCAAATTCAGGATGTCGTTGAATGGAGGAAATGCATAGTGGCTACATTGAGTGTTATAATAATTACAAACCATATGATTTTCATCAGAACATGAAAAGAAAAATGCGTGTATGTTGTTCTTTTTTTTTTTGCTACATGGTAATTACATTTACACATCGAACACGTCTCTTTGAAACAAAGCTATCGCGGTGTGTTTACACATCAAACAAATTATGTGGTTATCAAATTCCAGACATTAACCCTTGACCAGTTTGATACAAAGTCCATTCATGAAATTATCTGCAATCGTCCATAAAATCAATATTGCACACGCACGCACACGCACGTTCACTCCCATGATAATTATATGCATACACGTAATACAGTAACTTGTCTTATAACGGAACCGGATTTGTCCCTTTTTAACTTTTTGAGCTACAATACAATATCGCGGAAGCAACAGTTTGCTACTTTACATTTTCCGGCTAAAATGCATTAGTTTACGAAGTATACAGTCATAAGCAAACACCGGGATCCTCTATTAATAAGCTCCCCCCTCCTCCCCATCCCACCCCCCCCCCCTTAAAAAGAAAAAGAAATTGGTCAGTATTTAAGTACACCACTATTGATAGTGTATGAAACGTCTAATACCAAGAGATCCGATTTGGGGTTTTAACAAGCATTACTGTTGTTCCTTATCAGATCGAATTTTGAAAATAATTAATTAACCAAACAGTTACCGTATAGTGTAACTTTTAACGCTTAAACAGTCAACTCTAATGTCCGATTTCTCAAAAGCCTTGTTTTGGATTCTTAATCACTCATTTCGTTGATATAAGATGGAGTTGTCCAATACCATAGATTTTACTTCACCTTAAAGGCTAATTATATCCTACTTACAAAAAGAACTTTGTTCCTGATAAAAAGTAGTAGAAGTAGTCGTTGCTGAAGTATTATTAGTAGTTGTTGTTGCTTTTTAGTATAAGTATTATTATTATTAGTAGTAGTAGTAGTAGTAGTAGTTGTTGTTGTTGTTGTTGTTGTTGTTGTTGTTGTTGTTGTTGTTGTTGTTGTTGTGGTTGTGGTTGTAATGGTTGTTGTGGTTGTTGGGTTTCTGCGGATCATCAGTATTGTGTTTATGCATGAATGTGTGCAACGGCTACTTAACGACTGCCACGTATTCCTACCCTCCTCAGTGTATGTCTTCCTACGGCCAATTCAAGGCAATGCGCCAGTCTGCGCACCCCGTCTGTAGATCCGTTGACTTTCTGAAGATAACTACTAGATGCAAATCAACACGATGATTGTAATCCACAGGCAAGTGCCGATGATAAGGCCAGTGATGTTCCACCAAAACGCAACTTTTGACGAGCTCTGAGCGCCCTCCATGTCACCCATGAGCCAACGATCTTTCACCTGCAGCCAACATTAAAAATGGCAACAAAATGAAGAATAAAAAGACACGAAATATTGTAATAATGGAATTCGCAATATATCAGCGCAATTGGATATTATATACCTGCAACGAGTTCAGTTCCATGAATATGTCAGCTGAGGACTGCATTGAAACAGCATTTCAAAAAGACAACAAGTTGGGTTTTATGATTGTCTGAATGCTAATATCTTATTTAATGTGAGTAAAGGTGCTTTGGAAAATAGATATAAATAATAGTGTGTGTGTGATCCTAGTGTGGAGAACCTTAATTGTTTTATTTATTAAATTGTACGTCCATTTAATGTGATTATTTTATTTGTATGTACCCATATCTGTTTCACAACATTTTTGGGGCATTTTACTGTATATGTATATATGATCAAATTAACAAAAAAAAAAGTAGAATAGGGCAGTAAAAAAGGAGTTTTCTTACAAAAGGCGCTGAATCCAGCTTAATCAGGTACATGCTTAAAAAAAAAAGCTTTAATGAAACTGGCTGGCGAGCTTTTCTAGTTGTGTTGCTTTATAGAATAGGATGACTCACGTCATCTTAATCCTGCATTATTAGCAGTGGAAAGGTTAATTTCTAATCATGTACACTCTTTTGAAATAAAAATTATGTAGAAAGCAGAAGGTAATTCATACCATTCAACACAATGACATTAACAAAAAAAAAAAATCTCTTTTTCACTGTTATTTCTTGTCCCCTAAAACATAATAGTGAATATTCATAATTACTCCCCAAATTTCTTTAAAAATAAATCTCCATGTACAATAATATACTATTATATAGTGATTATATGTACTATATGTATATACGCACATTATAACTATACGTCGGGAATAAAATAAATGTGCTGTCTATAAATTCGTATACATTCGTACACACACTCCCTATTCATTCTCCACGTAATTATGATACCAGTGTGACACCAACCTTTATGCCAAATACGATTGCAATGATTCCACAGAGTCGGCTGAAGAAGAAGAAGACAAGGATGGAGAGAATCATGTAGTTGTTTGGCATCGGACCTTGAGGATGCTGCCGGATAACCGTGGTGGTTTGAACGATAGGAGCTGTGGTCCCCTATTATGTCGTAGAGAAAAAAAAATAATGTAAAAGTCATTCAATCGTAATAGAAACGATTAAAAAAAATATAATTCGATCGACCGTGTTGGAAAGAACACATGGTCCAAAAGTGTGTTTACAGTGTATTTTTTTAACATAGTTGGCTACGTGAATACACTGGATTTTGTATTGTAATCATAATTTCACACTGTTTTATACCTTTTCACAGATTTTACATAAAATTATGTTTTGTTTCACATTTTGGATTAATGATTCAAGATTTGTTCAAAGACGTCAGAATTTGACAGTGTGAAGTAATTTCACACTGTGTTCAAAATGTGTTCACACCTTGAGACACAGTGTTCTTTCCGGCAGGGAAATACCACGATGCTTCATCCGTTTGTTTCATAAATCCAAAGCATTTTAACATTCTCTATAAACCATATATATATATATATATATATATATATATATATGAAGAGTTTGTTTGCAAAAACCGATAATCCATATTTGTCAAATGGAGATATTTGCGATTAAAGGTCAAGAAAAATATAGAGAATAATAAGAAAAATTTTGCTTCTTTTGATCATAACTTCAAAAATGTACCTTTATATGTAGTGACCAATATATCATTTAAAAGGTATTACTTTGTACTTTATGACAGAGACCGTACTTCAAAATCTTCAAAAATGGACTTATCGGTTTTTGCAAACAAACTCTTCATATATCTTATACAGTAAAAGGCGAAGATGTTGTTGTTGTCGCGGTCTTATGTATTTCCTGTTTTATTCCAGCGTTGCTGGTTTTCTATCTCCTCCCGAGCCGTCGGCTCCGGGCAGCTGCGACCGGTGCCGTCGGCCGCAGGAGAGTATCCTGCATCGAACAGCGCGGGTTTCGTCCCCACTCCGCCTCCGTGTCGACGTCGAGGACGAAAAAGAAAAAAAAAATACATAGATGGATAATGCATTTTTGTAAGTGACGGAAGAGCAGAGCGTTTTAATATTCACCAATCCTGCGCTGGACTCCTTCTTTCTCGATAGTGCATCTTTTAGCCTGCAGAGACAGTGGGATACTAAAGATGATGGGTGCAGCGAAATCTCTGATATCTTCCGGCGGACACGCACGCACGCACTTACACAATAGGCGCGGTCAGACTGGCAAAGATCGAGAAGTTTAAGATCGCGAAGTTTGGGCCATTGGTACGCGCGCAAGCAAGAGTGCGCCGCCCGATGGCTAGTGATTGTGACGTAACAATGCGCATCTGCACATGACAATGACCTCGCGCTTCGGAGGCACCGCCCACAAACAGATCGAGAAGTTTCGCGGGAAGTTTCGCAGGAAGTTTGCGGTCACACTGGCAAAACTTCGAGATCTTAAAGATCGCGATCTTAAACTTCTCGATCTTCTGCCAGTCTGACCGCGCCTTATGTAGGCCCTACTCTCTCGGGTGGGTACGGTATGCCAGTCAGTGTGTGGCCTGCGCCTGTGTATGTATTGACGATGGTTACACGAAACACTATCTGCGTGCGCCTGATATGGACTCTCATAATGGTATAATACACGGCGCGGTCATACAAGGGCATGTACATTGACGTTCGCTTTTGGCGTGCCCAAATGAAAACAACGAATGCTGTTATTTTATTGTATTTTGCACAACTGCAGGATACTATGCAGCACAGGTACGTCATTTAGCTTACTCTCAAGTCGGGTATCATTGTACTCAGACTGTTTAGGACGGCTAAATATCCACTTAAATTTTGTCCTTGCCGATTGTATCCTTATCAGATTACACGTGCCGCTGTCCATTCGTTCACTGCATAGCTGCTGTCAACATGAATATCCATAAGATGAGCGGACGTAGGGGAAACCCTGGCTTTGCCGACCGTGTTTTTTTTTTTTTTCCAAGTGGAAATAAAATGGGTGGTTCTATGGTCCATCACGCCAAGTTTTGGTGATAAAAATAAAAAAAAAGAGGTAGCAAATGAAGACAAAAATATTCTTCTTTCCCCCATAACGTGGGAAAAGAGTTAAAGAAAACATACGAACAAATTAACATTTCCGCCTCCCTATGTTGATCATACCTATATTATAACTCTACTCTCTCCTCTCCCTATATAATAATATAAATGTTAGCAATAATAACAATAAAAATGATAATAACAATAACAACAATACACTGAAATAATGATAAGAGAATAGACCAATGCAAAATGAATGGGGAGGGGTGCTATGATCCATAACTAAGAGTGGGCGGAAGAGACGCAAACAGGTACTGGATTGTTTGAGAGTAACCTTGACATGACGGAAAAATGATTCGCTATCTTTGACCGATAAACTCTTTTTCTTAATTCCCTCGAGTCATTCCCATGTCAGTGAATTATATAAGATAAAAATAAAACCGAATGACTATGATCTCCCCTCCCTCAAAATAACAATAGTTCCTGGTAATAATAATAATAATAATAATAATCATAATCATGATTATAATGATAAAAAACAATAAATAGTATCAATGAGATAAACAGGCAGTTCTAGATCCATCAACCTAAGTTTTGATTATGAAAAAAGAAATGAGGGAGCAAGTGAAGACGATAACATTCTTTGTGTATTTCTTCTCTCATAACGTGGTTGAAGAAATAAAAGAAAAATACGAAGCCCTGAGACCAGTGGACTTCCATGGGTTTCAAATACTTATAAAATCTAATGACTATGATCACAATAATGATATAACAGTAGGGCCATAATAAGAATACTAATATGATAATAATAATGATGATGATTAGTCTGAAGCAGTTAAACGGTTGGTTCTATGATATATCAAAGTTTTGGTGATTACAAACAAAAAGGAGGGAACAAGTGAAGACGAAAATATTATATTTTTCTCTCATAACGTGGGAAAAGAAATAGGAATGAAGAAAAATATGCGAGGCCTTGAGACCAGTCGTAGATTCTCTCGGGTGCCTGTATGGATGCAAGAGCAGGGGGTATAATTAATATCAAAGTCATAGTGTCAATAGTATTTCCCCGTTCCGACGGGAAGAATCTGTGGGCAGAACTTTCGGAGAATAAGAGTTTTTGGTAATTTTTCCCTGAATATTTGTTTTTGTTTTGTTTTGCTTTTGTTCTGCGAGGGTGAAAAGTGTGTGTGTGGGGGGGTGGTCATGGGTAGAAGAGAGCACAAGTAACGAAAGAATGAGAAAACTTTTCTTTTTATTTCATCAATGAAAATGTGCAAAATCTTATATATGGGGGGAAAAAATAAAACCCTTCAGACCCGTGGATTTCCACGGCTGCTGCGCGGCTAGTATACATATATATAATATACATAATATAATTTAATTATCAATATACACAACATAATTTAATTATTTTCAGTACTTCATGCCTCTAACAATGACACTTTTTTGTCACAAAAGTACTGACATTTCATTATGAAAGTCAATTCCTCCATGTTTTGTTTGCTTTTCTGTTTGAGACTGATAGTGTGTATTTGTGCAGTGTATGTTGTATAATAAATGATTATATGTTATTTGTAGTATATATAATTATATAGTTACATATGTTATGTATGTAAACACAATATGACTGTTACGATGTATTTATGCATGTGTGTGTATGTGTTTTTCCATCTTCGTCTACCTGGCATACTCACATATGGAGAGGCGACAGTTATCACTTGTTGTCCACCGCTGTTGACTGGAGGTACAGAGTAACCAGGGGGTACCTGGTTACCCCCTTGATAATAAGGAGCAGCACCCCCTTGAGGGTTTGGGTAGGGTGCAACAGCTGCAGAGGCAGGAGGGTAAGCTGGGTCAGATGGATTCCCATAAGGTAACCCGCTTGATTTCTCGTTATAGTCTGAAAGTGTAAAGGAATTTCTTACAATGCTTCTATTGTATAAGTGTACATATTTATTTTTTATAGTCAGCAACTCACATCGTTAACTCTCAAGACAGTAAAACATTGACTCCAAATGAATAGTATTGAAGTGAACGAATGTGATGATTAAAAAGAAACTCATTCTACGCCCCTAGACAGTGACCTCAGTCGACTAAAACTCCTAATCACATGGAATAAAGTATCAAATGACCCATTTTTCCAGCTATGAAGAAACATTGCCAATAAAACCTCCAAAGGGTGATATTCTGATATTTGATTTGCCGTCTTTTTTTCTGTTTGGTTATTGAATATAAATAAATAAATATATATATATATATATATATATATATATATATATATGAGTGTGTGTGTGTGTGTGTGTGTTGTTCTTTGTCATGATAATCTATTCAAATGCAACTCGCTCCATTAATATAAAGTCGAGCATTGCATTGCTTAGACAAGAGGGTCCAAACTTTTTGTGTGCGTGCGTGTGTCTGACTTCTGAAATGTAAACAGTGAAGAATGCAGGGAATACATCATTACAGTTATGGAGAAAAATGAAAAAGCAAGCAAACAGATTAGGTTTTGGCAAAACAAACTACAAATATATATCACCCCTAATATCCAAAACAAAAAATCGCATTCCTGCATCACAAAATCAACAGAATGTCGCCAGACATGGATTTTTTTATTAAGGACAGATTCTGAAAGAGCCGACTCCAAGCTTTAACATAATGTATAACTCAATTCAAATTGACTCCGTTAACCTATCTGAATATTGGAAAGAAAGCACAAACTCAGGAAAAGTGAGAACTGAGAAAAGAGGCTCTGAAGTACAGTGTCTATTCAAGCGCTTTGCTGGCTGTGCGATGAATGGAAAAAAAAAAAAAAAAAACAGGATGTAAACCACCGGAGTAACAACAATGAAAGGATTATCGGATTAAACTGAAATTGAGCACGCCTGATAAACACATTCTGTCCATAATATTGCCAACTTTCAAAGCAGTAGCATCATCCTTTCAAAAGTTATTACAGTTTGAAGTGAAGAGTGTGTACAAGGTTTTTAAGATATGAAAAGGGGACTCTAAAGACACACCTTATCACACTATTCTAACAAAACAAAAAACGTTGGAGATAAACTGCTAAAAATAAAACACACTTTCCTGCCCGTTTCATGATCCCAAATTCTAGCATAATGTAGAAGAAGACTTTTTCTTTCAGAAAATATGAAAAAGTCAAGATCGGCTACGTTGGCCTATTTCACCTATTTTCAGTCCTCATACAAAATCAGTGTGTGCGACTTTTTGTTCGTTTTGTGATGCACGGTCACAAATAGAAACAGACAAAGAAAGAAACAAACACACACATAAAATACTCATCAAAATTCTTAATCTTGATGACATTATGATATTATTCCAGTCTAGAACTATATCGTTAATTCTTTCAGGTTAAACTCCCATCGAAGTATTCTTGAATGTACCGTGTATTAGTTTAAATGAAAGGTTACGCAGCACATCATTATTTGCAGCCGTTGTTCAGGTTGTATCAAACATGTGAAGCTTCCCAGAATTATTGAATAAAACTAGGCTTATAGATTAATCTGACAACATGTTATTAAAAATATTTCAAAACAGACTTACCGGTGGAAGACATGTTTGTATCCTTGAACAGAATGCAAAGAGTGAATAAAAGTAACTATGGTACGGAGTCAGCTGAAGAGAGTAATCATGCGAAGGATGTAGAGGCCCGTCCTTCTCTTCACGTCAAGATATCATTTCATATCTGTTGTCCTTTGACTCTGCGTCAAACATATTTCTGTCAATCATTAGCAGATTGCTTGTTTTTGACGGTCCTCGTTTTGATAAGTTATTTTAAGAGGGGACGTAAGCATCCTCTTCAAGAAGGCGTGTGTCGAATTTGAGAAACATTAATTGTCTTACACAGCCTACAGTTGTGTACTTTGGTCCCAAGCTGGAAAAGAAGAATGTGAGGGTGCCCAAGGCAACCATTTTTTCGTTTGTTTGGGTTCTTTGTTTTGATTTCACATATTGTTGGATACAATATCCCTACCAATTAATATATCGCGGACTCTGTGTTATGCAGAGTCAGTTGCTCGTTGTCAATTTAACTACATGTAGGACCTATCACTAGGATCTGCCGATAGTAATGTTTACTTGTCACAGTTAACGACTGCAAAAAAAAAAGTATATATATATGTATAATTATATATATATATATATATATATATATATATATATATGAAGGGGTCGGTGCAATATAGTGCTAACCCACACAATAGTCATTTTGAGATAATCGCTGTTGAATGTTATATATATATATATATATATATATATAAAGAGCTTTCAACCAAAATGTGCTATAAAATCCATCGATAAATCTTGGATTTAGCGCCTTTTGGAAGCAACCTGTTCGATACACATATATTATTAGAAAATATGTTAAGATTAAAGGGGAAGGCTAGTAATTGATCAGTGGGAATCAGTGGAAATGCTGGGAGATGATTGTTCCAATCCTTATGGGATTCATTCAAGAGTTCATTGTATATCTATTGTTGTGTGAAAATGATTTGCTTCAGAATGGTCTCATATTCAAGCAATGTGCAGTTTAATGCTTCCAGGTTAGCGTCCCTTGTCAGTGACGGAGCATTAATCTGCACATTACTTGAATATGAGACGGTTCTGAAGCAAATCATTTTCACACAACAATAGATATACAATGAACTCTTGAACGAATCCCATAAGGATTGGAACAATCATCTCCCAGCATTTCCACTGATTCCCATTGATCAGTTACTAGCCTTCCCCTTTAAGGTAAGGTAAGATAAGGTATTTAGAGAGGTGCACGCCATGAGTATTCGTTGGCAAAAAATCGTATAGCACAGTAGTCACACAGCGCATGAGCCATACGCTAAGCAAACAAGACCCACGAAACTAACACATAGTCCCATGTTGTACTGTCGAAATCTGGGGTTGTTTTTACCTAGTGTCGGACTCATAAGCCTTATTTGCCTTTTATCAAACTCACTGGCGGAATGACTCGTGGGCTGTAGGACTCAAGAATGTCACACAATTTTTGACGATGTAGAATGTATGACTTGAGGGCTTCGGTCTCTTTGGATGATTCCAACCACATGATAGGTAATAAAAAAAAAAAAAGTGTTTTGTCCGACCGTCAAGAGCGGCGTCACAAAAGTGCATTTGCACACGAATAAAAACACTCAGATATTTACAAAGATTTTAAAATTAGAGTATGGGTATCTATAAGTTTGTGTAGTTTTATTATTCCGGATGGTAAGAGGGCAGACACACACACACACACACACACACACACAAACGGTCATACACAATAACTTTGTCGAAAGCAAACTATTACGAAATGGATTAGAGATATCAAGATTAACCTCACACACACACACACACACACACACACACACACACACACACACTCGAATTATCGCATCATTTCTCTTCAAATACAAACAAAGAAATGCATCTCCAAGCAGTCAATGTCAATTCTGCCGATCATATCTGACGAATTACAAACACCAGGATATCTTAACATCATTTTTGGGAAAGAGATTTAAAAGTAAAAAAAAAAAAAAAAAAAAAAAATGGGCTAGTCAAATCTACAGTGCCCGGGAACCTCTGCAAAGTATATGCATGCCTTCATGCCATAAAAAAAAGGAAGTTAAGTTTGTATCCTTGAGTCTATTACGGCTTACCTTTTGTGGTTGCAGCTGTTATTAAATCAAACATATTTTTAAGAAAGAAGTTATATTTTCTGATACACACAATAACAACAGCGATTCAAATGACATTAGCTAAACAAAACAAAAAAAAAAATCAATCAGATATAAATAACGATAATATTAAGTGTTTACGTTCACAACGCTTTTCTGATCATGTTGATATTTCGATAAGCAAAATATATGCAACATATATAACCTTAAATGAACGCAGTCTTAGTTGATGACATTTTTATTTCATTTCTTTTTTTTTTTTTAATACTGAACCTTCAATGCACAATACATTACGGAAAGGGCTCCCAATCCGTTTTCACATGTACTTCGAAACCAGAAAACCAGCAAATGAGCAATAAGTTGAATGAAGAAAGACAATGAGAAAGCCGCGAAGGATTTTGTACTAGACAATTGTAAGACGACAACTGTCATATTTTCGCAATTAGAATGACAAAAAATAAACACAAATACCAAAAAAAAAAAGACCGAAAACAAAATATGCAGGAAGATTGTGACCATCCATCACTTAAACAACAAAAAGTCGCACACACTAATTCTGTATCAGGACTCAAAATAAGTGAAGTTGGTCAACTTAGTCACGTCTTGAGTTTTTCATATTTTCTGAAAGAGCAAACTTTATCTACATCATGGTTAAGTTTTGGACCACAAAACGAGTAGGAAATTGTGTTTTAGCATTTTTTTTTAAGTCAATTCGTAAGAAGAATAGTGTGAATAAGGCGTTTCTTACAGAGCCCTTTTCATTTCATAAAAAGATCTTTACACACTATTCACTTTCAGCTCTAATAACTTCTGAAAGGATGACGCTACTGCTTTGAAAGTTACTGTAAATAATGTGTTGATAGCTTACTCTCGATTTCAGTTTAATCTGATTATATATAATATGAAGAGTTTGTTCGCAAAAACCGATAAGTCCACATTTGCCAAATGGAGATATTTGCGATCAAAGGTCTAGAAAAATAAAGAGAATAATAAGATTTTTTATTTTGCTTCTTTTGACCATAAGTTAAAAAATGTACCTTTATATGTAGTGACCAATAAATTATTTAAAAGATATTATTTTGTACCTTATGACAGAGACCGTACTTCAAAAAAGAATGGACTTATCGGTTTTTGCGAACAAACTCTGAATATATATATATATATATATATATATATATATTTATTTTTTTTTTTTTTTTGCTGCTGCTGCAGAGTTACACATCCTCTTTCGTTTTTTGTTTTTTTTTTTTGCTTTGTTTTTGTCCCATTCATTGCCCAGCTGGTGCTGCGTAGTAAGATCAAGCGGTTAATAGATCTTATACTTTAGAGCCTCTTTTCTAAATAAGCACTTTTTCAAAGTATGCATTTTCTTTTCAATATTTCGGTTGGTTATGGAAGGCCATACTCGTTGAGCTATACATTATTTTAAAAGTTTGACGTCTTCTCTTTCATAATCTGCCCTTAATTTGAAAGTCCATGTCTGTTGACTTTTTGCTGGTTTTGTGATGCAGGGTCACAATTGGGGAATGCAAGTCACACAATGCTTTTGTATGCCTTTACAGGTGCGCAGCGATATTTTAGTGTAGTAAAGTTTGATAAAGTTTGACATGCCGTTTGCCGGACACCTTCCCGATTGTATCGATCCCCTGGTTTTAAATACAGAATTCTTCAAGAAATTCAACAGGGCATTTTGTCGACAGGTATATACCCATCATGATATTCTGCCAATGCACACAAATGGTACAGTAATATTGAACCACAACATGTAAGCCATCTTTATTAGGTAGGACATCAGATTAAGTGATATATGTGACCCTGCATCACAAAACAACAAAAAGTCGACAGACAGGGATTTTTAGTTAGGGCAGATTCTGAAAGAACAGACTCTTAGCTTTGAAATGATGTGTAAATCAATTGAAATGGACTCTCCTAACCTATCTGAATATTGAAAGGAAAGCACACACTCTGGAAAAGTGTGAACCGAGAAAAGATGCCCTGAAGTACAGGGTCTATCTGTCTATTCAAGCGCTTAATCTTTACCGAACCGTGCTAGCTGTGCGATGAATGGGACAAAAACAGGATGTAAACCACTGGGGCACCAACAATGAAGGGGTTATTAGATTAAGCTGAAATGGAGCATGCTCCATTAACACATTCGGTCCATGATTAATGCCAACTTTCAAAGCAGTAGCCTTATCCCTTTAAAAGTTATCTGACTTGAAAGTGAAGAGTGTGCAAAGGGATATCAAGAAATGCAAAGGGGCCTCTAAGACATAACCTGATCTCATTACTCTACAAAAAAAAAACAAAAAAAAAAAAAACAGAGAGTTGTAGAAAAACTCCTGAAAATGCACTTTCCCTTTCATTTTATGATCCCAAACTTAAGAGTAATGTAGAAGAAGGGCAGTTCTTTCAGAAAATATAACAAACCCAATATTGACTAAGTTGACCGGTTTCACAATTTTTGAGTCCTCACGTAAAATCAAGGGGTGCGGCTTTTTGTTCGTTTTGTGGTGCACGGACACATATATAGTTATGTGATGTTAATTTCTTAATAATAAAATAGCCACTTCTTATGTAGACACGGCACAAATTTACCACAAGCGGGTTTCGAGCATCGTAGATAATGAATAACACAAGCGGAGCAAACAGTTACAAACAGTTAATACGAATTTGCAAGGGAAGTCTTTCAGTCTCGAAATCAAGTTAGTGTACGACATACACGACATCAACTGGTAGCATATTACATTTTTTATGACATAATAATAACGTGGCAGAAAAAAAAATAACATCCTACTTAGATTTTGCAAAAATTACACATTTTAATGAAATTAATCTAATAAAGATTCAATGCGTAGTCTGAATATCCACTTTAATAAGAATTTGAGAAAGAAAGTTGGATTATGCAAAGACACTTAAATCCAACAACAACAACACCAACAACCACTACTACTACTACTATTACTACTTCACAATAGACACCAACAAAACCATCCCACTTGCCGCATTAGTGCACACGGTCATTTTACTACACCGTATCAAATTTAAGTTATGCACATTACTGAAATAGGAACACCCTATTCCTTCATTTCTAGTGTTCTGATTTTAATGATGATATGACCAACCTTAACTCATTTTATCTCATAGAACCAGTGCATATCCAAATTTATATTTTAAGACCATATTGCCGCATGATTTTCACCTCATTGTATATCTCTCTAATGTACATGTTCGCACGTCCCATTCAGTCGACGGCGTGCCAACTTCGCACATTCCGCTCAAACGCACTAATCCGGTTAAACCGATCGATAAATCGCCTAATCCCACGGTACAATGAAAGCTTTTCTCGCGCTTTTGTTCCTTTTTAATACATACAGCTTGCATTCTATGTGGTGATTGACTATCAAGCGGTGTTCCCAACTAAATTTGCGTGTAAATTCTAAGTTTCTCTCACGGTTTCATGTGCAAAAGTAATGCCTTTACAATAATGAAGCAACTGGTAGTTAAAAAAAAATAAATAGAAATAGATTTGTCATTTAATTTATATCAAAGTCAAGCTTGGCATTCCTCTTCAACTTTGCTCATAATTATGTCCAGCTTAACAGAAATTTGTAGAAGTTGTGTAGATTGGAAAAACAGAATTCTTTCTCAAAGCATGACTACCTTTGTGTCTCAGAATAACGTGGCACACGGGGGTTTCCACCATGGCAAATAAAGAGATATTATAGAAACGTGTTCCGTGGCTACTATGTACTATACACAGCATTTCTTCTTTCAAGACTATTTCAGATTCAGCGTCCGTAGTTGGAAAATATGTCATGTTCATTTAGTGTCTTAAAAAACACATTGCATGGAGTAAACTCCAAAGGACTTTTCTAAACTAAAATAAGACTCATTATGTTTGTCTCTATGAGAAAAGAAAGATTACATTACTGTTTTATCTGCTTTATTACATTATTTCTCTCTTATATTGCACTTATTAATATGAATTCTACTAGTAAAAATTAAAAATATTATGTAACACTGGTGTAAGATATATACCATTACCATTCTTTATTTCTGTCGTTATTAGTTTCCTATAAAACATATCGACTAAACTCTAAGGCCATACTATGGTAGAAAGATAACAAAAATATTTTTTCAATACTTCACTATGTATTGCAGGGCTTGTTGAGACTGGTTCAGTGCAGTGAATCTACTTTGGCTAAGAGAAGGAGGCTACGGTAACCAGACTATGTAGGCAACTAAGATAGTCAAGTAAATCAAGGCACCGATGACTATCCCAGCGAGAGACCAGCTTTTAGCAGCGTTTGATGCCGCGATGGCACCGGCATAATTCCCACTCAAATACAGGCTGTGGACCTATAATTATGTGAATGAAATAAATTGATATCCGAAAAAAGAAAGAAAAGAAACAACAACATTGTAACCAAGTAGGACAGCTTAATCAAATAACCATCAACATTATTTCAAAATCAAATACAAGCAGAAAAAGAAAAATACAATGAAGATACATAGATGCATTTATCATAATATACCCATTGTTATTATAGCAATGCATTTTTTTTATTCATCTATCCATTTACTAATTCAAATAAGTATACGATTTGAATGCATACAGAGACTTTCTTCACGAAATCGGAAATCAAACAGTATAGGCCGCTTTGACGGTACTGGATAACAAAATTGGCATTAAAATTTTAATTCGACTTATTGAAAAGTAAATGTTAGCTATAACAATAGATAGGATCCAGCAGTCGCAATGAAAGTTATGGGACTATTATGTTTCAAGGGCTTTTTGTGTGTGTCTATGTGTATGTGTGTGTCGTAAAGTACAAAAACGCACACACGAACACACACACACTGTTAATTGAACGGGAGAATTACGTAAAAACAAAGACACTAAAGCACTTGATTTTTTTCTCCCTTTAGTCAATGTTGGTTGTTAGTATTACATTTTATTCCACTACAGTCATGTATGAATAACATGCTAGGGCAAAGAATTGTTGTGATTATATACAATGACCCACCTGAGAACCTCGGATGATGCCGATGAGACCGAAAACCCAGCAGAAAAACAGGCAGGTGAAGATCGAGAGGGGGTAATACGTTTGTGGTACCGGCATCGTTTGTCTGATTATCACTGGGTTGGGATTGGGGACATTCTGAGATGGGGGAAGTTTACACAGGTACTATAACCAATAGGGCGTGATGTAAAGCATAAGAAATACACTCATGTATACACATTACGTACGTAAAATTGGTTGTGTTTAATATGCGTGTGTTTGTGCCCATTATACATTGAAATACACCATTTCTGTCCTGGCTCAATCCTGCCCTTCCTTTCTCTTTCCTTCCTCTCTCTTTCCTTCTCTCTCTCTCTCCTTCTCTCTCTCTCTCTCTCTCTCTCTCTCTCTCTCTCTCGCTTCTGTCTCTCCTTCTCTTCAATAATAGATGAGTATGAGTCATACACTGACGCCATATCTATTTGGAAGAGATGCAAAGAAGTTGAAAGTGTTTCTGTCCCCCTTGTATTAGACTGTTTAATATGGTAAGAAATCTGGTAAGAAGAACTTACGTAGTCACCAAGAGTTGGAAAAGTGGTCAGGGTCGAACCACATTCTGAGGCCACGTATGACGGTGGCGGTAATGATGGGTCATAAGGCGGGACAGGGTTTAATTCCGATTGACCCTGGAAAGCCTGGTGAACAGGGTAACATTGCTGCAGCTGGGAATAAGCATTCCCGCTGATGGCGCTGCCGACTGTCAGAGTTATTGGCGGTGAGGGCGTCGTTAATGGTACGCCATCGGAGTTTGCCGCGTTGTCGTCGTGTAGAGTGAGGGCGGCCTTGTCATCGAATGCTGACAGTATTACATAATGTATAAGTGGTGTGAAAGACGAAACGGCAGGTGTATTGATGAAAAAGGGCTCTCTCTGTTTCATTTCCTCTCACTATATTTGATAGATGCTTACTTTCCTCAAAATTGTTATAGTGTGGCATATATGAAGCAAAAATTGGTCAAGATGAGGATCACAGCCAGCAGAGAGAATGAAACTTTGTACAAATGGGTATTATTGGGAGCGCTAATGAAAAAAAAAAAAAATGTCAGATCCAAGAGATCTTACCATTTGGGTAGGCAACCATTTCGAATTCCAATATGTCTACCGTTCCGAGAATATCTAAAGATCCCTATGTGAATTTAAAATGACCTGCGGCACCAAAATTTGGTACAAGAGAGCGTTTTGACATGTTGAATTCAATGACGGATTGATTTGAAGTGCCTGACAAACATCGAATTCCTGTCATTAAGACTTCCAACATGGCTGCCTCGACAAAGGGTTTAAAAATCTCTATCTCGAGTTGTATTTGACGAGTGACGCTTGAATTTGATACAAACAGGTATTTCAACATGCTGAGTTTAAAAAAAAATGGAATAATGTGATATGGAATAATGTGATGTGACTGAGAAACGCTATGACTATTATTTTGAACTGGAAGAATTTTGAAGACAAACACCACGGCTGACATTCACGGAAATGCAAAAAAAAAAAAAAAAAAAAAGTGCTGCAAAAATTAAGCTCAATGCACTTCAATCCAAAATCGAACATGTTTAAATTTCTTGCGACTCCTCGGAGACTCTGTAATTTTCAGGAGACGTCTCTGCAACTAGCAAAATCTGGAGTCGCGAACTAGTCGCGAACTAATTTAAAGCCCGGTGAGATACCCCCTTAATGGTAGCCTGATTTACAAACCCGAAATAGAGTTTTTCAACACTCCCACATGGCAACTACACAGGAAATTGGCTGCCGTGAAGCTTGTCAGAAGTCATCATAATACTATGCGTGTATGTATCAAATTTTAATGGGCTATGTCATCAAGAACTTTAAAGGTTTTGTGATAGTGGCCGTATTGGAGCTCGAAATGGCGTCCAACTAAAATGGTAAGATCTTTTGGATCCAGCAGTTTTTGAAATCAGCGCCCAGCAATACTCCTGTATGCAAAATTCCATACTGTCCGCAGGATGTGAGGTTCTTTTTCACATAATATCTGCTCCACTATTATTAAATGATATTGTTATCATGAATGAATCAAAGGTGAAACTTATACATTCTGCATAGCTCGCGAAGAAGATTTGTGGATCATGGGAATTAATTTTCCAGTTTTATCAGAATGACACCCGTCCTGATTGTAGCCGTACATACATGTATCGACTGTTGACTTTTCGAAGTGTTATTGCATGGTGGATGTTTGTTTCTATAATAAAGTATAATATTACAAAGCTGTGCGAAGTTGAAAGAGAGTTCTCTTTTCGAAAACACTCAGCATGCTGTAATCAAGGAGGATTGATTTTACAATAATGCAGCAACTGAAAAATGTTGACATAACAGTATATTATACTGAAGCCATGGAAGAGCGGCTGAATAACCTACAATAGAAGTTGTTATCTAAACATACTACTCAAAACCGGAATTCCCATAATAAGTCGTCGGATGTGTTCTTTTTTTTTCCCCTGTAAAGTTCAGATTTCATGTGAACGGACTTTGATTTCTAAAATAATGCCTCAGTCGCTTTGATTGGAAATACCTCACCCACTTTCGATTGAATGACAAATATTATTCCTCAGGAAAGGAGCACTGGAGTGAAAGGCTTACCGGTATTGAAATCAAATTTGGCCACTCTCTGCCACTTGAGAAAACGTTTTGACCTAAAACTTGATAAAGTCATCAAAAATTTACTAGTCATGATTCTTGCTAAGTATCAAATCAACAAGTATGGTTATTATGACAATTTTCACTTTATCTCGTAGATTGGAAATGTAGACTGGTCTGACACAGGAAATACGTGTATAAAATAAAAAAATCTACAAGTGACATTAACCAAAATTAATGTATCTCTGTGAGAAATCTTTTTATACTCCAGATAAGTCTAACTGATATCAAGAAGTATTGTTTATAGCATCTCTCAATGCAGATTTTTTTTTTCTACATTGAAGTAATGACATAATATTATCTCCAACTTTATTCTGCATTAGTTTGGTAAATGTAATACATAATCATGTTCATGCATTCACGTGTTAGCACGTCAACGGAATAGGGAGAGGTATTTTACGAGCACTATTGGTCCTGCTGCAATGATAACAAACAAAGACTAGATTGTTTAGGACTGTTCGTGCATTCTTGTGTTTGACAATCGCCTATGTTTGAAACGGTTAACGCTCCCAATATCTTGGAATGTGTAAACATTCGTATGCATGCATAGCATACAATGTATGCAGTACATCTACCAAAATTATGCAGAATAAAATATATAACATAACCTTCGTGTTCTTGAGCACAGAATATGGATACTTTATGCGTTAATGATTTGCAGAATGTGTTGAACTTTTTCGACCTAACGCACTTTTTCCATACAGAAGAGTCATTACATATTAACTATTACTGATATGGGGTACTGTGGAGACCCATTCCAAGGGCAAATGTATCTGCAGTGCAGGAAGCTCGGCTTTAATAATCAAACCGTCCGACGATATTCTGTCGCGACCGACATATTCCACATAATATGATCATTCATACATCATTTTTTTTTTTTATAAACTCACAAAACCAAAACTCATAAATAAACGAACAAAAACTGTAATTTATATAACATATATATGTATATGTATATATGTATTGTGATGTAATGATTTGCAAAAAAAAAAAATCACAATCATTTTTGCTGGCATCATTGTTTATTATTTATTGAATGATTATTATGTGTATCATAAAAATAGGTATTAAGGCTGCTGTAGTTGTTTTTTTAGTATATATATATATATATATATATATATATATATTTTTTTTTTTTTTTTTTTTTGGGGGGGGGGGGGGGTTAGACATAGGAAATTAATGGGGCTAGAGTCTAACAGAATAGACTAATACCGAAAGAGGAACAATAGCGGTCTCTACTGAAAATAGGCCATCGCTACCAGGATATTCCATACAAGGTGAGAAATCGCGGAAGCTAATGGGAGCATTAACATCCAATATAGTTTCGTTGGCCTGGACACCCCGACTGAAAATGCCAGAACAAAATAATATACTCGCATATTTTAGGTTTCAATTCTTACAGGGTTGTAGTCAATGGCACAGGCCTGCGTAAAATGCGTCTGAGTAATATTTCATTATCTTCTTTCCTCTTTTCATAAATAAAAACACATCCATCTGACTCAAACAAACAGACAAGCAAACCAAAATTCTAGTCCATACGGTGCCCATCTTGACACTAATATCATGTGATGTGGCGTGGTCCATCCTAATGGACTAATGTGAAAGCTAGTCAGTCCTGCTTGACTAATCTTTCGGAGTAGCTGTGATACTATAGTCATCCTTGCCAGACTAATCGAAAGAACTAGATTGACATTAAAATAGTCACGCATGCGGGTCACTAAATTGCAATATATTAAAGTAATTTGAAAGGAAACTGACCAACTGCTTGACAAGCAAAACGTTAGTGCAAATAACTATGGCGTCCATTATAACTAACGCTCCCTTGATAAGCATGGTAGAATGGTAGTAGCAGCTAACGTCATAGTGGTTGACGATGTTAAAAAAACAACAACAACCACAGCACTTCAGCTACGAAATAACAGCTTAGAGAGCGTCTACGTTTGTAATAGAATAAGTCATGCGTTAACTTACTTTCAGCCATGGCAAAACGTTCTCACAACAGCAGCTGATGCACAGTACTGCGCTTTATATTTAGCAAAAGTGATTAAAAAGTAAATCTTTCCCCATGCATCCAGATAGCCCACCAAGTGCAGACGGCAAATACGTATTGATGCGTTATTCAACTTCCGACATGATCTGTAAGTTTCCCTTGACTTTGCCCCGAGATAAAAACTTTATATTCTGCAATTCATTATCTCGTATGATAAACCAAATCTCGCTAAATTGCCCACTCCTTCATTGTCAGGCTATGACCAAGTCTAATGTGATAAATAAAGGTTTTCCCGGCCAATTTCGCACTTTTGTCATTCCAATTTCTTATTGCTGGCTTCAATTTAGCAAAATGTAGCGTATTATGACATGTCCGGGTTTTTTTTTTATATTTTATGATCCCTTCATTCAAATTCAGTTTAAAACATTCAAATTACCTTCAATCTCATTCTAATCAACACTTTCTCCATTTAAATTCGTAAAACAGGCAACATTTCGTTATTCGTTATTTCAAGTTAGAGTGATAATGGTCACGTAATCACGTATATGCTGCGCTCGTTCATTCGAATTCATTTTTGGGCATCCAATTCTTTTGCAGTCAATTTAGTACACATCTTAATGTTTTGATTTTTTCTTTATTATATACAACATAGTTGTTGTTTTGTAAGAATCATTACACTTCATATTGTCGTATTTATTTTAGAGATTTTGGCAACACCTATTTTTTTTTTCAATGTGCTTATTGAGTATCCCAGTCCGAATATAGTGCAGGTGGCCAAAACTTATTTTGCCGTTGAGCACTTTATTCCGAGTGTGTCGGCCAGTTCTTGGAAGTGAAGGTTATGATCATCAAAATGTTCCTATCATTTTTTCTCTGTCTTCTTCAAATATACGTCTGTATCTAACTTGTGCTGTCATGACTGTAAGAAGATGAAGGTAATCTGTAGTATTGGTATACTGTACGTAGGCCTATATGCATGAAAGAAAAGGGGAATCACAGAACAACAGAGTCGAGCTATGTCAGGTCAAAAAGTGACACCTTTACTGCTTAACAGTGTGTGGATGAAACAAAATGTAACATAGAAATGCATATGTTTAAATGTTCTCACCTATTCAAGAAAGAAATGAGTATCTGAATATAAGAACGACCCAAGTCCATGGAAGACCATTTCGAGTAAACTTAAAAAAAAAAAAAAAAAAAAAAAAAAAAACCTTCATATCTTTTTTATTTGTCCAATGATATTCTATTTAGCTGTGATGGGAAGGCAACATTGTATATACAAATTAGAACATATGAAGAGTTTTTTTGCAAAAACCGATAAGTCCACATTTGCCAAATGGAGATATTTGCGATTAAAGGTCAAGAGAAATAAGGAGAATAATACGAAACTTTTTGCTTCTTTTGACCATAACTTCAAAAATTTACCTTTATATGTAGTGACCAATATATCATTCAAAAGGTATTATTTTGTACTTTATGACAGAGACCGTACGTCAAAATCTTCAAAAATGGACTTATCGGTTTTTGCAAACAAATTCTTCATATATTATCATGGCAATTAACATTTACATTAATTGAGGAGAGGCCATTTTGTGCGATGGATTTGGGTCGTTCTTTGAATCATAATTATACATGATATTCTGCTATAGAGATGAGAGAAGGACGAGAGAGGGCGCTATAATATGAATGTAAGAATGACCAAGTCCTTCATTTCTACATTCATATAAGATTGAACTTATTCATTTGAGGCACTTCCGGGGGTAATTAGGCTTTATCATTTTATACACAAGATGAGTCCTTGCATAAGCTACAATTTCCCATGTCAAACTGAATTTGGCCAAAAATTTGACTTGGGTCGTTCATATATTCAGGTCTTCAAATAATAGTATGACGTTAATTTGAATGAAAATGTGCGGAATTTTGACTGCCCATTCGCGAAATTGAATGACTCATGTACCCTTTTCGGCGAGTGGTGGCGAATTTGAATGAACGTAGAGTACCAGGAATTCGAATGCCCTTTTGACGACTTTGAAAGCCACATGTGCAAATTTCAATTGATCGAAACGCTAAATTGAACACACAAGTTGCAATTTTGAATGACAGACTGTGCGATAACGAGGGGTTTTTGCTAATAGCCCTGAGAGCAAGAGAAAAACATAAAATAATCATGGAATGTAGTTTCCTTTTGTTTTGTGATGATTACATCCTAAATCTGAACTATACTGGTCAGAATGCTACCGACTGCGAATATTTGAAATTTGCTTTACATGCATCTCAATCACTCATTGTCTTTAGTCAGATAAAAGACTGGAGGCTAATGAAGAAGAAGAAGAAGAACTGAGAAGAAGAAGAAGAAAAGAAGAAGGATAGATTGCGTCCCGGGATGTAGGTTTTATTATACTTTTCTTATCGATATGTGGTATCTGATGTTTATTTTACACAGGGAGACATCTGTGTCAAAATCAAACTATTTCTCCTTTCTTAAGTTCCTTCTTTTGAAGGTAGTACAGTATTTCACTGTCGCTCAAGAATGAGGGAGGGCAATATAAGCCTCTAGTAGACTTTTATAGCGTCACGTTGCTATACGATCTGGCTGTTACTTTTGGATACGTATAAGCAACGGAGTTCCAAACCTGTACATGTATTTGCTATTAAAAGTATATTTTAGCGAGTTTCAACAGACAAACGGCTTGTTAAAAATATACAGCGCCCGAGGTAAGTCGCTTATGATACTTGGCGAGCTATAAACACTACTGACCTGTTGTGTCCTCAGTAACTGTACGGTTTTTCGTTAGAGTTGGGCGATTGGCACGTGGAATACCAAGATAAACTGACATCGATGGAGCCATACTTGATCCAGTTATTATAAATGAAGACCTGAATATAAGAACGACCCAAGTCCAATTTTTGGCCAAATTCAGTTTGACATGGGAAATTGTAGCTTATGCATGCACTCATCTTGCGTATAAATGATAAAGCCTAATTACCCCCGGAAGTGCCTGAAATGAATGAGTTAAATCTTATATTAATGTAAGAATGAAGGACTTGGGTCATTCTTACATTCATATAATTGCGCCCTCTCTCATCCTTCTCTCATCTCTATAGCAGAATATCATGTATATTAATCAAAGAACGACCCAAGTCCATATGAATCAAAGAACGACCCAAGTCCACCACACAAAATGGCCTCTCCACAATTAATGTAAATGTTAATTGTCATAATAATATATGTTTTAACTTGTATATACAATGTTGCATTCCCATCACAGTTAAATAGAATTATTGGACAAATAAAAAAGATATGAAGGTTTTTTTTTTTTTAGTTTACTGGAAATGGGCTTCCATGGACTTGGGTCGTTCTTATATTCATATATTCAAATATATTGTTATTAAATAAAGCATTTGTAGGGCAGAAAGTGTGGTTTTAATCCTCCCTTAGACCGTAACGTGTAAGGACTATCAATGATTTTTTTTTTTTTTTTCATTAAATTTTCCATAACATTATTATCCGGTTATTGTCTATGGATAGCAGTCACATAATTTTGATGTTTAATTGTCATATTTTATGTCAAATCGCAATTTAGCTCGTTTGGGAAATCAATGAGTCTGTGAATTAGTGATTCAATGAATTTTCTGTGAGTCGTAAAGCTGTGCCTTTAAGCGAAAGGATGGCTATTACAAATTAGTATTCAATATCTTCGATTACTATTGTCTAATTAAAAGCAGTTTCGCTTATTATAAAGTTTAACTTTTCGATTTCCTTTTAGGAATTGGAGCTGGAGAGATTTTTGTAATTTTCTTTCGAGACGTGGGTGCGATATTTGTGCCTAGTGTGCCATGAACGTAATCGCACAAAAATCAAACACAAATTATACACGATATTTTGAACAAAGAATGACAAAAGGGTGTTCTTATGCATCAGTCCTTTATTTCAATGCAAGGAATATAACAATCGTATATAAAAAAAAAAACATCCGTATAAAGATAACAATTATAAAAGAAAAATAACGGTACTGATCACAAATGCCTGAATAAAAGAACAATACATGTCTAAATTTGATTATAGTCTTTACGGATCAAATACGAAGTCATGCAAATATAGATTATCAGTCAAAATAAAACTTTAAAGTTTATATACTTAGCATTCCAATAACCGAAAAACTGAAAAATAGGAAGTTGTTTATTCATTTCTACTCTATATGTAAATTTGCCGTAATGGACTGGGTGGTTCTTAATTTGAGGTATAAGTACATAATATTTGCAAAAACTCCGCCCATAACATTAACAATAACCTCTGCAAAAGAAAAAAGAACAAAGATAGTATTAAGATAACAACATAAGAATATTCCTTGCTATACAAAACGTGAGGTGTAATTGCACTTTTTTTTATAGCTCTATCCATGAACTTTATTTGATATGTCTTAAAATGGAGCTTAACCCGTTCTGTGAGCGGATTATATATATATATATATATATATATATATATATATATATATATATATATATACATGTATATATATACAATGTATATATATACGTATATAATATATATACATATATATATTATATATATATATATATATATATATATATATATATATGAAGAGTTTGTTCGCAAAAACCGATAAGTCCATTTTTTAAGATTTTAAAGTACGGTCTCTGTCATAAAGTACAAAAGAATACCTTTTAAATGATATATTGGTCACTACATATAAAGGTACATTTTTGAAGTTATGGTCAAAAGAAGCAAAAATTTTCTCATTGCTCTCTTTATTTTTCTTGACCTTTAAACCCAAATATCTCCATTTGGCAAATATGGACTTATCGGTTTTTGCAAACAAACTCTTCATATATATATATACAATATGGCCGCGCATTTCAAAACCAAGAAAAGGTTGCAAGCACTAATTTTGTGTGAGGACTGAAAATAGGTGAAATGGGTCAGCTAATATATAGCCTATATTCAGTTGTTCATATTTTCTGAAAGAGCAAGTCCTCTCGTACATTTTGCTAAGGTTTGGGTCATAAAACCACCAGAAAACTCTGTTCTTTGCAGGTCTTTTTTAACCTTTGTTTGTTTGTTTTTAGAAACCTTCTCTTTACTTTCATATCTAATAACTTTTGACTGGATGATGCTTTTGCTTAGAAATTAGAATTCCTCATGGACAGAATGTCTTAATAAAGCATGTCCAATTTCAGCTCAGTCTGATAATCCCTTCGTTGTTGCTGCTCCGGTGGCTTACATCATGTTTTTTTTTTTGTTTTTGTTTTTTTTTTTTCATTCACCGTACAGCTAGCACGACTTGGTAAAGATTAAGTGCTTAAAAAGGCACTGTACTTTAGAGCCTCTTTTCTCAGTTCACACTTTTTACGGGTACTTGCTTTCTTTCCAATATTTGGATAGGTTAGGAGAGTCCACTTGCATTGAGTTATACATCATTTTAAAGTTTAAGGTTTGCTCTTTAAGAATCTGCTCTTATCTAAAAACCCATGTCTGGCGGTTTTTTTTTTCTTTTTTTTGTGATGCACGGTCAAATATATGCAGGACATTATATATATATATATATATATATATATGTATATATATATATATATATATATATATATATATATATATATATATATAATGTGAAGCGGGCTTGGCCTCGTACGTGGTGGGTACTGCATCATTGGTATATGTGAGACGGAAGGAAAAGGTTGCAAGCCACAGCCAACGTCTCGCGCATCATCCACAAACATTTCTCCATCAGCGAATGCGATACCCTACGAAATATCTTCCCAAGGCCACCCATCACATCCTTCCGACGTAGTAGAACGCTGCGGGACATGCTAGTGAATGCCACATCACCCAAACAACACACTCCAGCCACAGATCATGAAGAACATACACAAACACAAACAATATCCATGCTTGTAGACGCAATTCAGGAAGACGCCCTACAAAGCTTTGAATCAACAATAAACACTAACTCACACAATTCTCCAAGCCCACCCCACCCAACCCCACCACAGTTCCACAGCACACCTACAGACATCAGCTCTTCAACGCCTGGTTTCTACCAATGTAAGTCAAAAAAATGCATCCTGCACCAGCACATCAAAGACAAACACACATTCACAGGCTCATCAACAAAGAAAACCTACTTCATCACTACATTAACTGCAAATCATCTTGGGTAATATACCTCATCACGTGCTGTCAATGTGGCCTACAGTATGTCGGTAAAACTCAAACGTCTCTGTACACCCGCCTGAACAACACACGTTCTGAGATTATCAACCACAACACCTCCAGCCGCAAAATCCTTCCCTACACCTTACATTTTAACCTACCAAATCACTCAGTTCGGGATGTACAAATCACAGGTATTGAACTCATCAAAAAGAAGGAAAGCCATATCATACTCAAACGAGAATCGTACTGGATATCTAAACTTCGAACTTTACGTCCACATGGAATTAATGCCGATCCTTAATTTTTCATAGGTTCTGTTTTAATCTCTATCCAGAACGTACGAGAAGTTTTGAAGTTTATTGAGCACCTACTCACAGTGTCAAGAATGTAGGTGCACCTTATTTACTATAAAGACCTTGTACTTATAAAAGAGTTTCACGGCGCGAATGACCTTCAAAGGCATGTAATTATTACTGTGTCACCGTCCCAAATACCCCCACGCCACATCACCCCTCACACTTCACTGCCCCCGCATCACATGTACGAACCCCTCACACTCACCCTCCAGACACCACACACACCACACACAAGCAAATCCCCACTCCCTAAAGGTAACTATTGTGCTTTAATTTATGTTGGTTTATGTATTGCTGTTGGTATTACCTATACTAAACTACTACTACAACTGTATTTTTTCACCGCAAGTGTATGTGATAATACTACCTTTCCGTTGGAGCGAATGTAATATTGCTGCCCATGTTTCTTTTGCTTTGTTTTCTGTTTTTTGTGTTTGTTTTTGTTCTGTCGTCTGCCTTATTCTGTTGAAATGTATGCGAATTGGTGCCACTGCCTATATTCCGCTTGATTGTTATTACTATTTCTATTTCTATTTCTGTTCAAATGCATGCAAATTGGTTGCTATTTTGCTTTTATGTTATGTCTCATCAAGCCCTTGAAAAAGGCTAGTGAAATAGCCGAAAGCTCGGGGAATAAAGGCAAGACTGAACACCACTGCAACGTCTATACTGCAAGTTTTCCTTCCGTCTCACATATATATATATATATATATATATATATATATATATATATATATATATGTGGGGGTGTAGGTGTGTGTATGTTCGAGTGTGTGTGTAAAGATGTGTACATTTATAACTTCAGTATTTCACAGCAAATGTTCATAGATTAACAGCGCTTCTTAATTCGTCGTCAATCTTCCTTTTTCGCCACCTGACGAAACCAAAGCACAGGAGCAGCATCAACGACGCCCCCAACATCCCAGCCTCCACCCAGAATACTACGGCGAAGGAGCCGGTGACGTCAACGATTTTGCCTGGATGTTGACCAATAAGAGAAAGAGAAGACATTGTCATCGGATGATAACTGATGTCCTGATACAGTGTCGTCGAGAAATATTCTCTGGAAAAGACGTTTATGAGATGTCAATTTATGCGAAGGAAAATAAATAAATAAACCCTTTAATTTGTGTGTTGACGAAATTTCGAAACGATTGACGAAATTTCGAAACGATTTCGAAACTTTGAGGACATAGAACACTAACTAAATGAATACAAATGAACTGTAATGACAAACATGTATAAAATATAAAACATAACCCTAACCCACCACCGATCATATTCCATGATGAAAGGGAGGGGAAAATATTGTGTTGTTTTCATTTGTTCAATGGAATACGAATTCCGCGGTGAACAAAAAGGAGAGGTCAAGACTCAACAGTGGTTGTCTTTGTCACTAAATGTTACCTTGTGCGTGTGCAATTGATCTCTCACTTATAATTGTAACCGTGCATCTCAAAACCAACTAAATGGCGCACCTCTTACGTGAAGACTCCAAAAGAAGAAACAGGTCAACCAAGTCATTTTGAGTTTTTTCATATTTCCTGAAAGAGCCATTTTTTCGTCCATTCATAAAAGGAACTTTAAAATATGCCTTCACAGTTTTCTACAACTTTTTTTATTATTATTGTCATCATACTACTGTCATTGTTGTTTAGTAGTGTGATCAGGTATGTATGTCTTAAAGGTCTCTTTCATTTCTTAAAAATCCTTTGCACACCCTTTATTTTCATATCTAATAAATTTTTAAAGGAGAGTGCTGCCGCGTTGAAAGCTGGTATTAATCATGGACAGAGCATGCCCAGTTTCATTATGATCTGATAATTCCGTCATTATTGTTTCTATGGTGGTTTACATCCTGCTCTGTTGTTTTGGTTTTTGTTGTTGTTGCCTCATTCATAGTACAGCTAACACGGCTTCGTAAAGATTAAGCACTTGAATAGACCATGTACTTCAGAGTCTCTTTTCTCAGTTAATACTTTTCTAGAGTGTGTGCTTTCTTTCCAGTATAGATTATAGGTTGGGAGAGTTCATTTGAATGGAATCATACATCATTTTAAAGCTTGTAGACTGCTCTTTTTTAATATTTGTCCTTAACTAAAATTTAATGTCTGGCGACTTTTTGTTTTAGTTTTGTGATGCAGGGTCATTAGTTGTGAAAATACCAACTAGGGCAAACTACTCACCAAGTAGAAGACCCCCTGTTAATCCCCCGAGGCCGCAGCTGCACAGACTGTATGTCATCATAGCGGGAAAGTTCTTTTCGGAGATTACCCTGGACAGAACCGCGTAAAAGGCGGGAAAAGTTCCGGCTATTCCAAACCCCACGACGAATGATAACATCATTAATTGGTAGTAGTAATACCCCAGTGGGTACAGGACTAAACCGCAGATGGCTATAACTTCGCACGCAGCCATAAGAATGAGACCGCTGTTTGGCAAATAGAGCAGAGTTGCAGTGCACAAAGATCGCATCACGATGCCACCCAGCCCCGTGACTACGGGTAAGAAAGAGGCCAAGTTCGGATCCACGCCTGCTGAAAGTGCCAGTGAGACCTGGAACATGTACCATCCCACGTAGGTGATATCGGCAAGGAACTTGCTTGGCAGAAGCAGGACACTTACAAGCCGCTCCTCGCACAAGGCCGGTACATCAAGTGCCTGCGATATAAACCCGAAAATCCGGAGGAGAACTGTGTAGGGCGACACAGTTCTATTTTCCTGGAGTGCAACGGACCATGTTTTTTCCACCTCCACCGGCGCATCTGTAGACTCAGTGTCCTGCAAGCAGGGTGCTGTCTCAATGAATTCGACCTTGTCTGCGCTGCTGCATTCGATTGTTTCATGCTTTCTCAAGTTCGTCATCTGCTTGGTCCCATGCGTACGTTTAGGCGTTGGCGTCTTGAAGATGAGACCTATAGGCACGAAGTGTAGAAGCAAGCCGCCGAAGAGGAGAATGGACGTGCGGAGACCCCACGTCTGGTAGATTCTGGCTGTCAGCATTGGCATGCACATTCCTCCCACAAATGACCCCATCAATGTAAAGGTCTTCATAGAAGCGAACCTGTCGCCGCAGTACTCGCGTAACGCAATAGAACCCCGCTGAATTATTGCTGAAGCAAATAGCCCTGGTGTGTCAAACGAGAATAACTACACTGTGAACATTTTTGTTTGTTTGTTTTTAATTTATGGTAACAATAATCAGGCACTGAGAAAGACTGTAAAATAATCGATAAGCGATGCTATCATTTGGAACTGCACCCGATTCCGAGCTCATAGGTATAGATCTCAGTTGAATCACACAAACTACAAATGTACATTCCGCATGATCGTGCACAATCTATAACGTTCTTAATTTATAAATGCATAGGAGTCTAACTTTCTCAGAACATTTCGCTTTAAGTTTACAAGGGGAGGAGATAAGTGTACAGCACCCAGTCATGTTGTATTTGCATATGGGGCAGATGTGGCAGGTGTATATGTATATATTTTTCTTTCAGAACAAACACTATCTTTCCATTTGAAAACATCACAAATATCTTATTGCGTTAACAAAGTTTGTATTTTAAGTCGATGGTTTCGCTTTGAAAGTTTTGAAAATGATCTTGATAGACACGCTGTATATTTTGTTAATAATTCGGCTTCATCTATAGGTACCTAGTCACATTAAGCCCAATGGAACCTGAATGTTCGGTAACAATACACCTGAATTTTCTGGCGTCTTGACTTTCGGAACATCTTGCCATTATAATTAACCAGATACAAATGCCACTAAAGTAAGAATAAAGAAGATTACGTAACCTGTCAAGAAGAAGAAGAGTCCGAGCATGGAAGTGGTCTGGACAAAGGAGGCACAGATAAAGGACAGTCCTGTCGTCAGTCCGCCCAGAGTGGCCAGTACCCGAGGATTGAACTTTTTCGACAGAAACAACCAAAGCGGTGCTGTAGTGGTAGAAAATGGCAACCCGAGGTCGCTGCTTTTATATAGAAACGAGCGTTTCACATATTTCACATTATCCAAAATAGACATATTATATGTTCTATAACTGATTTGTTTGTGTATGTGTGGATGTGTGTGTGTGCGCGAGCGCGTTTTTTTTTTTTTTTTTTTTTTTTTTTACTTTTATACCTACGTCTATCAATTTCTTTGACGTGCGATTTTGACAACGATGGTCCGTAGATGGAAATAACGATAAACTGTAGTTCACTGGCACTTCGCTGATGAAAAGTAATCAAACGTTCTGTTACTACGATCTCAACCTAGGTGCCTGGTTTGTCTTTATCATGATAATTGAATCTCTATTGAGATTAATATCAATTTCCTTTTCAATTTATTTTTTGTTGTCATAACGACTACTATCATAAGCATTGATGGTGTTCTTTTTTTTTTAATAGATCAGATCACTCTTCACATTAATGACAGTTTGGTTCTAGGGTGGTATCTCAGTCAGGTTAGATTTCTTGGAACTTGCATAATTACGACAACATGAATACATTACCACCAATGTGCGAATTTTCTGAGTATCGAGGTGTCTGTGGTACTCGTGCATGCTTGCGTGTGTATTATTAGGTGTGTGTGCCAAAAGACAGCTTTAGGTTTTCACGACGCGGACGATAGGGGGAGGAGAAGAGCTGTTCTGCGCTCGCGCAAAGTCGCCTATCAAAATCGAAGCGTGTTTGAGTTTTCACGTCGGTTCTGGGCCATTTGGCATTTCCGAAAACCACGACGCAGACAGCGGCAGTGATGCAATGATATATGGGGCGCCATTTTACTTTGTATAGGCTGCGTCTTTGCTACATTTAAAAGCTACTTTGCAACACTAAGCAGGGAGTGTGAGGGGAGAACGCCCGACGAAATCGTCGTCTTAACGGCCGCGTCGCAAATCTTCTGCTCCCTAATTATAATGTTGTCGCGAACACTCACTGCCAATGTAGCACGTGCAGAACTCAATGGAGATGATTGTCCCCATTGTGGCGTAGTCCGTGTCAAAGTAGTCGACGAGAGAGGGCAGCAGGACTCCCATGGATTTCAGAAAGCCCTGCTGAAGGATTTCCACCGCAAAATTTGCCGCAACCACCAACATCCACCACTTACCTGCCAACCCTCTCTTAGCCGTTGGTGGCGCCATCTATACAAGAAAGAGGGAGATACAAAGAGGTACCCAATTAATGAAGGACAATGTCGCTCCTGTAATCAATATATTGTTATTATTTACCATAAAACGAATACTATTAGCTTGCATTATAAGAAGCGAAATTCGAAAGAGCAAAGATTCAGGAAATCAAAATGCACACTATAGCTCTCATTTACACTATTATGCATTGAACACCGTCGGCAATTCGCGAAAAATTTCAAGCCTCGGAAAAGGTTATTGAATTCATATTAAAAAAAAAAAGGCATTGTGCGAATACGTTATGTTTTAGACCTGCAGAAGGGGGGTATAATCGATACCGCTGAAATTTACTGGATAATTGTGACCGTGCCCAACAAAATTATTGATTAAAGGTCATGCGCCCTGATTTTACGGAGGACTTGAAATAGGGGAAACGAGTCAACCTGTTCAATCTTGTCTTGTTGTTGTTGTTTTTCTGAAAGAGCAATTTTTGTTCTACATTATTATGAGGTTTTGGACTACTTAACAAACGGGAAGTTTTGTTTTTTAGAAGTTTGTGGGCAAAAACTATTTTATAACTTAAAATCCTTTTCATTAAAAACAAAACAAAACAAAACAAAACAAAAAAAAAAAAAACCACCCAAATACGTTCCACTTCAAACTCGTATCATCTATGGGAAGGATGGTACTATGTCTTTAAAAAGATTGTATATTATTCATGAATAAAAATGTGTTAATAAAGCTTGCTCAATTTCCGCATTAACTTCACTCGGTATTGCAGCAACAATTAATCGTAAATGAAATAGACAGCTATCAAAAGTAAGTTTGAAAAAATCGAAAATTCATCAAAAGAGGAAAAGAAAAGAACAACATCAAATCAATGGCACCGAATTTTCTCCTTTTTGTTATCATTACCATTTTGGTATCAGGAAGACCATTTCGTATATGTTAACCGGAAATTAATGTCCCCAATTAAAAAAAAAAAAAAAAAAAAAAAAAATTAGCAACATATCTTACATATATAATTATGAAGAGCTCGGTTGCAAAGGTACTACATCCATTTTTCATCAAAATTTACTTTGTGGTCTCAATGTCCTCATTTGTAGGACCTCTTTACACTTATACTAACAAAAAGCTTAATTTCCAATCAGAAAGTGTTTAAAAATTGCATTGAAAAGTCAGTTCGAATTCAAAAGTTACTACATCCATTTTAGTTCGGTTTCAAAAGGTAATACATCCACTCCAATGACATCATCGGGAAATTGCCCAATCACAGAGCAGTATTGACTTGACCCTCTACCATCGTCTACTGGCCTAGTAAACAATAAAAGTTTGCTTTTGGCTTTTTGCTAAAATCACCACGCAAATCTGACAAATATCCTGAAAAAACTCATCACATTTTGATCAAGCAATGGAGGAAAATGAAGGAGAACTAATTGACATAACCAAAAAATCCCAAAAAAAGGATCAGGGATGAAAAGCAGTGGAAACGAGCGAAGTAGAAATTGCCGAGAAACTGGAGAAATCGTGTGACTTTCACGTAGTCCCACGTACTGCGTTTACTGTTAGTTACTGTGCGTTAGTGAAAGGGTTTTGAGTTTGAATTTGAGCCATAAATTGTCCCCAGATTTAAGTACAAACACTTTGCAGGTATGGACTATGCCTTATAAAAATGGCTTCACAGCTAATAAGTGTGTGACAACTAGTCTGAATGCAAAATCTTACCTGATAAGAAATTTCCAGAATGAAATTCATGTAAAGAATTAATTACACCATTGAGAAAATACAGCACATTCAGATGCTGCTTTTCCGCTTTCTCCCTTTCAAGTTCCATTGAAAAAAGAATGAGGAAAAAAAAAGATAAGAAAAGAGAGTATTCTTAAGACACGTGAAGGGAGAATTTACAGAGAGAAAGATAGCCAAAAAATACAAAGAAGAAAAAAAAGAAATAGAAAGAAAAAAAAAAGAAAAAGAAGGATAGCTCTTTCAGAAAATATGAAAAACTCTGACTTGATTGACCTATCTCATCTTTTTGAGTCCTCACGTAAAATCAAGGGGTGCAACTTTTTGTTGGTTTTATGATGCACGGTCACATTTTATAACTGTCAGCTATGGAGAGCGCAATGTTGGTTTTAAGGAAAGAAGAACTCTTTATCTCTCTACGTCTTTCCATTGATATCTATGTTGAAAAACGTCATGCTTGACTGAGCACATGAACTTTAAAGACAATAATGACAAATTGTATTCAATTCAATTCAATTCATTTTATTTTCATACTTCTCATTTGTGAACATTACAACAGAAACCAGACAAGTTCTTTTACCTTGTGAACAATGTGCAGAAAACAAACAATATACATGGTGATAACACAGTAATTACATGTAATGATAACTGGTCAAAATCGAAATCGAAATGGGGTTGATCAAAGAGAAGTATGACGGGACCTACATGAAAGCTAGCTTGTTTGGCTGTAAGCCCCGAGTAATCAGTGTTAGTGAAAAAGAAACGGAGAACGGATAGAAGATAAGACCAGAATGATGATGTAAGGTTGCCAAATTTTATGTAATAAAAGAAGAAGAAAAAGAAGAAGATTTTTTATGACGCTTTTTTATGACGCTTATCCCGTCTTGCTATCAAACTCTTCATTTATTGACATGTAGGTCAATATCAAAGTCTCCATTTCGGAATAAGTATTGCTGACGAAGAGAGATTGTGCAAAATTAATACGCCGGCAACTTCAAACATCTTTGGAGTCAGTATATGGAGTCTATAAACAAATGCAACAATGATCTTGCTGTTGATATGCGTGTTGATAATTCGCGCACAGCAGTCCTGTTGTGCCATTCACTGCTTAGCACATTCTTCATAACAGATTTACAACATTGTATCATATATACAAAACATATCCCCTTCGATGTCTTGCAGACAGACCCCTTGGGACAATGCTTTTCCTGATACAAAAAGAAGTGCAAAGCCCTTGAAAACAGCTATTCGATTGCAGGCTCGTCATCAGAGATTCAATATTATCGGCGGGGGGGGGGGGGTGTACTAGACATACTAATAAAATGACCTAGCAGTGAAGGCAAATACTTTGATTATGTATAGAATATAGTAATATGCAACTACCTCGACTCAGTTGCATGCGTGTTTCTGTGATTAAAATGTGACTAACAAAAGACACGGCGAGGGAGCATGCAAGTTATGCTCGGTCTCGGGAAGGGTGCATTCCATTGTCTTTTGTTATTCATATTAGTACTTTAGCAATAATTGGTAGATGAGGTCACAACCAAAATCTTGATTGGGAAGGGGTTTTGTGTGTGTGTATGTGTGTGGGCGTATCCAAGTAATCTGAAGAAACATAGAAGACAAATTCTTTAGATATCCATTTCGCGGCAAAAGTGATGTTGAGGGTATCATGAATTAACACAAATCAACATGCATTTTTATGTCATAAAACCTTGAATACCAAGAGATGTCACGTAAAGCTTCGTAAATATTTCACAGTTTTTAAAGGACAAGTTCACCTTCATATACATTTGAATTGAGCGAATGCAGCAATGTTAATAAAACGCATCCGTGAATATTTGAGGAAAATTGGACAATCCGTGCAAAAAAGTTATTAACTTTTGAAGTTTCAGTGCCGCCATCGCATGTGATATCGCATGTGTAGAACGAGATAAAGAAAATACATATAGAAAATGTCACTTTTCTCAGATAATAACAGAGCACCTGACTTGCCTCTTTCTGGGGCAGAGGGAATGATATTACCTTTAACAAAACATCACTACATACATCAGTGACAAGTCGAAGGAAAGTTTATTTCATAAAAGGAAATTTTGAGATACTCTCTTTATATTTTTCACAAGACGCAGTGTACTTCTACGCATATGACATCATACACTCTAGTAGTCTTCTCATCCAGCGGTGACTGCGCAGAAACTTTCGAATGGATTTTCTGGTTTTCCTCAAACTTTTACTGATGTGTTCTATTGCTGTATTCTCGCAATCCACATGCATATGAAGGTGAACTTGTCCTATAAGTGGGAATGAACCTCAACTCCATGCCATCTGCCCACCATCACATTGTACTTCCCTCATTATGTTTCAAGGTAATAAACCCACGCAGTTCACATAATAACAACGACGAGTTTCCTAGAAAAGAAAACGTCTGAGGTTTGTTTTTCTTTCTTTTTTTTTCGAATAAAAACACAATGTTTAATATCACCATTTTTGCCTGTTGCAAACATTTATAGATCTGAAAATATTCGGTGTGCAATCGGATTTTTTTAAATATTTTTTTTTGGTTTTTTTTTTTTTTTTTCTTGAATCGGATTATTATTTCCAAGATTTAAATCCAGAATTGCTTCGTCTCTTGCCTGCCTTAGCGAACCTCAGTTCAAAATACACGTCCGGTTTTTTTTTTTTCTTTCCACCTGTATACTAAAGTTGTGTATATTGAGACAAAATAAACATCATAAGAAAGCTTATAGGGAAACAAACAAACAAAGTCTAAACGAGGTCTATTAACTAAACAATGTTCGTAGTTCGATGTTACACCAGGCTTGCTATACGACGACTCACCTGGGGGTGTTTCATAAAGCTGTTCGTAAAGTTACGAACAACTTACGAGCGACTGGTGATCAGTTCTGATGTGCTATACTTATCATAATGTCCATAATTCAGCACAAGAACTGATCACAAGTCGTTCGTAACTTTACGAACAGCTTTATGAAATACCCCCCTGGTATCAGAAATGCATGTAGGTAAAAACATGTAATAAACAAACCTTATTCCTGGTATGTCTCCAGCGTATTCAGCCCATGGAAATCCCAGTCACGACAGGACAGGAACGGAAAGTCCCAGCGAGCTGTTTATTAGACACCCTCGGTTGTTGCAATTTTTGTCTGTGCTATAAAGGCAGATCATTTTCCCGATAAACGCGAGGTAAATGCGTGCAAGGTTGCTAAATGTCAGTATTCGCTGTGTTGACAAAATGAGAGACTCTGGCTTTCGATCAGTGTCAAGAAATGGGTTCAGGTCACCTTCGCAGGCTTGGAACAAGGCCGGTGTGTGCGTATGCGTGTGCGGCTGTGCTTACTATTTAAGTGAGGTAATTTTGACACCCTTTGTACCATAGTATTGTAACCCGTAACCGGGTGCATAAAGTAGTCGGTGGTTGGCGCTGTTGGCATATAGTGGATGAGACTCCCGACTCCCAATCGAAAGACCCGAGATCGATTCCCGCCGAGTGCTTACGTCCTTGGACAAGATGTCTTTTACCCACCATATCCCTCTCGACTAAGGTGTACAAATGGGTACCTGGCATCGCCAGGGTAATAATGATGGCAGGGCCCTCTGGTACATCAGTGAAAACACTGAAGAGGCTACCCTGGATAAAGAGAACGTCATTATTGATATCTGTCATTATACATCAAGAAAAAAAAAAATAGTTCAACAATACGTAGGTCATTAGTTGACATACCTTCTTTATCCATATGTTTTCATATTGCGGCGGCGAAACCTGATATTGATGGAGGCACCAAAGACACTTTAAAGTTACATTAGTCAACTAGTTCTGTAGGACCTACAGTACTGGTTGAAGTGAGGCTTCAGCTTGTAACGTTTTGCAAGATATTTAGAAACCACTCTATGAAATGTTGGAGAGCATACACTTTTAAGGGGAATCAAGCGTTTATTTGATGAAGATTGATTTCGACATGACTGAGACATCTAAAAACAAGGTAAAACAAAGAGATTCTAATAAAAATCGTGACATGCCAGTCTTATTAGGATCGCTCTATTGGATATCTCAGCCATTTCAAGGCCAATTTCCATCAAATAAACGTTGAATTATTCTTGAAATTACATGCCCTTTCATATTTCATAAGAGATTTCTCATTATCGCACCAAAACATGTTATAAGCTTGAATCCTCACCTCAACCAGAACTATCAGATGGGATAGTCATGGGAAGTATGTTTATGGTATCTATGTGCATGGTTGAGCGAGTGTACTCGTGGTGGAGTTTGGTCTCAATTTTTTTTTTTTTTTTTTTTTTTTTTTTTGGGGGGGGGGGAGGTTCAGTGCAAGTGCAGAGGTGACAAAAGCGAATGGCGTTATTGATCGGGAGGAGAAAAAACCCCTGAAAGTTATGTAATGGTTATTGATTAATAGGTTTATGAGCTGTATTTGAATAGATTGTAGTGTACTTGTGGAGGCCAGTAGAGTAAAGAGGGGGATGGGGTGGGGGTGGGGAAATTGTAAGGGGAAGGGCGAACTTGGACTGTCAAAAGTGGGACATGGGTTCTGCATAAACAGGTTGTCTGTTATGTATACGTCTTTCTTTGTCCTTGTTTGTTAGTATTTATCCTTTTATTTTGTCTGAGTTTTGAATGACATTTCATTCCCATCATTAGGGGGAGTGAGGTTAACAAGTGTAGACATTATTGTGTATATACATGAAGAGGATTTTACACAAAGGTGAAACCAAAATGTTTACGAATTTGTTGTTGGCATACACGTACAAACAAAATCAATACAAACATACTTGGTTGAAGTAGAGTAAAATTCCTTGTTAGGTGGTGGATTAGGTGAAAGGAAATACAAATTGCCGCAATTCTTCAAGTTGTAAGTGTCGTGACTCCAGTTAACACAGGATTGGTCTGGTGTAAATCGTCAGAAATCTGTTCTCTCTAGATTAGGCGTTGAATAACAGGGCTCTGACTTAAAAGGGCTGATATTGCTAATTAACTCTTATGTGCCATGATGTAAACCCCCTATGTGCAACATTGTCATGAGACAGCAAAGTAGTCATACTTTGGGAAAACATTCTGCTTTTTATTTCAGGTGTATACATTTACTTATTTTTTTTTTTTTTAGATTCTGTTACCCTGGACATGCAGTGTACAAAGTTATAGAGACAATGGCAAGCTTTGCTCTTATGTAAATTGTATGGCAAATCTATGACTTGCATTGTGTATGTTATTTTAAGAAATAATGAATCTTCCTGAATCTGGGCGAAGTTAAGTTAATACGAAGACAAAAAACTGCCAAGAAAAAAAAAATGGAAAATAGAAACCTCATGTTTTCACACTCATGTCTAAAGCATGTATGAAGAAAAAAGGATTTGGACTTTTCAGGAAATTGTAATGAAACTAAAATCACACACACACACACACACACACACACACACATATATATATATATATATATATATATATATATATATATATATATATATAATTATATATATATATATGAAGAGTTTCTTTGCAAAAACCGATAAGTCCATATTTGCCAAATGGAGATATTTGCGATTAAAGCTCAAGAAAAATAAAGAGAATAAGAAAATTTTTGCTTCTTTTGACCATAACTTCAAAAATGTACCTTTATACGTAGTGACCAATATAATTATCATTTAAAAGGTATTATTTTGTACTTTATGACAGAGATTGTAATTCAAAATCTTCAAAAATGGACTTATCGGTTTTTGCGAACAAACTCTTTATATATATATATATATATATATATATATATATATATATATATATATATCATATATGTATATATTACGAATGAGTAAGCAAGCGTCATCTTCAGTTTAACACCCATGCTTATTCACACACATTAACATTCAAAACAATTGAAGAAAAACAAAACCGACGCCACAATCACCATTTTTATAAGACTTAGTTTTTAATCAAGTATGTAATATTATGTCAATTTCTCTTCACATTGATAATAAAATCATGTTTCCTGTCATACCAACCAACGGCTATATACAGATTCGATCATCTTAAAAATTCACATTATATCCGAATCGGATTAAGTAACTTTGATAAGTTTACCAATGGACAGAGAGATAGAGATTAATGAACGCAAATTGCCAACCCACATCGAAGTGTTCCTGGTAGGAAAACGGTCTCACTTCTCTCGCATGGGGAATTGGAAGTAGACCCTATCTACAGTGTCGCAATTCGTATCTTCCTTGAATTAATGATTCATACAGCTTAGGAAAGAACAGAAATATACATGCAAACAAACAAGATATCGCAGAAAAAAAAGTATCTCTTTTCAAATGTTCCCATTTCACACGATGGACATGTAGACAGTGTGTGTATAGCGCTATGGGACTTTCCTTGGCAGTCAGCACCCGAAGCACAGAAACGGCTAAGCAGTGTGTTTCACCAACTGGATACATTATGTGACAATAATTCCATTCTGAATACGCGATAACGGCCATGCGAAGAGAGCATTCACAAAAGAGTTCAGGTTTGAAATAAATTCAGTAGATATTAATCAACAATCGAAATTTTTTAAACTACAATAACGGGTGGCACATGATAGATTAAAAAAAAAACAGATCGTGAGAAAGATAAATTGATTGATAGGTGATGTTATCGATCATAATCAAGATACAATTTTAGCTATGTGATATCGTTCTAACATTCTGTGCTTTTTGTATAACGTGTTGGTAAATGAAAATTATGACAACGATAGCAAAAAGGAAGGATTTCGTGTCGTCCAAGCTCCCACCGCCCACCCCCCCCCCCCCAAAAAAAAAAAGGAAGAAAAAATGAAGAGAGATTTGAGTTATTTCATGAGTGTTCTAAAGTCACGAAGCAATCATTTAGTGTGTGCTAAGTAATGGTTTCAGTGAGTTTTACGGCACGTTTCTGTAGTGACAATCATGATTATGTAGTTATAAGGTTTCCTATAGTACCCCATTTTCTCAAGTCAGTATTGCAATAGGTGATGTGAGGTAGACTGAGTGCATTAACAGGAATTAGCAGTGCATTTTTAGTAAGACATTCTCTAGCTTTGCAACATCCAAAGACTTCGCATAGGAGTATTACTGTTAACAAAAGAAAATAATTATTGTTTTGTGTTTGTTTGTTTGTTTGTTTGTTTGTAAAAGTAAGTGTCGGTCCATCACACTGAAATCATATCGAAGCTTTCAATATTTTCTGAGTTCATTACTTATGATCAGTGTGTACATGTATAAACATTTTAAAGCAAAAACAGCTACTTGTATATCAATACACGTCATTTATTATCCGAGCGCCGTATCAGCAAACGATATAGCTTCGTATGTCTTAAAGGTCTATAAATTGATTTCACAATAGGTTGCGAGCATTTCGACTGCAAATGGTCACCAGGGGCGGATCCACGAATTCCGTGAAGGAAGGCGCAAATACCATAAAGGCGGAGCGTAGCGACCGAAACCGAGGTAGGGACTTCTTTTTTTTTTTATTATGATGACAGTGCGATTTCAAGCACATTAGAAAAACATGCGGGTGGGTGCTCCCCCTCCCCCCCCCCCTCCCGCGATCCTCCAGTGGTCACGACACATACCGTAAAACAATGGACCTTTGGTAATGTATTATAAGTAGGCCTACTTTCCTAAACAAGAGCGTTTGAAAGGTGCACATATAACGCTCTTGTTTTAGTCCCTGGACAGTATTGTTCACAATGAGTTTAATTTAAACAATCCTTTGTGAATTCTGACCTATACTTACAATGTGTACTGCGATATGATTACGATCATTCCACTGTTACGTTGACTACCACACTGAGAGTTCAGGAAACTCGTTTAAAATGCAACAATTTAATAAATTATCATTTGAAATACAGGTTAAATTGTGATTAAGAACCCAGCTACAACAATATATGAATTATCAAATTAAAATTGCAAGATATTTGAGCCAGAATAGCGACAGAGAATAGTAAGAAAAGATTCGTATTAAATTACGTCTTGTTGCCTTCTTGTGTATATCAAATCTTAACGTGGTAATGACAGTTTAAGCATTTTAACAGATTGATTTGATATAGAAATAAGGGCGAAAACACACGCTCTCCACGAACATCGTATGCGTTCCTGATGTGGACGTAAGTTCTTAGTCCAGTAAGCTAGGTTGCATAAAGTTCGATATTTGCACATTTGCCGTGTTCTGGCCTCCGTTCGACACACCGCAAGGCGCCGTCTTGTCATTTGAGGGCGTTATTTTGTCGTTTATACTCTGTAATGTAGGCCTGTACTGTCGATTGATTTCATACAACGAATGGGCTACGATGGGTATGTTCGAAGGTGTGGCGCAACTGAGCGTGAGGCCGGTTAGGGGTATGGTGTCTTCAAACGACCGGTGGACCTCTGCGATGCCGTCCGTGCACGGCATGTCCATGAAGTTGGTATTTCCGGCGGAAGTGAGGTCAGAGGTCAATGGATCTTCCTCTTTCTCGGGAGGCCCGATGTAAACGCCGCCAAAGTTGGCGTAGAGGTCAACCGAGGTTTCTTCATCAGCCTCGTCCGCCTCCTCGGCCCAGCGATGACTCGCGTGCAAGCCCGCAGCCATATTTGAATGTCCTCTGCTTCTGCAATAAGGTGCAGTGATCAAGGGAAGACAATGGATTTAACGTACAAACACACACGCACGATGTACTCAAAGACGTAATACGGCGCACACGCACGGACAAGGAAACACCACGTGTGTGTAGGACCTACCACTACATAGGCTTGTTCCAAGCCTCTAACAGATATCGCTAGGACACACACATGCCACTGTGCTACTATAATAGTGACGTATTACATATACCGTGTAATGAAGAAAAAACAAATAGATTGACGGATGTAAGGGAAAACACACCGACACACATTCAAACACATAAAACAGGATGTACACGTTGGGCGAACAACAACATAAATTCAAAACAAAGAGGGAGAGGGAAACCAGAAAATGAACGCAAATTGCTGTTTTCTCTGATGGTAATGACAAGGCTTGAAAAGAAACGAACAAAATCAATCAATTCATTTTGATAAACTGCAAGTGATATATCACATTACACTAAAAGTAATACATAGTGCATTATGAAGGCCTACCAACGGCAATACACGTTCAATGCACTGAAAAACACAATGTTAAGAAGAGTTTGACCAAGAAACAAAAAGGTTAATCGACATTTGAAAATCAAATCAAATCAAATCAAATGAGTCGTAAACGGAACAAAACAAAAACAAAATAAAAGCTTTCTACTGATAACTCTCTGCTTACAAAACAATGACTTTGTTTGAAGTTATTATTACAAATATTCCACGTTGTCTCAGTATTTTCTTTATTTATAACAGTTCTTATTGCACATGTCTAAAATTGACATGTCCGGCCTTTGTCAAGATTTCATATCAGAATTTCAATTTGTAAGAAGACTCCGGTTAAGGAACCGTATGTTTCTTTCCCAAAATTCATCAAGAGTGCTGAAGTATTGGTTGTGAGAAGAATAGGATTCATATAGTTCTGAAGAGTTGATCGCAAGACGGGTAAAGCAGTTTTTTAAAGAGCTATTTTACCGTCAGAGAGAGCAAGGTAAAATATTTCCAAAGATATTAATAATCATTGGAAATAAGTAACGATTAAAGATTATCCTATATTATGTCCTTACTATTTTTCTTTATTTTTTAAAAGTAGGTTTAATATCACAAACTGACCACAATGGACTTAACTCATTTTCCAAGAAAACTCTTCAAATGTTTGCTTGTCTTATCGTTTGTGCGTTTGGTTGTATACCTTATATAAGTGAAATATATGTTTTGTGATTCTTTCTTTTTCACTTTGAAAGACCTATGATTATGACGTAGCAAACACATCTTCAAAGCATTTTTTCAATCGTCCTTCTCAATAGTTTCACTGAAGATCTCACAGCAGTTTATTCCTGGAATATCATGTTAAATGTTGATGATAGATATGATTCCTCTTTAATGGATTGTTTGGAATTTATCCTTTATAATATTATAATCATCTTTGAAAAATTACCAAACGAACAAACAAACGCAAGGAAACATTCTAAAACCCAATGGAAAAATGTTCGGAATTTTTCATTTATAATCAATGGGAGTTATTTGAAATTATAATTTTATCTTGTTTTCCGTTCCATTAACCCATCAGTTATCCGCATGATTATGTTCCTCCATCACCATGCTCTAATCAATAATATTGTAAAGTATAAGATAGCATAGAATAATAATCTAAAATATTATACACTATAATTCCATACAATAACAATATAATATAATATGATACAATACGATAATAATAAGTGTAATAAAATCAGATCATATCATAATATAATGATAATACAATCTGATATGAAATAATGTTAAAAAATGATGTTCCTCCAGACTTACTCTTTAGTGTGGTTAATTTTTGATGAATGCACGTTGAACGTGACGCTCACAGGAGAAGTGGCAGTTTTCGTACTATCGCCTGTAAATGGAAAGAAAGAGATACCCAGTGAGAGATAGAGAACATTTTAAATCAAATCTTTAGAGACTAGTTAGAATAGTTTTTAAGTATTTTTTAAGGAGCAAATAAGAATATCACCACCAGCATTATCGTATTACTATCAACATAATTAATTTAATCAGAGTAGCCCATTCAGGTTCCTCGCCATGGTGTAAACCCCCTGTGTGCCACATTATTCTGAGAAAACAAAGTAGTCATGCTTTGGGAAAACAAGATATTTTTCAAATGTACGTAACTACTGTAGATCTCTGTTACCCTGGACATGTAATGAGCAAAATAATAGAGAAAATGCCAATCTTAGCATTAATGTAAATTGTATGACAAAGCTGTGCTTCTTTTTCTTTCAAATAACCAGTATAGCTACATTATTGTAGAGGCATGACTTTTGCACACAAAACAGTAATGGAAACCTAGAATTTTCTCGCAAATCCACTAGGGAATACCCTTTGATAGTCAATCACAACATAATGCTAGCTGCATGTGAAAGGAATAGAATCGTGAAAAACGTCTTCATTGTACTGCGGCATTTGGCGATTTATCGATCGGTTTGGGCGGGTTTGTGCGTTTTTAGCGGAATATGCGAAGTTGGCACGCCGTCGACTGAGTCGGGAGTGCCAACGTGGCTTATAAAGAGTTAAGGGAACGATTCAACATATCAACATTATCACCCCCCCCCCCCTACATTCGTTTGAGCATGGGTTATAGAGGGTCATAGCTGATCAAACACAATTGAAGGATACTACAGTGCTTACAGTACAATACAATTTTATTGGTCTCTTCTGCCCAGCGGTACATACGCTAAGCCCTATATAAGGAAACGGCAGCATTAACATTGTTTTGCTTTTAGTACTCGGCCCAGGACATGTAAAAAAACAAAAAACAAAATGACCCCCGTTAATATCCATCATTGTATCATGTGAATGTCCAAAATAATGAAAAATAAATACATAAAGGATTGAGGTAAAGTGGTTAAGCCTGTCACACAAGCATTTACTATGGGAATCGAACCAAGGATCGTTTACTCACGAATCCCTGACCTTAAAGGGATGGTACAGTTTCGTGCTTCAGGTTTCCGACGTTATTTTTCATTTTATTTTTTTTTTGCTTGTTTTTTTTTTTCATGATGACTTTTTTAAGATTGTATGAGAAACCTTTGATGAAATATAAAAGGGAATTTAACTCTACAAGGTTTGTTAAGTTTATTTGGTGAAAACTTACTTTGAAATGACTGAGATATCAAAAACAGTGAAAGAAATAAAAGGTGGGATCCACCTTTCGTTAGTATAGCTTTGTTGTTGTTTTTGGATATCCAGCCATTTCAAAACCAATTTTCATCTAATTACCTTGAATTCCTCGTGGAATATATTTTTTTTTTTGATATTTAACATCTTATAAAATGTTGTTTAAGTATCTCGCATAAAGTTAGCAGCTAAATCCTCACCTTAACCAATACTACACCATCCGTAACAGCTGGGCCACGCAAGTCACTTACCCAAAATCATAACCATTTTTTATTGGAAACATCTGCCTTTGTACACTACACTAATACTAATAAACATCAAACCAGAGAGAAATTGAGGTTTAAATACCTCGTGATCTTGCCGTTGAGATGGAGTTATCCAACCCTGATGACCAGTCATCACCCAAAAGTAGCGGGGCGTCCTCGGGGGCGATCTTCATGTACTCCGCTTCCAGCTCCTTCACTTTCTTGCTTTGCTGGAAGATAAACCAGGGGAGAAAACGCAAAATGTTAGAAACATTGTTTCACAAACGCACGCACGCACACACGCACGCACGTACATACGCGTCTATGGTTGAAATTAGGGGCCTGTTTTACCCAAAAGAATTTTACCACATAACCGAGGACCTGTGTGTAAGTAGGACTCTTGTCAACCGAGGACTCTTGTCAACCGAGGACTCATTCGATTATTACCATCCAACCGAGGACTTATCAAAATAATGATAATCACGCACACTCACACGTATAATCTATATATGGATATACTGTGTATATACATATCTGTGTGTGTGTGTGTCTGTGTGTTTATATGACTACTCTATGATTTAAACATTTATACACAAAAATTGAATGCAAAATCAGAATTTTTTAATTTGTAAAGTCAACATCAAAAAGAAAAACAAGAAAATTTTCACCGATACTACGTCACTCTCTACTTATCAAGAAATAGTTTGGAAAATGAAGTAAGTTACCAAATGAAGAGTTTGTTTGCGAAAACCGATAAGTCCATTTTTTAAGATTTTGAAGTACGGTTTCTGTCATAAAGTGCAAAATAATACCTTTTAAATGATATATTAATCACTACATATAAAGTTACATTTTTGAAGTTATGTTCAAAAGAAGCAACAATTTTCTTATTATTCTCTTTATTTTTCTTGACCTTTAATGGCAAATATCTCCGTTTGACAAATATGGACTTATCGGTTTTTGCAAACAAACTCTTCAAATATATTTCAGTTATTCTCTCTGTTCATAAGCAGCTCATGTTACCAATATATGATTTCTATACCAACAAGAACGACGAAAATTTGTCTCTTTTTGCATTGAAATTCTTCACACATGTATGTGTGATTATTTAGAGTCATGCATGCTGTTCTGCGTGTAAAGCTTGTTTCTTTGGACACGTAACTATTTAGCAAAATTATGTTAAAGAGTATTATGTTAACCATCGGGAACAGAGATATTATAAAAAAATGTTCGAGTAATCACATTTGATGCAATATTATTTGTAGGTCAGTTGTATTTCAAGACACCCTATCATATACAAAAAAAAAAACAGTTAAGCCTAAAATAAAATGAGATATCACTACTCTTCATAATATACATTAAGTGTAGACGCTTTATTCCAGAAACAATTTCATAATAACTACTGTTCACATTTGATATAAATAACAATACATAACATTATACTGAATAACATTTTTACAGAGGTTGTTTCGATCCGTAAATTAAACTTGTAGTTTATTACTATTTTGAACCACAAAACCTGGGGCTTGTGTTCCATCTTCAAAATTATTAGCAAAGCCTTTCACTGTATTTCAGCATGGCGATTGTGACTTGAATGGTGTTCTTCAACACGTGTTTATTGTAAGTTTGTGGAACTGCAACCGAGATTCCCAAGATAATGACCTGACCTCTTCAACACTAGTTTGTTGTTTGTAGAACTCCAACCGAGATTCCTTTAAGATAATGACGTGACCTTACAAAACATAAAACAAAGACTTGTGATAATCTCGGTAGTTAAAGGGAAGATAATGTTTCGTTTAAGACCTGACTTCAAGTTTTGATTTTTTTTTTTATGGAGATTAGATAATTTGGTATCTCTCATGAAATGTGACAGAGCACGTAATTCCAAAAGGGATTCCACGTTTATTTGAGGAAAATAGATTTGAATTGACCGAGATATTGCCGAAATTGATAGTGATTGCCGATATTGGCCGAAACACTGTATCATCCAATTAAAGGCATAGTTTACCATTTGCAGATGACACAAAAACTCAGCTTTAGTACTTTGATATAGTTCTAAAATGTCAACCAAGGATAGAAACAACCACTGTAAAAAATTGAATCCGTAAAATCGATGTTAAGTATCGTTAAATAAACAAAACGTGAACAATAGTTATAATAAAAATGTTTCCAGACTAAACCGTCTACAGTTACGGTTTATTGAGAAAAATACAGATATCTCCTTATGTTTTAGGCTGTATCACTAAAATTTTATATGATAGGTTGTTTTGTGGCACAACAGACCTACACATACGCAATAAATATCGTATCTTGATTTTTTTTTTCAAATCACTGTTCCCAAAGGTAAACTGGACTTTAACCTGGGGCACTAGACTTTTGTAACACACCGCAATGCGTCCTGTTCACCGGGCTCTGAACTCCAGCGAGTACAGTATAATTGTAAACAATGATCACTGTTACTATGTCAATGCCAATGTTGACCTTGCTTGATGAAAGCACGCGCAAAAATAACCAGGTAAGTGATCTTAAAACTGACTTAGATTATGATTTTTAAAATGTGTGACGAACGTATCATGGATGAATTTCAACGGATATGGTTGAAACTGCAGGATTCATTTTGGTATTTCATTTTTTTTTTCATTTATTTATTTATTTCATTCTCATTTTCATTTTCATTTTTCTCTCAAGAAAACATATTACAAAGTAGATAAAAAATTCAATTATAAGCATATATATATATATTACAAAGTATGACAATCAAAGTTAATCAACAAACATACACAGATAGGCACACATACTGGAATTACTAAGTTATGTTTAAAAGGTAAAACAAAAAAGAGAACTGAGAGGTCCACTGAAAAGCATTGCTTGTAGATTGTGGACCACTCTAAAATATCTTCAAAATACTTATTGTAATTACAAGTACACAATACGTAATACAAAAGAAATAAGACAAAATGAAACAAACAACAAAGACACAACAACATGACATGACTAAACTGTGGGGAATACGACTGAAAAGAATGGGGTAAAAACAAAATTAAAGGAACGAAGACAGGAAGAAAAGAAGGAAAGACATTCTTCCTTCCGGCTGCGCAAATTGGTTGAGTTATTTCCGCTTTCGACACCTCTGTATACCATTGGTGGTGCTATGATGATAATAGCTCGTCGCGTTATGGAAAGGAAGAAGTATTGATAATGATTGTGAAATATTACAGCCCCCCCCCCCCCCCCCCCCGTAGGTAACCCAGTTTAATTTTGGATGGTTTTTCAATCTGTACAAAGAGCGTGTGTTTTCGGTGATTCAATATACCGATATAATTATGTCATTCGAGGCAGAAATTGAACAAAGTATTAGCCTCTTTATACAATGTGACCTGTTAAGGGCACCTATTGTTATCCGTTGATGCGCTAAAATGCGGGTCATTGATCATTGCGCTAGCAGAGACGGGTAGAGGAGGGGTCTCTATGAATTAGACCATCCTTTGTCATACACCTACTGTAGTCTTTAAAAAAACTCATTTGTTTGCCGGGTGATTTTTTTTTCCCTCACATTTCTACACAATGCGAATGTAGAAAATATTGTCATCTTTTTTAAAGTCTTTTATTTAACATTTAATTTTGTATTCTGAATTTGTATTGATTCCTGTGTCTTTCGGTTTCGTTTTATCTCTTGGTGGTTCTGTTGTCTGTCCGTGACTTTTGGTTTTGTTTTTGCTATTTAATTTCTCATTGTCAGCACTGAACTTCAATTCTGTGTTTAAAGGGATGTATAGTTTCAGCTGAGATGGTGCTTACGGTTTCCTGCATTGCTTGATGATGAACTTTTTTTTTTATAATAATATCAAATCTCCTATGAAATATGAAAGACTGAATAATTGAAGAGTTTGTTCGCAAAAACCGATAAGTCCATTTTTGAAGATTTTGAAGTACGGTCTCTGTCATAAAGTACAACATAATACCTTTTAAACGATATATTGGTCACTACATATAAAGGTACATTTTTGAAGTTATGGTCAAAAGAAGCAAAAATTTTCTTATTATTCTCTTTATTTTTCTTGATCTTTAGTCGCAAATATCTCCATTTGGCAATTATGGACTTATCGGTTTTTGCGAACAAACTCTTCAATTCTACTTGATGAAAATTACTTCTGAAATGGCTGAAGTATCTAAAACAAAGCAATGTTAATAAAAGTTACGCGGACCCACCTTTGATTAGGATCGTTATGTTTCACTTTGTTTTTGTATATCTCAGCCATTTGAAACTGATTTTCATCAGATAAAATTTCAGGTCCTCTTAAAATGGCATGCTCTGTAACACTATGAAGTATCTCGCAAAACATTAAAGGCTCAATTCTCATCTCCAACAAGACTATAATCATCCGTTTAACCTGGGGCACTATACCTTTGCAACTCGCCGCAAATACCTCCTGTTCACCCGGTTCTGAACTCCAAAGAGTACAGTATTCTTGCAAACAATGATCACTGTTGCTATTTCAATACCAATGTTGTCCTTGCTCGGTGAAAGCATATGCATATTGGTTACCAGGCAAGCGATTTGCATTTTACTATTAAGACTATCATTTTAAAGGGGGATATTTTCAACATTACAAAATTGGAAGTTTCTAGCCCATCTCAGTAAAATGATGGTAGCACAAACGTATAGGAGTGCATAATCATTGTGAAAAAAAAAAAAAGAAGGAAGCTTTGAAGTAATGCACTTCAGATCACCATAAAAACTTGTGTGAGGACAGCATTAAATGAACGCTTCTCAACGAATATGGTTCAGGGTGCACATTTAACTTTTATTTTTTCCCCACCTGCTCAGTTTGATTAATTTAATTCCGCTCTCTCGCTCCAACGTGTTGTGATAGTGCGCCTTGCGATATGGAGAGTTTGAATTCAATCTTAGAAATTGGAAATTGGAAATAACAGCAAACTTAGGTGCGAAAAAAAAGATATAATTTTGTGATCTTACGTCGGACAGTTTTTTGCTCAGTTCGTTCTTCTCTATAGCCAAGCCTCGCAGCTTGGACTCGGAGTCCATGGTCCCAATGTTTGTGGAACAGGTCCTGGTCTTATCCAGCGTCCCGACAACTCTAATCCTTTCGTTGGCATTGGGGTTGAAGCGCAATTCGATGACCTGGAAATGATTACATAGAAATTGACATGGTGGTCTTCAACATTAGGAATGACACATATAATGGAGACAACGTAAGCACCACACTTAACAACTGCTGTGTATCTACTAGTATCAATACTTTGTGGAATTAGATTAAAGTGACGGCAAGGAATTTTGACTGTTCATGTTATCTTTCTCTTTTACTCTCAATATTACTATACCAATATGTGCTTCAGCATTGCTTGATATCCTTGAATATTTATGTTTTGTTTGTTTGGATTGGATCTGTTCTTTTATTTTCTTTTCTGTGACACAAATTTATTATTTAAGTATTCAGGTGTTCCAAGGGATCAAGTGCTGAATTCGACCTCTTAAAGCAGAATGACAAAATGGAATACACAACCACGGATCGGATTCGCATTATCAAGCAAAGTTGGCATCCCCATTAATTGTAATATAAGAGCAAAAACGAACGTGTCTCACGCAAACTTTTTTTTGCTAGCATTAATTTCAAGTTTTATGAAATATAATACCACTCTTTGTGTTCTGTTCTCAATGATTGAAGATAGAAAGTGTAGCTTTTCAAAACATGCAATAAGCAAAATCAAGCTGTTCAATACAAACAGTTTGGAGAGTGTTAAAGTTATTAAACCAACGTCTCTGGTTGTTGGGCTAAATTGGTGTTTAATTTCTGGCGTATAGTTATTGGTGTCTAATCGTTATGCGCGGCGATACTATTTATAATGAACATAATATGACAGGTCGAACTGAGATCAAACCAGTACCATTGTATGTATGTATGTATGTATGACTATTGCATGTAATGTATTTGTCGCTCTTTTAATCAGCCCACCTTAGGAACGAACACGAGACACAATGTGATGGTGGTACAGAAGAGGATAAATGTCGAAACCAGGCCGTAGGAGGCGTTTGGATTATCCGAGATCATGAAGGAGAGCGACACGCCCAGGACGCACATGATCACCACGTTGTACACGCTCATGCCGATATACTTGCTGTCGTTGAGGGCGGGAATGCTCACATGGCGCGTCTCCCACGCAAGAAACAGGCCAAAAATCTAGGGAGTAAGAAGTAATAACGAGAAAAGTGTGCAAAAGTATTAAAAGCAGTAAGGCAAGATATATGATTAGACTTTCACGTAACGTAAAACTCTATGCATAATCACTAGACAATGATTGCTCTTTTAGTTTATAAGATTGTATTTTACGCGTTTTTTTAATTTCTTTTGAGCAATTATTTAGAGTGAGGAAATAGCATCGCATAATACATTCAGACAAATGCTGAAACTCAGTCGAAATCATTATATGAATACCAAAGAAAATGGGCAGGAAAGGGACTACATCGGGATTCGAACCCAAGATCTCCGAATTGCTAGAGCTGTTTGTTTTACCCTACGGCTATGAAAAGCCATTGCGCATAGTGTTCGTCCCGGAATTCGTATTCTTTCCATAATTGCTCTTATGGAGCAGAGCTGAAAACATAACACATGCCCACGGGATGGACATAAACTTGAATAAATGCACATGTATTTTTATTTTGCGCTTTACTCAATTATAACGTATAACTTTCAGCGAAACAATTATTATATCATTAGAACTTCAACAACGACAGGATTTTCATTGATGTTGTTTTGCGCAGTTTGTTTCTTGCTTTTGTTTTTGTTTTGTCCCCGTGATTTTGTTGTTGTTGTTGTTGTTTCCGCAGCTTAAGTACCTGGAAGATATTGAATGGCTACCTCCTTCCAGAACTGTGACAAAATATCCACAAACTCGAAATGCGGTTCATATTAGCACTAAACTGGCCAAACTAGTTATTGTTGTATACTCTGTGTTACAAGGTACCAAAGTACAATGCAATTGTCTTTGTCCCTAATATAGCCACAGGTTATAACGCAGTAAATCCCCACCTACCTACCTCCCGGAAAAAGGAGAAAAGAAGCGGAAATTAATTGTTCAACCTAAATAGCTTAAACTGATCAATACTGAGACTAGAAAAGATGTTGTTAACAGTCAGTGTGGTTAAAGGGATAGTACAGTAGTGGTGGAGATGAGAATTGGGCTTTTAATTTTTGGCGAGATACCAAGAAAACACTTATGAAATACTACAGAGCATACCATTTTAAGAGGAATTCAAAGTTTATTTGATGAAAATCGGGTTTGGAATGACTGAAACATCAAAAACAAAGTAAAACAAAGCGACCGTAATAAAGTGTGGGTTCCACACTTATTACAATCGCTCTGTTTTGGATATCTCAGCCATTTCAAAACCAATTTTTATCCAGTAAACGTTGAATTCCTTATGGAATTACATGCTCTTTCATATTGCATAAGAGGATTCTCATTATCTCTCTCTCACACACACACACACAGATGTAGAAACATGAAATTAGGTCTCAACCAAATCTATACCATCCCTTTAAGAGGAAATGAAACGGAAAAAAAAAGTGTGTGGGCAGAGATAAAGACCTTGGCCAGAAAACCACGTGTTTTACCATGTGATTCGCTAGATCTATTGTACCAACGTGGTTTTTCCATCCAGCCTTATCTATATTTGAGGTTCGAGTGGTCAAGGTGTCAAACAAGAGCTATATAAAAAATGGGGTCACCTGCTTCCCCATTGTCTTTGCTATCTCTCCGGTCAGCAATTTCTGACTCACATACAGCAAGGAAAAGTCATGATAAATATATGTGTCTAATTGTTGGACCAGTGTGGCATTGCCCTCACATGTCAGATGTATATTGTTTAACCTTGAATGAAGCCTAACCATAACAAGACCAGAATCCGGTTGGAGCAGTGAAGACTATGTATGTATAATGCGTGCAAGTAAATCACGTGTTTTGTTCATTAATTGTCTGACTTGGCGGAAGGTGTTTTTAATGTCTTCCTAACAGTCAGGAGTAAGGGCAGTATAATCGAAAATAACAATAATAACAAAAATAAAATCGAAAATGACAGACACGTTGTGCCTTTACCCTATATGCCGATCAAGTATTGTTTGGAACACTATATCAGAGTCGGCTTCATAATTATTTATCAAAGAATGTAAGACTCTTTTAAATGTTTATTTCATCTTCTTTCTTTTTTCTTTTTCATTGTCATTTTCCGTATGTGTACTTCCTGCAAAACTTGACAGCCCCAAGGTATGTGGTATTCTGAATTCTTCTTTCTTTAACAGTGTTAGTCCTTTGACCCCTCGCGTTAATAATTATCCAGAGAGTAAACATCATGGTATTTTGTAAAACGCGATGTGATATCCATTTCAGCAAATAGTTTGAAAATCTATACTCTATTACCTCAAAAATAGGCACAAGTGCATTAACTACTCTCATTCAAGACACACAGTAAACAATAATAAAAAAAAAAACTATGGAAATATAAGTACGTTTACATGCAGAGGCGGAGGGGGGGGGGGGGGCGCCTTCCAGTTTCGAGAACGAAGCGCCTGTCCTGGCACGTGCTTGGTCTCTATGCTCCCCTGCTTTGCACCCCCCCCCCCCCTTCTTCACAGAATTTCTGGATCCGAATTTTTAAAGGGTACGTTATGATTATCAATATTATGTACATATACAATTGCTTATGTGTCGTTTGTGAAAGGTTATATTCAGAGATTACCATTACACCATCACACATGAGCAACATCGTTAGGAGTTTGATTTTATAATGAATAATCGATCACGTGTTTATTTCATCTTCTTTCTTTTTTCTTTTTCATTGTCATTTTCCGTATGTGTACTTCCTGCAAAACTTGACAGCCCCAAGGTATGTGGTGTTCTGAATTCTTCTTTCTTTAACAGTGTTAATCCTTTGACCCCTCACGTTAATAATTATCCAGAGATTAAACATCATGGTATTTTGTAAAACGCAATGTGATATCCATTTCAGCAAATAGTTTGAAAATCTATACTCTATTACCTCAAAAATAGGCACAACTGCATTAACTACTTCCATTCAAGACACACAGTAAACAATAATAAAAAAAAGAAAATGTGGAAATATAAGTACGTTTACATGCAGAGGCGGAGGGGGGGGGGGGGGTGCCTTCCAGTTTCGAGAACGAAGCTCCTGCCCTGGCACGTGCATGGTCTCTATGCTCCCCTGCTTTCAACCCCCCCCCCCCCCCCCTTCCTCACGGAATTTCTGGATCAGAATGTTTAAAGGCTACGTTATGATTATCAATATTATGTACATATAATGATAATGAAAGGACATTTATATTGCGCAGCTACTATAATAATATACTCTACTGCGCATCTTCTTCATCATATACAATTGTTTATGTTTTGTTTGTGAGAGGTTATATTCAGAGATTACCATTACACCATCACCCATGGGGAACATCAATAGGAGTTTGATTTTATAATGAATGATCGATCACTTACCATGAGTACGCCTTTGTAGATGTAGATGATCGCGAGCCATATCATCGTTTGTTTGCTCTTACAATTGAATATCACTGGAATCAGCAGGACGTCCCGTCCCGTTGGGTCTTCCTGCACATAGTAACATACCAATGTTATATGAGTTCAGTTTGGTTGTTTGTTTGTTTGTTTTTCTTGTCTGCCTGTTCGTTTCCTTACATTATCTTTCAATTCCAAAGGGAAGTAACGGCAGATAAACAACAATGGCAATCACTTATCTACAAAATGTTCTTCCGCGGCTGACCTCAATTTATGTGCATTTTCGCAAGCATAGTTCAATGCAACTTTTTCGGTATATTTCAATACAAAGTAGGAATAACGAATCGGCAAGTAAATTAACTCTAATAAACTACATTAAACGAACAAGTACATAAACGCCATTGCCGAAAAAATCTCGTACCAATGATCACTGAACATGTCCTAATGTTAGTCTCATGACATAATGAAAGGTGCTTTAAAAATGCACAACATTGTCCTTGGTCGACTTTTTTTCCCTTTTTGTCATTTCTGTTCTTAGATACATGTTAATATCTAAATTAATGTCAAGGGATGGTATAGTATGGGGTGAGGGAATTGCTCTTAGAATTACATTTTCTTTCATATTTTATAAAAGATTTCTGATGATCTCAAAAACAAAATCATCAAAAAATGTTGGAAAACTGAAGTCGTAATTCCAACCAAAACTGTACCATCCCTTTAACGCACGATCGCTATCAAGATAGATTTAAATTAAATGTATTTAATTTTGAAAACGGACCTTTCTAAAAAAATAAAAATAAAATAAAAAAATACTGCCTGGAGGAATATAACATTATTGAAAATTCACTTTCAGACAAATTGTCCGTTTTCTGAACAATTCAACAAAGATTCCAATACTAAATTTTGATAGTTTCACTTACTTTCTTTTTAAATACAATTTATGACAAATTTGTAGCATGTACGCACACGGAAACACAGACAAATTAACTCGTAGCATGCTCTATAATGAACAGTTATGTTACATTTCCTGCATGAGGTCTGGAGTCCATGTCAAACAACTCCACGTCATTATGGACCTGACCCGGAAATGATTGGCTCTTACCCTCTCCTCTAGCTCGACCTCCATGGGCTTCACGGGGTCAAAGACCTGCCACGTGATTAGGATGATAAGATCGATCACGAGCATGACACCGACGATGGCGTAGAGCTGGTGGTCCTTGATCACCTGTGGTTCGATATCGAGGAAGAATTAAACCTTATATGGGACAAATAATCTTCATAATGAAAACAAAACACAGAAAAAAAACCGCAGAAGAATATTTTTCATGCGGTGGAGTTAATCAGAATGTTCATCGTAGTTTTTAGGTGTCATAGAGTGAAATAAAATAAGTAGACGGGTAGATATTCTTTATTATCGAACAGTAATCAAGAAAAGGAAGGACTTTTACAATTTCGCAGATGAAACTTTCCCGTCTTTGATGTTCTATATTATATCATTGTCTAAAGTTCTCTGTGAATTCTCTCAAAGTCTGTTCAACATGATGTGGAATTGCCCTACAGGAGACATGCAAAGTATAATGAGCATAATGCCATTACAAAATAAGGGTAATTATAATTGTCCATATTTTATTTATTTTTTTTTTTGTGCAGTCATCTCACATTCAACTTGATCAAAATGACAGCAACATAATGAACGGGGCAGTCTAACATGTTACTATCATTTAGAGACAAATATGACGGCCGTTGATCTGCATAATTAATCATCCACCATATTTTCACGACATTGACATTGACATCTGCCAGAAGCACTAATAATTTCTGGAGATCAGACTCCGTGATGGAGCTGAAAAATCCAAAGATATTGAAGAGTAATCGGACAAAATAATATATGTAATTATGGAATACATTGCCTCTTGTTTTGATTGTACATTTTAAAAGTATGCAAATTGTTTCTGAGAGTAGTTCGATCTGCAATTGGAATCTAAATACCTTCTTCTTCATCTTAATGTTGGTGAAGATCCGATGTACGCGCCAGGTTTTGCTGAACATGGCCCCAAATGCAAGCGTGAAACCGATGCACAGAAACCAGCCACGAGCCTGGATAAAAAAAAAATGTTCCCTTGGTTAACACTTACAACGGTCAATCAACCAAAAAATTGAAAGAAAAGGAGTTGTTGTTTACGTATACCTTAATTGTCTGCATTTGACTTTTTTAAATGATAATATATGTTTTTCTTCAATATTTGCAACACAAAACTATGCATTAACTGTTATTGATACGCATTATGAACACGTTAGCATTTTACAAATTGCCTCATATACAATTATCTCATTCTGCACATCATAATCATTGTACTCTATCCTCCCCTTTCCCATTACGCTGCTTTATCAATCTCGTTATCGTTTTCTCTCTTGTTCATGTCCGCAAAGTGTCACGCTAAGTCATGTTACAGTACTCAATTCAATTCAATTTAATTCAAAGTTTATTTCATTTTCGACCAAATAATTATATAAAACAGATATGTTTCACTTCCTTTAACAACAGAGAATAAGGTAAACAGAATATTGTGAAATGAAAAGACTGTACAATAATTGAGGACCTTATAGTAATTATACATTGTAGAAACAGAAGTGATCGAAGTGAAGTACATGTATAAATACATGTATAACCTTGAAGTACATGTAGACCTATAAGTCTAATGCTAAGAAAGGCATTTAGGACAACATTACGGTATCGTCTACTTCTCTAAATATCAAGGTATGAACCAGGCAAGAATGTCTCTACGAGTAATAATGACATAAATTGTAACTGAAGATGAAAGTCTAGCCTCTAGGACATTGTTCCACGATTTTGGGGCATATCTTCAGATCCAACGTTCTTAATCCACTGTGTACAACGTACATTTCCTGACCATGGGTATACGTGTGAAGTGTATGCACATTTTGACTTATTGACAGAGAAAAGATCAATCATGGTTCTATTACATTCCAAATACTGTTATATCACTGTATATTGATTTTAGAATTTCCCTGTATTTTCATTCTTTTATATTCCTTAATTCTTATCTATAACAACAGCCTTCTATTCGATTAATATGAACCCTTCAGAATGTAATACATACCGTGCAGACAATTTTGAAGGAATCGTCGTTCCCTACCATACCGTGGTCGAGCCCGAGGACGAAGATGCTACCGTACGTTAGTATTCCCCCGAGAATGATGAGGTTGTTGAGAAAAGGACTCGACATCTTGATGTACCTTTAAAAGTAAGAGAGGGAAATAAAAGACATAAAAAACTGGGGAAAATACGAAATGTGTTAGAGTGTCATAACCTTCTTAAGGCGATTAAGAACAGCTGTTTTTTTTTTCTTCTGTATTTTGTTGCACTTGAAATGGAAACTGTTAAAAGCTTTTCATATTGTTGAAAATGTTTCGTGTTCGCACTCCAACAGCTTAAACCAGATAGATTTTTCTTCTTCTTCTTCTTCTTCTTCTTCTTCTTCTTACGATCTAATGAGCAAAACCATTTCCACTTTATAGTCATTCGCATCATATTTTTGTCTACCACGCATGAGTGAAAAGGCCAAAGGAAAATCAGGGACTTAAGAAATGGTGAGTACAGTTTTTAATCGCATTAGGCAGATCATCTGCATAACGATCGGCTTGAAAGGACGCCGCTACGATTAAAAAATGCGCGACTGCATAATTTGATGAAAGCTGAAATGCGCCCACGGACAGCGAAAGCACATTATTTTCCGCCTTTGATACACACCGCTTGTAATGTCACGCCCTATTTTGATGGCTCCACATGTGCAGCCATGCTCAAAGGGAGATACACTATAGTTACAGCGAAGCTTTCATACATACAAATATTTTATGTTTATATAATTATATGCATGCATATGAATTATGTATTTAGATAGACAGATATATGGATAGATAGACAGAGATAGAGAGATAGGGAGATAAATAGATAAAGAGATAGATATAAATAAATATATAAATCAATGAAATAGAAAGGTATTCGATTAGTAAACCGTGTATCACAAAACCAACAAAACTTCGCATGCCGCGATTTCACGTGGGGAGGACTTAAAATAGGTGAATCGGGCCAACCTGGTCTTGAGAATTTCATATTTTATGAAAGAGTGGTTATTGTAATACATTATCCTCAAGTCTGGGATCATAAATCGATTGGAAAATTGAGAGTCTAGCAGTTTTTCAATAATTATATATATATATATATATTTGTGTTGAAAAGTGTAAGAGGTATGTTTTAGAGATTCCTTTTCATTTCTTAAAACTCTTTTTCACACTCTTCACTTTTAACTCCAATAAACAATTTGTGAAAGGAAAATGGTGCTGTTTTGAAAGTTGGTATTAGTAATTTGGTAGATGAACACGCTAATTTTCTGCCTAATCTTAAAAGCCCTTCATTGTTGTGGCTGAAGCGTTTAACATTCTGTTTTTGTCTAATTCATTGCACAGCAGTATCACGGTCAATGCTATACTTTTATTATTGTCTAAACGTGAACATCTAATATCGCTCAATATTTAAATCGAGGTTTGTCGTTAAGTTAGTATAATAATCGTCGTTGTTGTTATTGCCTTGCTTTTTTTTTTCCTCTACCGACCCAACAGTTCATCGCTACAATGATCGAAATCAACTTGATTGGTGGACTTTCAGAAATTCAGAAGGCTTCAGTCCCATAATGTTTTTTATTTTTCTTAAGAAATAATTCGGCCTGATAGAGTAAAGGAGAAGAGAGTTTTTGAATAGGCCACACCTTTGATTCCTACTCCTCATGTTAAAGATGAGGAAACCGACGGCCATGATGATGCCTGCCGTTGCCAAGGTAGCGAGGACAACAAAGACAACAAGGGAGACACGGAGAAGAAGTGTCTCCTTCATCTGAACGTCAGCCGGTGGGCCGCCATCTACGACGAGAAAGTGTAATAGAACATGAAATGGCTGCAAATCCAATGTATCGTAAATCCCATTCAATTGTTTCATTTGCTTTCCATCTCCACGAGACACGTCTAAATATCTTCTTTTTTTTTTAAGAAAGTACTTGCATTATTAAATCAATGTACAACATATGAAATCTGTGAGTACAGCCTATGCAATAAGAACATAAACAAAAGCAAAAACATTTTGAGGATGAAACTTCTGGATAAGTTTGGGAGGAATGCTGTTATGAATTTCAAACCGTTCTCGTTTTAAACGTTGCAATCTAATTTAAAGGAATTTATCTTTCAACATCATTTTGATAGGAATCTGAAGTTCAGTTACTATGCTAAACAATATTGCTTTAATTCTATTAATGTTTATAATGTAATTCCAAATTTATTATGCGTTATGTTTTGTTTAAAAAAAAAAAGGAAGAATGAACAATAAATGAATTGAATGAATAGAATTGAATTGAAATTAGGTCATGATAAGAATTTTAAGCTTCATTTTAATATCTTGCCACAATCAAAGCACATTCAAGATGATTACGTCACAATGGGACGTACCTTTCCACTGGAATTCTGCACCCGTTGACAGGTTGAGCGAGTCTGTTATTGCGTAATATTCCGCTACTTTCACCATTTCGCCCTCTGCGATCAAACCATGGAAAGAGTAAGTTATTTTGTAGCATGGAATAATATACCAATGTAAGTATTGTATCTAGCCGTGTTTGCCAGTATTATGATTACTATGTGCACGTGTAATATTGGTCATTATCCGAGGTTGTCGCGAAGAGATCCCCCCCCCCTCCCACAAAAAAAAAAAAATATAATAATAGATAATGCTTGTTTGCAATTAATGTTCACATTCTTGATTTGGATATGCCGATATCCTCTCAAAATTCATCATGGAAACGTGAATTTACATTTTGAGTGTCGTGTTGGCCAAGGTATGTCATTTCAATCCATGTAACACTGGAAGAAATAAACCATCTTAATCCTATGTTTTGACACTATACAATATTACGTCTTGAGTACAAACGAATACATCACATACTAATAAGTTATGATAATTACATTGTTTTATTGCATCATAGCCAGATCACTTTCAATTCCAAATGTTGCATTATTATATTTAATTTGGAAGCTCAAAGGCACATACTACAAGGTGATTGTCCACCTTCTTTCTAAAAGTGAATTACCTTGAAGCTGTTTGTGCATAGTGCAACCTAGACGTTCGCCTTCCCGAAATTGAACGACACCCTGAAGAAGGCAAAACGAAACAAGACAAACACAATCAATGAACTTTAAAGATAAGACGATTTTTTTTTTTGGTATAAGCGAAACACGTAGATGGTGACACACATTGTGCAGGGAGCTCTTAGATGTTCAAGTTTATCTTGAAATCGACTAATCGAAGCGACTTTCTTTGTAGCAGCGCATGGCATCAAGGCAAAAACGCAACTAACACGACACAGTGAAATAAGTTTATTATGCAAATTCATGAAATTCTTCCGTCGAGATGTTTTCATTGCAACCGATTGACCAATTGTCCTACATCGACGTAATTAATAATGAATTGATCAGTGTTTGAGTAGTAGCCATGATAAAAGAAGTCTTGGGTATACATACTCAAACAGGATTCAAACCCACGACCTCGTGATCCATTAAACACTGATCTATTCAATACTTATTTACGTCGATGTAGGGCAATTTGTCAATCAGTTGCAGTTTATTTTGTGTATACATTACAAACACAAACACGAGTACAAGATAAGAAAATAACACAATGTGGAAAGCTGAAGTCATGGATTTCAACAACTTTTAAGTCAAAGACGAGAACGTCAACGATTTGGTTTACCGTGACTCCGGGGAAATTCGTCTCATTCATGGCCTTGCTAAAGTGCGCCAGCATCTCCCGGTCATCGTACTCGAAATCGAAGAAGGCCTGCGTGTTGTTCTCCTTCTCGAACATCTTGATCACGTGGTCGATGGCGAGGGCCATCACCCAGACGCCGTCATAAGCGTAACCATGGTAATCGGAGTAGTTGCCTGCTCGCTTTGCGTCGTAGAGGGCCTTGTACTCTAACGGAGTCTGCAAAGTGTGTTATACACATGGCTTGTCGAGTCAACTGTTTGACTTTAGGGCTATGAGTGAAATAGCCTTACCCGCCTATTCTAAATAACTGCTCTCTGCCCTCAATAATGTTCACAGTAAAGATTAGGGTAATGATTCAATATGATCAATTATGATTGCGACAATAAGATATCAGATCATTATGCAATACCTCACTTTATTTTCTGTACAACCTAATAAGAAATGATAGAAAATGAAGTCAATACTTTGGAAGTTCATGAATACAAATTATGTCCCAGTGATTTTGATAATGAAATAAATAAAATAAATGAGAACTCTCTTAGTATTACTCATGTCAATGTTAGGTCTTTAAATAGAAATATAAGTGGACTGCAATTATTGTATGATCACAGCCTTAAATTCAAGTTTGATATTATTGCACTTTCTGAAGTTTGGAACGTTAGTACATGTAATGTTAACACATTACCACTACAGGATTATGTTTTGGAGGTCAATTGCCGCCAGGGAAAGGAGAGGGGTGGAGGAGTAGGAGCTTATATTCATAAGATGCTTAACTATGTTACATTGAATTATTATGTTGAACACACGGAAAGTCTTTGGTTGAGGATAAATCAGAATTGTTTTGATAAAACTGTGATAGGAATAATTTATAGAAAACCAAATACTGATGTTGAACAATTTCGAAATAGCTTGCTTAATGTTTTAGAGGAACTTAATGTTGGAAAAACAGGCATTGTACTTCTTGGTGATTTCAACATAGACATATCTCAAACGAATAATCAAAAGGTATATGATTATCTGAGTATGGTAGAGAGTACAGGAGTGCAACAGATTATCTCGTCACCCACAAGGGTGACAGATTCTACGTCGTCTATTATTGATCATATTTATACTAATGTGTACAGTCATACAATTCATTCAGGTGTCATTGAGACAGATGTGTCAGACCATTTTCCAATTTTTGTAATTTTTGAAAATGGGAACAAAAATATGAATGTCTTTGTGCAGAAATTTGCCCGATCCTACAAGTCATTTAATGCCCAGTCATTTCACGAGGATCTAGGGAAAACTGAATGGGCACATTTATCTAGATACGACAATGTAAACACAGCTTATAAAGTTTTTCATGATATGTTTGAGAAAATATGTGATAAGCATGCACCTACAATAGAATATAATGTAACCCAGAAAAAGAACAGCCCAAAGAAACCTTGGATCACATCAGCGATTCTTAAATCCATCAAGAAGAAGCACAACTTATACAAAAACTACAGGTCCTCAAATTTTAGTGACGAATACGGAAACAAGTATAAAAGGTATCGAAACACTTTGGTAACAGTCATTAAAAATGCAAAGAGATTATATTATTGCAATTCTTTTAATCGTAATAAAAGTAACATGACAAAGACCTGGGATACTATTAATGAGTTAATTGGTAGAAAGGGTAAGAATAAGCATTTGGATATAGAAAAGTTAACTATTAATCAAGGTGGAATTGATAAAGTTGTATCTTCTGAAAATGAAATGGCCCAAGAACTCAATAACTACTTTGTCACTGTTGGGTCAAATTTGGCAGAACAAATACCAAATGGGCCTCCTAATAGTTGTTTTCAAGATTATTTGGGTGCCAGAAACACAAAGTCTTTGGCTTGGAAACCTATAAGAGAAGAAGAAATTATGGATATTGTATATGCTCTTGATGCTACAAAGTCTCATGGTTATGATAATTTGTCAATAAGATTGATCAAGGACGCAGCACCATATATTGTTTCCCCATTGACTTATATCTTTAATTTGTCTTTGGAAATGGGCCAATTCCCAGATGCACTTAAGATTGCAAAAGTGACGCCTTTGTTCAAGAAAGGTTCCAAGGATGACCCAGGTAATTACAGACCTATTTCGGTTCTGCCAGTAATTGCAAAAATTTTTGAGAAATTAGTCAATGGTCGTCTAATGGACTTTTTAGAGTCCACTAAAATTTTGTACAGACACCAGTATGGATTTCGTAAGAAATACAGTACAAAATTATCATTAATCAATTTGGTTAATACATTAATACATTCAAATGATAAAGGTGAAATAACCCTTGGTATATTTATAGATTTCAAAAAGGCGTTTGACACAATCAATCATCGCATTCTTTCAGCGAAATTAGAATATTATGGCATAAGAGGCATTGTGTTGCAGTGGTTCCAAAATTACCTCTCAAACCGATCGCAGGTATTGTGCTACAAGAATGAAGTATCCAGTAGTAGAACGATAACATGTGGAGTACCACAAGGATCAGTGCTAGGACCCACACTGTTTCTATTATACATCAATGACTTACCTAGCTCATGTAACTATTTTCAGTTCAGACTATTCGCTGACGATTCAAATATTTTTCATACATTTCCTAAAGGTACAAAAGAAATTGATATGAATGATGTAAATGGAAAATTGAATGAGGTACAGAAATGGTGTATTGTGAATAGATTAACTATTAACTTGAAGAAAACAAATTATATGATTATTAAAGGACCAAGACAACCAATTGCAGTTAAAGGTGTGTTAACAGTCTCTGAAACGGTTATAGAAAGAGTAAATGTAGCATCTTTTGTAGGTATCCAAATTGATGAGACCTTGATGTGGAAGGATCAGATTAAATGTATCAACAAATGCATTAGGCGCAAAATTGGCTTAATCTTCAAGTTAAGATACTTTGTTCCAAGGCATGTTCTCATGCTTTTATATAAATTCTTTATACAATCACATATACTTTATGGAATTGAAGTATAGGGAAGTACCTACAGAAGCCACTTAAATTGCATATTTTTAGCGCAAAAAATGGCCGTGAGAGCAATTACATTTTCCCCCTTAAGAACAGGTTCTAGACCATTATTCACCAGTCTAGGAGTGTTAGATGTTTTTGACCTGCATAAGCTTGCAGTGTCAACCTTTGTATATGATCTACACAAGGGACATTTACCACATTCTGTAACGCAATATTATGAGCCAATGAATCATGCATACAGGACTAGAGGCAAAGATCATTCCATGCTTAGACTCCCGAAATGTAAAACGACACATGGTACATTTTCTATATCTTTTATCGGATCAAAGTTTTGGAATAGTTTGCCCAAAAATGTTCAAGAGGAAAGAACAAGATCTTCATTTAGAAGAAACCTAAAAAATCACCTGTTAAAAGAAGTTTAGTAATGAAAAGAAATTTCAGTGTTCAGTTTAATGTACTTCTATAGTACAGTTACTTTAAAAGAGTAGACCTTGCAATAAGCAGCTTAAATATAAATGTAGCTATGATGGGAGAACCATTCTCGACTAGCACTTGTGCTAACTTTTGGTTCCCCCTTTAACAACATTATCTTCTGTTTTTCTATTTTTTTTTTCTTTTCGATTTTTTTTTTCAGAACCTCTGTCTATGCATATATGTCTACATTACATACTTATTCATTCTCTTTGCCTTTTCAGTGATAAATGTATCACAACGAAACTAAATGTATTATAACACATGTATTCTTATGTAAGGTAGATATAAGTATGTAAAATATATGCTTGCAAAGCTGTAAGAACCTTGTACAAAATCATTGTATTCTCATAAAAATTTCATGTTATTGTATCTTACACTGTGGAATTTCATGTTATCATGTTATCATATTCATATGTATGTTGTTAATAAACTCAACTCAACTCAAAAAATAAGGAACCTTCATGGTTAGTACAACCTGACCCCAGAAGTTCCGGATACTTCCATCATTCTGTCATGTCAGATACCAGACTAGTGCATCAGCGTCAAGGACGGCGTAGTAATTTGCTTTCCAGGTAAAAGATGAGAACAAGATATGGAAGGATGTTTCATAAAGCTGTTCTTAAAGTTACGAACGAGTTACTAGCGACTGGTGATCAGTTCTTGTGCTGAAATATTTTTTTAATTCTGATAAGTATAGCACATCAAAACTGATCACCAGTCGCTCATAAGTTGTTCGTAACTTTAAGAACAGCTTCATGAAACACCCCTATGGTCTCTTAACCCTTTCTATACTTAGATTGCCGATTGGCATAGAAAGCCCCAAATCATTGAACAAAGCCCAACGTCCCTGGCACAGAAAGTGTTAACTATGGGTCTGTTTCAAGGAATCTTTAAAATAATAAGCATTGAATGGCAGGATAACGCTCTCGTCGAGAGCAAGCAAAAATACGATAAGAAATAGCTTGATGCTTACCAGTCCTGAAATGGTTGTCTCTTCGCTGGCACTAAGCTGTAGGATGTCCGTTGCTATGTAACCTTTGACCGCCTCTTCCAATTCCTCGACCGTGCATTTTGTGTTGTTGTCGGCTTTTCTCCACCACTTGGCTTTGTACCAGCCGGGGATAAGCCAAACGTGGCGGGCACCGTACATCTCTTGCTTATAGACCTGTTGAAAATTAAAAATAGTTAAAAAAAAAATCAATTGCAATGTATCAATGACACGTGATGCAATGATGCAATGATAATCATTGAAATTATTGTGGGACATATCATTCAAAATTTATCTGCTTATTCTCCTTGACATCATTGGAAACTCGTTCTAAAATGTGCGTACCTGCCATGTTCTATTTCGAATAAGATAATTTTAAACAGAATCAGGAACAGTGTTCCCCTTCGTGTCTCTGCTGAATAAAAGACGTACGTCCATACAACCCAACATCATTTACGATGGACGAAATAACTATAGTATCAATGTTTTAACTGAAGATCATGAAATACTCAAAACAGTAAATCCTAACCTATATTCTTCGCCACCGGAAATAGATAAAGAACCTGTTTATTTGATATTAATATGTACATCCTATTTAATACTACATTGAATAACAAGGACATTAAGGAAAACTTTGTCTCATATTAGTATTTCCCGCTTGTTATTTATCTATCGTTATAAATATCATTGCAATCAGCTTTTAAACAGAAAAAAAAAAACAGCAACTAATAATCTAGTAATTATAGATCTCGATTATACGATTAGCCTCCTTTTATTGGTTTTACAGCGATCCGCATCTCCCGAGCCCAACCCCCACCCCTTCCACCGTCCGAACTTATGATCAAATTGCATCAAACATTATTCAATAATTATTTTCATTATTTCCTCGAGTAAAAGTGCTTGTTTTTTTTTTTTTTTTTTTTTTTTTTTTTTTTCCGTCCATTCTTACTTACCTCGCAGAAGACTCTTCGTGCCATCTGCTCGTCAAAAAATCCCATGACAATACGGGCTCCAGCGCTCTACGAGGAATCAGGAACACTAACAATTCAGGTAAATGTCCTCTTTATTGATATATTTTGTACCACCAAATGATAGACTTTAAAGTGTTACGGTACTACTGTATATGAAGGGTTTGTTTGCAAAAACCGATAAGTCCATTTTTGAAAATTTTGAAGTACGATCTCTGTCATTAAGTACAAAATAATACCTTTTAAATGATATATTGCTCACTACCTATACAGGCATATTTTTTAAGTTATGGTAAAAAGAAGCAAAAATTTTCTTATTATTCTCCTTATTTTTCTTGACCTTTAATCGCAAATATCTCCATTGGACAAATTATAGACTTATCGGTTTTTGCAAACATGCTCTTCATATAGTAATCATCATTGTGACTCAGTTTAGTTGCTGTTTTTGTTTTTGTTTTTGTGAACACAAAGTGGAATTGATTTGTGAAATCATCAATCAATCAATAACAATATCAGAAGGGAATAGCTTCCTTTAACCTATTTTTTCATACTTTTCATAGCAAAATACTCAGACTGAAGGACATGATATAGAGACTGAGAGATATTCACAAACATTACCCTACAGGTACTCTAAACCATGGTACCCCGTGCAGTGGCGGATCCAGAGGGGGACGCAAGAGGCGCACGCCCACCTTTATTTATCGTTAAAAACAAAGGAAATAAAAAGAAAAAAAAAATGAAATGATACCCGGAAGTGGCACCAGAAATATTAGTTGCGCCCCCCTTTACAAAATTCCTTGATCCGCCCCTGCCCGTGTCATAGAAAATGTAAACTGGAAGGTACCAGTAATGTAGCATTCTTCGCGGTGAATGGTAAAGTCTGTGGTGATCGGAATTTAAGATACTAATAGTGATATCCAGAGCGCAATCACGAAGAGAAGGAGAGTGAACGAGAAAGGAAGAGAGAGGAGGAGAGAGGGAGAGAGAGGGAGATTCTACTTGAATCAATCTCGTTCGTTCGGTGATACCTTCCGATCTATTTTCTCACAGAAAACCTCTCGGATAAATCACCTAATGTTTTTTACATAATTCCGCATACCGAAGACTCGTTGCTCCAAGAAACACCCGAAAATGAAACTCAAATGGACGCGATAGACATGCGTACCTTAACTTGTTTGACTGCCGCTTGTGGGTCATCGGCAAAGGTTGCCTCGACCACGGTATGGACCCCGTTATCATCCGCCATCTTCACCTGTTTACTCTGGGCCTGATAATTTGATGGACGAAAGTGTACATAATGAGCGAATGAATAAAAAATCCATATCAATCATCGGACACATGTGCATTGACCTTAATTGACGAATTCCTATATCAAGGCATTAATTACTGTATGGAAGAATGGTTGAAACAAAATACACGAATGGACTTGAAAATGAATCTATAAGAATGTGTGTTAACTGTGCAAATCTTTTGATGTCATTTCACATTTACGTTTTACATCCTACTGCTGTTATCAAACAATCTTTAAAATGTGTCGGCATATAAAGCCACAGAGGTGTTAACTTTCATTTGTTCGTTTTGCTTTTGCCAAAACATTATTGATGGTGAAGTCACATAACATTATGAAAGTTTGATCAACGTCAAGGTTGAATTCTTTTCACCGGACACACATGGAGGGTATTAAGCTTGGTTTATGAATTTCAGAGGGAGACTGTTGTTATATATCGTTGTTGTTATAGCGATTTCATTATCGTTATTTGCGCCACTGTATTTTTTTTTCTTGTTCTATTATCACTTACATAAATGTACACGGTAAGGACACAATACTGCATTTGATTATAATATAAAAGTTAAGGAAAATAAAGTTAAAGACACAAATGGATGCAATTATCATACGTAGGAGTATCGGGGTGTATCTTGGTGAATTGTGGCGATGCTGGTCCAGTTGAAAAGCTGGAAAAGCCGAACCCTAGCCGCACCAATATCGGTCTCAGACGGGACGGTACGGAAGAAGTGAGGGTACTTGTCCCGCTGTGAGAGGGATGGTGTAGTGTCGGCGTAGGAGAGCTGCAATTATAGGTAAATATTGTTAGTATCATCCAATTAAGCATTTTTTTTTTCTACTGACACAATTTCCTCCACTGTAGCAGGGCCGAAATTCGTAATACAAGCAATCAATAAAACAAACTTACAAACAAACAAACTCTACAGTTTAAACAGATTTAACGTTTAACGAAGTTCAAGTTAATTAACTGATAGACACGTTTATGTTTGTATGTATGTGTGTGTGTGGGGGGGGGGGCATTAACCTCATGCTAAGATTTCTTTTTTGTTCTAATTTCATGAAAGGGTACTGATTATCGCTATAGCAGTCAGCTGCTGTATAGGGACAAAAGGGATATATGCAAATATCTCGATAAGAATAATGATGAATGAACTAAGGACAAAATATAACAGTAAAGAAAGACCATGGACTATTTATCCTGAGTGTCATAGGCAGAAGCGCTGGAGGAAATCAGTTAATGCGCCCCTATAGGCAAGTTATTTTGGATTGGAGTCAAATTCGGTTGTTTTGTTTGTTTGTTTGTTTTTTCCCCCGGGGGGAGGGGGGGGGGGGTTAACTGCAGACGGAGTTAATCTGTTCCTCCGGGAATAACATGCTGCTAAGTCACTTCGATGTCGCTGTTGGTCAAAATGTCAAACAAAGTGTGTATCGCGGAGTTACGAAAAGTAGGTACTAAAAAAGGTGTGCTACTTAGAGTAAGTCGGAAAAGTTATTGTGACAATAAGTTATCTCGATTGACAGACTGGTTTATGATAGGTGTGCACATACTATGAACCTAGACAAATCTAATTATGAAAAAAAAAATGATTACTATAACGAGATCGATTAGATGATATATTGCATGGATATCAAATAATGGTTATTATGACCTACGTTCCGACGAGGGAAAGAGAAAGAGAGAGAGAGAGAGAGAGAGAGTAGCGTTCGTAGCTCTTACCTGAACGAGATTCCACCAATGAACGGAGGTGGCGATGGGTGACGTCACACTCGGACACGCCCCTCCAAACACCATAAACTTTCTCGGCGGTCTTGCCATAGACTCAAAGAAAGCCTTAAGCCCTGTCGCCATGTCACACTACATCGAGATTGGGAAAGAGAGAGAGAGAGAGAGAGAGCGAGAGCGAAAGAGAGGGGGAGGGAGAGGAAGGAAAAACAGAGAATGAAAGGTGAGTATATTAATACTTTTTGGTCTACTCTTTCTCTGTCAACGCTTTACAGGAACTTTGGAGAGTGTGTACGATGATAAGATATTTTTCTTTTCCAATTGACAGTCAGAGCGTACTAAGAGTATTAAAGTACTGTATACATTGCAACATTGTGACAGAGAAGGAAGTAAGTTTCACTATTCAGTTTAAATCAATTCAATTCAATTCAATTCAATCCAATTCAATTCAATTCGGTTCACTTCAATTCAATACATTTACTTTTTCATACTTCTCGTACATATTACATCAGAATAATAATACATTTTTTTTTATTTTTGCAAACAATGTGCGAAAACAAACAATATTCAAGAGATAGAGCGAGCGAAGAGACTTGGTAAAATACATAGAGGGGAATGATTTTTAAACCACACCCATATCATTTCTTTCATCTCTATGTGAATATTGCTGTCATTGTGTTGGCATGTTTCATATTTTTTTTTCAATCTTGGCTCTCTAGAAGTAAACTTTGCATAAAGCTGCGCGTTGATTTGCTTGTTTTTGTTTCGTTTCATTATGTTTTGTCAGTTGCCCGCTTGTGTGAATCTCATGATTGCAAAGAAGTGTATGCTGACTCCATTCTGAAAGGAAATTGAATATTGGTATGAATGGATGGACGAACTGATGCATGAGATGGTGGAATCATGTTTCCGGAAAGACTGGCCTGGAAATTGAATTAACCTATCGATGTATCCAAACACTTATTCTGCCAATAAACTCAATCAGGGATGAATGTAGACTGAGGCCGCGAAGATAATCATACGAGTCATTAGGTCTCATTAGTCACATAGATTACAATCCAATAAACATTAGTCAAACAAATTAACTTTACTCAGACAGATTACAATCGAATCAGTACACTCATTTCACGTACAGTATGCATATTGGCATCACTGACTGTAATGGAAAGGAATGGTGAAAGCTCAGTGCTAAAACATTCAGGGCCAAGAAATGTTGGTAAGTCAGAAATCAAGACCAACACAAACAACAACAACAACAACGAAACAAATACAGATCAGAAAGAAAGAATTTCAAGGCAACTGCACAAAATGTTATACTCCAATTCAATAATGTAGAACTACCATTTTAAATTTCATTTTGTATACTTCTGCTTGTCAGTTGTTTCGTGTGTGTGTATGTGTGTCTGTGTGTGCATCTAACTGACCTTTACGACTGAAGCGACCTGAGTTGAGAAGACATCATTATTGATAATGCAATAACGACTTTTTTATTATGTACATTGTAGTCCATATAGTGAAAGAAAATTGATTTATGTATAAAAGATGCAGAAAGAAAATCGAATAAGTAAACAACCAAACGAGCATGCAAGCTTTGAGATTAGAATCAAAGTAACAAAACTTTCTGTTATTAATTCCAGGCATAGGTGAGCAATGAATGTTACAAAATGATAATAACAATAATAAATCCGGTCAATGGCACTTCTGAAAAATCCTGACTCTACCATTTTCACCCTAGCCCCACCGAATCCCGTATATGCCAAGCACGACCCTCAAGGAACAAGAAAAATCTGGCGGAGTAACACTTTTTTACCATGACTGTCTCTCTCTCTCTCTCTCTCTCTCTCTCTCTCTCTCTCTCGTTCTTTTTCCTCTCTTACTTTCTCTCCCACTCATCTTCTCTTTAATCCCTCCCTAGCTCCCTGACAATTACCACAGCAGGTATATTCCTTCGACTAAAGTAGTTTGTCTATGTAGATGTCCCTTAGGTAGACAGCCGGTGATTTGAAATTATTGCAGTCTGGGGGTATAAAGGTCATTGCCCCTGGTGAGGAGGTTGCAATTTAAGATTTGGTGAGCCTGTAATGACCTTCCAGAGCCCGCGAGATAGTGTGGCGTCTCGGTAGATTGAAATAAGAAGGAAAATGAAGAGGGGGGGGGGATACAAAACAACAGCATCAATAAAATAATGGTCAACTTATCATGTCAACGAGGCTAAAGAAATGATCTCACCTATGTCAATAAACAAACACCGGTCGGAGAAATTAATTACAGTAAGATTCCTCGTCTGGACTTCTTTGGGCAATATATTGGAGAGTAAAGACGGAGAACGGATAGAGAATAGGGGATGAGAGAGGAGATACCGGGAAGAGAGATTACTAGAAAATTAAAGAATAGAGACATATGTCAAATAGGGAGAGATAGATAGATAAATAGATAGAAAGATGGATAGATAGATAGATAGATAGATAGATAGATAGATAGATGAATAGATAGATAGAGATGGAGGGAGGGAGGGTGAGAGGAAGTGACAGGGAATTAGAAAGGGGAATATGAGAAGAGAGGAGATGTTGGGAGAGGGAGAAAGCACAGACAGGAAATGATAGAGAGACTAGAAAAGAGGGTGTGTCACTTATTTGAGTAATTAAAGATGACACAGGGCAAACATTTTGATAAGCTACCAAGGAACAAGCTAACGCAGCTGCAAAAAAGAAAAGAAAAGAAGAAGACGCAATAAATGAATAGGAAAGATCGCGTATACGCGAACTGTTTGAATGCCATATGTTCCTTTAAGAGCACATGTAGAAATGAGATATATACTGAGTGAAATAATATGATTGGAAAGCAATTCCACATATCGACAACTTATTTTTGTCTCCATCTTCTTTCGAACTTCGTGTGTTTTAGAATAACGAAGTCCTGCATGCTAGAAAATGCGTTACAGCATGAACTACTTTGAACACATTCAAGGTTAATAACATTCGGTGGATGGCAGTGAACGAAACAGGGAAGGAAGATATTTTAGTTTTCTACTGACTTGATATATCTCTACTTTTCTTACTGTAACCATCTCTCTCTCTCTCTTTCTCTTTGTGTACGTGTCTGTTCGCCACCGTACGTCTTTGCAGGTGTTATTTGATTGAATGATACCGGAATCACCACTCTTCAAAACATTCAAAACAATGCGCAGTTTCTACTGAAGTTAATGTTTGCACATATAACATTGGTTTATAAAGAAGGAACAATTATCTCGATTTTCTTTGAAACTGTTTTGTTTTGAATTTATAGAAACAATTCAAGGTCAGGATAGCGTATTTCGATAAGAGTAAATACCACATCGGGACAAGCAATATTGGTCCAGATATTAGCGCTCTGGATTGAATTCCAGAACACTCGCGAAGAAAAACAAAGGAAAAAAGGTTAGAATAAGCTTTTCACGTACGTAATTTCTTTTTTAACTGGACAGCCAGCAGATGACATGGGTTTGTAAACAATGTGTGGGCAACATTTTACCCAAAAAAAAAAAAAAAAGTTGATAGATAGCAACTCTTTCTGGAATGTCAATCGTCATGGAAACAACAAAATCTAGATACCTAATTGTTTGAAGTTGCCATTACAGCAAGAGTTGCCATCCTATAACCTACATTTTTTCATCAAAATTTGGCCCCGGTCTTATGTTTGTACAGATGATTTTTTTTTTTCATTTCCAGTCTTTCTATATCTTGAATAGATATGAATATACTGTGTGAGAGGGTGTGTTGGAAATGTGCAATAACCAGTCCAGCAGTAAAGCATGCGATTGAATGAATTATAGTTGAAAATGTTAACCCGTTGAGGACGAGTCCCGAGTATAACTCGGGCAGGACCGTGTCTATGGCAAATGCATGTTGTAGCAAAATCAAACCGTCCTTAATTTGCAAATTCTCCCCTCAAGGTCGCGTGTGTCATTGATATTGAAATTTTTACAATACAATGTCTCTCTATCATTATGGATTGTATATGAATAATTTGAATGCAAACCAGCTGTACATGTATGTCGTTATCTATGATGCAATAAGAACGTTTAATGTTTCTTACATATTTTAATTAGTAGAAGTATCACAATACTTGGATTGTTTTGCTCAGCAGCAGCAAGGTATTTCAAGTCGCTAAATCTTGACAGAGTCATTGACTATGGCATTTAAATAAGGGTGTTGATCAGAGGGAATGTAGATAGAGATATATGTTTCTATAAGAATTACGCAAAATATTTGAGATAAACAAATTACGTTCTGTCAGACCTTAGTTTAATTTTCCAAATGATTTGTTGAATCATGTTTTATGTTCTCTCTAATTTAGGATGTATATGAACATTTTAATATTATGTTTTGTTCTCTCAAATACGAATAAATGTTAGTTGAAAGAACAAAAATGCTTTGAATATGTTATATATATTTTGAAATAACTAGATTTGTGTCTTTAAGTATATCTGAAGTAATAAACATGCGGACCTCTCATGGATTTCACGAGATCGCACTTATTATACACTAGTAGACGCACTTTGGCGCGAAAGGCTCCAAGGGTTCCACAGAGTTCTACTCAAGAGCTATCCAGGCACGGTTCGCATTTCCACGCGGGTTCGGCAGACGGCTTTCACTCGAAACAAGAGCGGTAACGTGATCGACGCCAATCACCGTAGGCGGCGCTATAATTGGTGTATCAGATACTCTTGAATAAGTTATGACGTGCTTGAGAATAATGCATCCTGCAACACGAGGTAACTCTGTCTTCCATAGATGGCTGCACTTTTCTGTATTAGATATCCATGGACATGTGGCTTGATGGAACACCCCCCCCCCAAAAAAAAAAAAAAAATAATAATAATGAATAAAGAAAAAGAAAAAGAGAAAAAAAAACACGCACACTCACACACACACACACACACACACACATACACACACGAAAAACAACAACTAAAAAACAGAAGTGACAATAAAACAGTTGAGAGAGCGTGTCTCATTACCCTTCAGTTTTTACATAATACGTCAGAGACACATTTAAAAGTTGTATCAACCTGTATCCCACTGGAAAGCAGGGTTAATACGACTTCCAGGAATTCAACTCGTAGGAAGGTCTCAGATGAATCAAACAATGAATAGTATAGTGGTCTAATCATTACCTCTTTCATTAGTACTGATTTATTTTGTATTACTTAAAGGGATCGTACTGTTTTGGTTGAGACCTAATTTCAGGTTTCTAACATTTTTTGATGAGATGGTGAGAAACATGTTATGAAATATGAAAGATCATGTAATTCTATGAGGAATTCTATGTTTATTGATGAAAACTGGTTTTGAAATGGCTGAGATATCCAAAAAAGAGCGATTCTAATAAAGTGAGGGACCCATACTTTATTACAATCGCTTTGTTTTACTTTGTTTTTGGATGTTTCAGACATTCCAAACCCGATTTTCATCAAATAAACTTTAAATTCCTCTTAAAATGGTATGCTCTGTACTATTTCATAAGTGTTTTCTTGGTATCTTGCAAAAAGTTAAAAGCCCAATTCTCATCTCCACCAATGCTGTACCATCCCTTTAATCTCCCAGCTCTCTCTCTATCTACAGGGGCCTACTTATCTATATGTCTTTCTCTCCATCTATTTATCAGCTATCTAATACACACACGCACACACTGTCATTATTATCCGTCATGTTTTCCTCTTCTTTTTTTTTCTTTGTCTTTTTTCTGCTGTTCACAGAATACCCATTATGATAATGATTATAAGTAATTTGCTGGGATGATGGACTCAAATACTGCTAGAATCTCCTAAATGTATTATAAAATGTCATTGTAATTTACTTTGCAGAATGGTGCACTCTGCTATACGTCTGCCTGAGGAAGTGAATATTCAGTACTATTCCTGGAAACTGCACAAATAAAAATTGCGCTGCAGTTTACACGCAGTGGATTCAAACACGAGAAACATTTATGCCGACATTGCAGACAGATATCCAGGGACCAGTGACTTTTAACGGATTATTCTACACATTTTGAAGTGTACAACGGTAAATCAGCAGTGCTTGTATTGTTACTGTGTATGATAAAGATAGGAATATACGTATGTAGCTGGACACAACACGGAAATGAGATGAGCATTTATCTAAATAGAAAATACAAGTGTAGTCAGTTCTATACACACAAAAAAATATGTGTATCTGTAGTAACACATAATGAACACACCGCATATGGAATTCTTTGTACATTTATATGATTACACATAATATACGGATTTGTATGTACATGGAAACGAAGGAGCGAAGAAACGAATTCGAGGCCGTTCTACTAAAGAAGATAATGCTAGGGCAAGGAAAAAGCTTACCAATTTTCATAAGTCGCCCCCTTACTCTCTGAAACGTTTGATTGGATTTATTCGTGTAATCCAATAAACCGATTAAATTTGATTGCGACTCTACGGAAATGGAAGTATGTATATATGGTAGCAGGAAGATGCCTTCAGATTTAAACTTCCATCCGAAAGGACAACTGGAAAAAAAAAATATGAGTGGATTTTTTTTTTTTCCGACATACCGACTCCATATGCATAAATGTCGATGATGACGATGATGTTGTTGTTATTATCATTATTGTTGTTATGGGTAGTTACGCAGCTATGGTACTCTCTCTACAACACGAAGTCAATGCTTACACGACGACAAACACACACACACACACACACACACACACACACACATACACACACACATACACACACACACACAGTGTTGCACGCAGAAAAATAGGAGTTGATGTCCGTCCCGTAACCTCCATCACTCCCCCCCCCATAACGTTTTTTTTTTCAGTTTGACTTATAACATTATTTCAGGCTACAAACGATTCTTTTTCCAACAGAAATAAAAAAAAGAAAAACAAAGAAAACTATGGAGACGGAAGAAGGAAAAGGAAAAGCTGAGTGACAAAAGTCAGCTGGGGGAAAAACAGAGGGAGAGAGAAAGGAAACAAATAGATAAGGAGAGGGAGAGGGGAAGGGATTGGGATGGGGTGCGAGAATCTGATTAAAGAAAAAAGAGAGTGGAATGTGTGAGCAGTGGCCATAGAGCAGGGAAAGAAGCAGACAAAGAATAATAAGAACGACAACAACAACATGAGACAGGTCTCTGCAGTTCAAATGCGCGCTGAAATCTTTAGCTGTAAATAATGGTCATTTGAATTCAAAAACATTCAAACAGCACTCAGGCGCGAAGCCTTTCGATCGCATTTCTGACACTGCGTGTATCGATAGGCGCAGAGAAGTCCATATCGCCTGCGGCGAGAAAAAAAAAAAGCACAAAGAAAAAAAAAATGTGCGAACTCGGCGCGCCTGAATAATGTCAACACAGTCAGGATCGATGAACTCCAAACGACTCTGACTGTTGCTTGCATTCGGTTGTTCGGGATATTGCAGTCGCTGGCCCAGGACGAGTAATTCCCCGCTCGTTTACAATTTGCTTGTTAATGTTTCACACGAGACAGATTAAACATTTACATTCCCTGCCTCTCAGACTTGAGGCCCGTCAAGCAAGTCAATTTTGAACACGACCACACAACTGCAGTCGAGCTATCATGATAACGCTTGGTGACATTGGGGACTGAAACATACTGCAATCAGGTGCTAACATAATATTACTACGCGCTTACATTAATGCTACAGTCGAGTGCACTCCTCCCCCCCCCCCCCAGTGCTTATGCATTCTCCACGTACTGTTGTATCTCTATGTGCCAGATTTGCCGTGAAGCATGCGATGCGAGTATATCTCAATATCACAGTCTGATGCCACGGTTTCTCAATTTCAAGCTCTCATGTGCTTCGGAATCCCAAGCGCGCTGATGTGTACCTATGGCTTCACGCGCATGCGCAGTCAGTTGATGCGGAACGGCTGACGGGAAGAAAGTGGAAATCCTGTTGTTTGTTTGTCTGTTTGTTCGTATGCTTTAGTTGAAATTTCACTCAAGTAGATAAAAGAATAATTTAAATTAATCATATATAAGTCGCATCATGCTCTACAGTGTTTACCAATGCCAAATATCATTCTCGAACATACTCGCAATAATATAAGCATGAAATGTATTATCACTAAACGACAATCAAAGATAATTTATCTTCATTTGAACTGAAAAAAAAAAGCATTTTGTACTTTAAACCATGATCACTGACCTCGAAATAAGCTTGACAAACCCGTCGCATAAAGTAGGCGAACGCAAAAGAATGTGACATACATGAGGAATAAAAAAAAACAAAAGATGAAGTGGTATACATTCACGAGATAACTCAATTTCAGAATCTTGTTCTTTTTATCATGCCAACGGGCAAACCATATTGTTGGCTGTCTGTGATATATCTTCACAATATCATCACATGAGTATGTTGTCCTATTGTTAGAGACCAGTGTGTTTGTGTGTCTGCGTGCGTGAGTGTGTGTGTGTGTGTGTGTGTGTGTGTGTGTGTGTGTGTGTGTGTGTGTGTGTGTGTGTGTGTGTGTGTGTGAGGGTGTCACTATACTCTTGTCAGCCTGAATTGTGGCCCAAACAGAAATGTTCATTTTTAAGGATTTTCTTCCGGTAAAGTACTTTTGTTTTTGTCTTTGTTTTCTTTTACTATCTCTGACATTAATGTGAAACCTAGCTGCATTGTACAAGTAATGAGAGCAATAGCGAAGGAATGAGTAGAAAAGAATTAAGAGCAAGAGGGAGGCCTATGGAAAGATAGAAAGAAAAAAAAAAACAGAATAAAGTGAGAACAAATCAAATATTAAGAGAAAGAAAAAACAACAAAAAATAAAGCAAGACGGAAAGAATTAAAGAAAGGAAAGAGAACGAAATGATAAAACAAAGAAAGAAAGAAGAAAGAAAAAATAGGAAGAAAAAGAAGGGGGAAAAGAGAAATGCCCTGCACTTCATCCCTCTACCTCTGCTCGCCCAACGGGCACGCTGTATGAATAATTGACGGCGAACCAACCGTGGAGTTTACATCGCATTACACAAAAAACCACCGCTGGGCAATTCCGCCTTCGCCCAGCAGTATTATTACGCACTACGATTCCTTATATTCTGTTTTACGGGTCGTGGAATTAAAGAGGGAGGGGGGAAAGGGAGGGGGTAGAGGCAGGGGAGAGGGTAGACGGGGGGGGGGGTGCGAATGAGGCATTCTTCCATCATCATGTACTCCGCCAAAAAAAAAATAAATAATAGTAATATTTTTTTATGTCATGCATGTCCTTTTTAAGAAGGGTGGAAAAAATGATAATATCTTTGTTTATCACACACGCTGGCAACTTCGAGCACTACTTAATATACCATTTCTGTTTGTTTTATCTTTAATTCTCAGTCTGCAAGGCATAAACCCGTTTGTACTTTTAATCTACTCAATCTCCTGTTTTCCAATGGCAGGTAAGCCAGGTGAGAAACAACTTCATCAAAAAGTGTTGTACTTCTATACAAGAGTGCTCCCAACCCCTTTCGGCTATGCTTAAAGCACACAAAACACTTTTCGTTTGCTTTTCCGTTGTTGTTGTTATTGTTCGTATTGACACAACTCCTAGCGAAAGAAAAAAAAACACTATAAAATAGATTTAACACGCTAACCAATATCATTGGCTTAGCAAACTTGGTGGCTTCTGATTGCCTCGATAATTGTCCGCCTTTTTTACGAAAGTGCATTAATTTTGCTTCCCCCACGCCAATTTAGACGCGTTATATCATTTCACAAAATGAAGTACATAAATCGATAATGACTAAATAGATTTGTGTTAATGATTGTGACCCTTGACCAGATAAACCAATACTCTGAAAACCCCCGAAACATAATACATTTAAGAACGTTGATGACAATGGCAGTTCACATATATTATTCACAAATGTAGCAATGTAATTTAATTACAACACCGCTTGCATGTTCACCTGTGTTGAATTTATGTTTGTTTCTTTGTTTTCTCTTTTGTTTTGTTTTTTTTTTGTTCTGCTTGCTTGAGCAGCTCCCGATCATGCATTCTTATATGACGCTGCTATTTCTACATCCTCGCTCATTGATTTTTGATATGAATTATATTTCGAAAGTATGCTTATTCTTCATCCCAATCACTATCAATTCGGAAAATTTTTATCCGGTATAAACCAATTTGTAGACGTTCAAATGCATAAGTTTAAATATTCAAATGAAAGCCTCCTATGAGAAATGCGGTATATTTTACGCCTGATCGATATCTCTATAGTTTCAGAGCACAATGGAAACTTACCTGTACTTATTTACCCCTTTTACTTGTATTTTGGCAATGGTGTACGACTCCTTCACTCTCTCCTTCAGAGAATGAAATAAGTGTGTCACGTTTAGCCACATGCAATGTTTTACGTATCAAATTACGTTTTTTTTTTTTACATTGCATTGTAAAACTAATCATTTTGATATCACTGTTTTTTCTAACATTATTATAACATGTTTCATACAGTGTGTGTGTGTGTGTGTGTGTGTGTGTGTTTGTAGGGCTATAATAATCGGTATATATAAACAGTGCGTTTGTGAGCATGTCTGCGCGTTTGTGCATTTTATGTTATCATTATAATTATCATATCATTGTTATCATCATTTTGGGTTACAGTGACATAGGATTATTAAGCCAGGCAGACAGGTAGACAAGCAGACACATGAGTTGTCTTTGTCGTATCGTGCGCAGTGTCTGCATACTCATTGTGTGTGTGTGTGTGGGGGGGGGCAGTGTCCAATTACGAAGTCTTGAAAGACGCCAAGAAGTTGTCGAAGACTAAAGGAAGAAGTTATTGAAAGGCGTGGTATATATCTCGCCGTGATTTTTACGCCAACTTTGCTTCACGGCTGGCTGGGCACGCCCGCCGCCTCCAGTGCGGCTGCCAAATTCACGTCACATTACACAAATCCCAGGGTTTGTGCATAGCTCACTCTACCAAGGTCTGACAAGTTATTATCCGGTAATAATGAGAAAGTGGGAGAGAGAGGGGAAACAGAAAATAGAGATAGTTAGAGAGAGAGAAAGAGAGACTGAAAGTGTGTAAACGGAAACAGAAGAGGGAGAGACACATATGATCATACATATTTTTTTATGTTATAAAATAATATATAATCATATCATACAGCATGGAGGAAGAAAGAGGGAGAGAGAGAGAGAGACGCGTATGATCATATATTATGAAGTATATAATCATAATATCATAAAATACGGAGAGAGAGAGAGAGAGAAAGAGAGAATGTTTAGGATTAATACGCTATCATGAATGTGTTCGTACATGATGCACATACAGACACACACATAGGTAAAGAGAGAGCGGGTGGGGGGGGGGGGCTGAGTGAGGAAGAAAGTAGAAAAATGAAACACGTTGGTTTTCATGAACCTCAAACAAAGGTCGGACTGAAATCATTTTCTATACACAACAGCTGAGTCCGCTCCGAGTATACATGCTTCTACACGTGCAGCTTTCTTCTCGTCGTATCAATCACATGCGCGCCAAAAGTGGCCTTGAAACAGAAATGGGATCTCTCTGAATTCCAAAGCAAAGGAATCCTCAATATCATATAAAGCTTGGAAGGAACTAAAGGAACTGATCAAGTCTCTTCCATTAGATTACTGTATGTGCGTTTGTGCGCGAGCTCGTGTTCGTGAGTGTGTGTATTTTTCTTTAATTGTACAGTTGTACAGAAGATAATCCGTACGTATATTTTGCGTTATATTTTACAACTTGTATTTTTTTTTCAAACCCTCAACAATATGAGTTGTTGAATGTGAACCTTTTTATTGTTTATTACCTTTTTGTTAAATTGATTGAATTGAATCTACATGAAAGGTGAAATGAGTAGAATATTGTATTTCCTCATTATAACGTATGATACATAATTTTACTTCCCGATGTCACTGTTATACACACTTGGTATTTCCTTTGTGGTATCACTGATTTCTTTCCCCCATGTCAAATCATAAATTGCCTGATCCCGTGTTTAATTCGAATTTTCCATCAGTATCATTCTGCGATTGATAGGAGTAATTCGGTTTTTTTTTTTAATCTGTTGATGGAAACACACACCCACCCATCCACCAACACACACCCAGACGCACACACACACACAGACACACACGCACACACATTCAACAACTATTCTCAGCACACAACAGCAGCGAGCAATCACCACTACTGTACAGGACCTAAAGGAAAGGTCGACGAATTTCATGTTTAGGGAGGGGAAAACATCCTCCTTCGCATCTTGTCATCTCGAAGAGTGAAGTATGTTGGGAGCACGAGCAGTGACTTTTGATATTCAAAACATCCCGCATCCTACGCCCAAAATGCCTCACTTAAATCCAAATATTTCATCTGATTTCCAGTCTCTCCCCCTCTAGCTCTCTCTCCCTCTCTCTTTCACTATCTCTCACACTCTTTCTTTACCTATATCTCCCTTCTTATCTATGTCTCTCTCTCTCTCTCCATAATATCGTTATCTATTTCTATATAATAAACATGTAAAATATATCTATCTATATATCTCTATATATCTCTCTGCCTATCTCTCTCTCTCTCAGTGTCTGTCTGTCTCTGTCTCTGTCTCTGTCTCTCTCTCTCTCTATCGCTGTCTCTCTTTCTCTCTCTCTCTTTCTCTGTCCCCCACACTCTCTATTAGCTCTCCCTTTTCGCCAGTAAAAGATGTACTTTATTGAATCAATCTGTTCCAATAAAGCTCGATGCCGCGTCGATTTTTCCCTGGGCTTATCTTTCAACATGGACACTTAAGGGAGACGTCGCGTTACATCTTCGGCACTCAAGAGGATGACACGAAACACCGCCTGTGGGACTAAGTGTCGGTATGCCCTAATACGTGTCCTTCAACTTTGTATTGGAGGGCTGGCACTAAGATTAGTACCCTCAATTCCGGCGCGAATGACGCCCCAGTCGGTGATTCCTTAACCCATTGCTTTCGGCATTAGGATGTGACATGCATTGAAGCTGTTAGAAGTTTCCCTTCTTAAGACACAAGGGATTAGATCAGTCTCTATGCTCGGCAATGCGGGGGAATGATCATAGATTTTTGATCTCGAGAAACTTCGGAAATGCATCAACATATTGATGCCTTGAAAATGTCGCAGCGAACAAGAGGACATTGATTGCAACAACGTAAAGCTACCAATGTACAGAACCTAGCTTGCTTTCCGAAGTTGATAATGATGATAGAGGGTATGGTTGTTAGCTCCTATAGATGTTTGTCATTTGTGCTTTTCCGATATCTTCATGGTATTTTGTTTGTTTGTTCGTTTTCGTCAGTATGGACTGCCAGTTTTGAGGCTATTTCATCTATCTGAGACGAAAAAAAAAAAAAAAAACACACATGAATAATTGACCTTACAATGAATGTTGCTTATTCATACCAGTTGATGGGGATCTATTAACCAGTAGGAGTTAACGCTTGATGTTGCTTTAAAAGGAAGTGTGATGATATCAAGGCATACCTCTAATTTTGGCTGACATTGAAAAGGCAGTCCTCACGAAACACACCCATATTGGGCAAAAAACAATGGCAAATGCAATTGTGATGATGGTAATCATATCCATGGTAACAGACTGCTTGCGACATATCGCCAACTTGTGAATGCGGGTGGACACTAGATACAGTATACACTGTACGTAACCGTGGAATATTACCATAACCGCAATCATGTGTATATGTATATGTATAATATATATATATATATATATATATATATATATATATATATATATATATATATATATATATATATATATATATATATATATATATATATATATACTCAACAAAGAAAGGCGTACAGACGAGAATAGTACGAGAGCGAGTTTTGGCGCCGAATTCTGTCAGCGAAGCCCACAATAATGAAAGCGACAGGGGGTGCCATGCCGAACGAGCTTCGCGTAATAGACACGGTGCCACATGGGGCGTTCCCGCCGAGAGGGCCGCGGGACTAATAGTTGGCGCGCTGCTGCGTTAAAAAGCTCCCGAGCAGTCACTGCCCGGTGAAACGAGTCCCTCGCCTCAGACAATCGTAATTCCAGGATATACTTTAAAGGACAAGTTTTGTGGGGTTTTTTGTTTGTTTATTAGTTTTTTTTTTTGTTTGTTTTTTTTTTATATCAGTGCTTGATATGATTGTTAAAATTCCATGATGTGAAAAAAACAATGTGGAGTTGTAGGCCTATCTTAAGGCCATTGTGTGCTAGTAGGACTGATGGTTTGAGGAGGAATTGTGAAGTGGAAACATTAAAACAGTTTTTTTTTTCTCTCTCTCTCTCTCTGCTGGAAATTAGTTCGCAGCGGAATTCAAATATTCGCAACTTTCTGCTCATGGATTGTTTCCCGACCTTATTCCTCCCCCCTCCCCCCTCCCCCCCCCCCCCCATATCTCTCTATATACCTCAATCACTATATCAATCCCACTGGGAATCAATTTCAAGCAGCGCAAATCCCCCTTTTCTCGACTTCCCATGTTTCTATTTTATCCTCATTCTAACAGTCCTTACAGGGACTAAAAACAAGTACATGTGGTATCAGGTGAAACTTTCCATCATCATTGGGTTGTTGTTTGGGTTTTTGTTTTTTCCCCCAAAAGAGGTAAAGTGATTTGTTTGTTATTCTAAGCTCATTTATTTATAGAGAAACTGAAGTGCGATATTTTCCATTTTTCGCCTTTGTATTGCGTTTCATTTTCTTTATTTTTTTTCTTCTTCGAATAATTTTATTGTCGAATGTCATATGATTATCATGCAGCCTGGTGTTCAGTAAGGCTTAGAATTATGGTTCCATGACATTTGCTCCTGCGACAATTATTGCTGTCATAAAATATCTCCGGGCTATAGGCCAAAATATAGATTCTACCTTCAAACCTAACCCTAACCCTAAGCATAATCCTCACATCAAGCTAAAAATAAAACCCTATGACAACCGTAACCCTAAAGTCCTCGAAGAAAATAAGACCAGAACAACTGTCGCAGGAGCAAGAGTCGAGTCACTGAAATTCAAGATTCAAATTTAAATTTATTTTCACTTCCATCAAATAAGCAAAAAAAAAAAAAATATATATATATATATATATACATTGCATATGTACAGGATATTTGTAATAATTGCAGAATGTGATTTGACAAAGTACATTATTATGAAAATGAGAATCAGATGAAAAAAAAAACGCAGTTATGTCTTTGTTAATATAATTTATACATAAAGCGTATAATACAAGTCAACTAATGATGAGGATGGAAGATGGGATGATATCACCGTGAAAACAACGCATTATTAAAACATTATTTAAAATGTGTATCTTTGATATAGCATATTCTGTTTCTCTTACACCCCCTCCCCCCCGCCCTCAATATTACGCCAACATTCCACGAAGTAGTAAATCAACGCTGCAGATCTCTACGATGTACTAACAAGGGGTGTCCCTATCGCTGTCTGTACATCATTAAGCGTTGACGGATGGGTTTGACACGGGCAATCCTTCAAAATGCTTCGCAATGCGACCTGGCGCAAGACAGACAAATGAACCATATCAATCAAGCGAATCGAACAGAACGAGAAAAAGTCTGGGGGGGGGGGGGTAGCAGAGGAGAAGGGGAAGAACATGAGAAACATCACCAAACTACACTGCTGCTATGGGGAACTTCACGTGGCGTGGGACAAGATTTTGATTGAGCGTACCAATTATGACGAGGCGATCTCGCTTGGATTTCTACAATCTGATGGATGGTGTCAATAAAACGCCCTCACCGGGACGTTGTGCGCAATCCTGCAAATATGGCCTTCGTCATGTTCTCTACTTGACAACGGAGAAGTGAGTTATCGAAATTGATCCATTCAGTACTGAAGGAACTTGTGAAGGAACCACAAAATATGGCGTGTTGAAACAAACCACAATGAAAAAAAAAATGTTAAAATGGATCCGTCCGTTTGTGGGTGTTCACATGACATGGACGTTTTTAAGCAAAGATTTAAAGTATCACCACTTTTAGGAGTATTTGGATTCATCTCTTTTTTTTTTCCCCCCTCAAGCCTGTCTTTTCCACTTCTACAAACGAGTTATGTCAATGTGTCCATAAAGACCCCATGCACAGAAACGTGAAAGACATTCAGCTGTAGCGTTGATTCTTTGGTATAAACAATGAAAAGCCAATTGAATATGAGTTTACCTTATTTTCAACCAATTTGATATTATCTTTTATGTGTTCTCCAGGGCATTTTAGATCAATATTTTGCTTGGAACAAAAGGCTAGATTAATCTTCAACGAAACATAATCAAAACTTCAGCCAAGGAAATACGCAAATAAAACGACCTAACATCTAAATTAAAAAAAAAAATTAAAAAAAAATCAGTTTGGACAGGAGATTGTTGAAATAGATCTGTTAACTAACTGCAATGTTTACATTTTCATAAAAAAAAATACACTGTATTTCTCATTTCGAAATCACCTTATTCTAAACTTTCTGAGCTTAATAGTAACGAATGAGTTGTTAGCATGACAATGTGCTACCTAATATCAAACTAGGGGGCCTGCTCACACACGCACACACACCATCTATACACACAGACAAAAATGCACAGGATGTGTGGGCTATGATTTGCACTATATACTGAATGACCGGCCGATATGCAACAACGTGGGAGGGAAAAGAGGAATCATCGGTTATTTAAAACGACGAATGAACGATATAACGTCAGCATTTACAGATTAGAGAGAGAGAGGGAAAATGAAATAAATCCAGAATATTATAAGAAATCATAACCCGCAGAGGCGCAATAAGTCTAAATGGAATATTCATAGTTGAGATTATACAAGCCAAAGGCCGATCGAGGGGGAGAAAGGAAAGGGGGTGGGGGAGCTCACAAGTAAGACGTGTGGTGCAAAATGAAATGTCAAGTGTGAGTTACCGTCTGCTTCGAGTATCCTTCACAGTATCGTATGTCCTCATAGAAAATATCCCCCTCCAGCAGAAAACTATTAAAGGTAACCGAATCGTAGGTGGATTGATCTCGGGTATTTTTTTCTTTCTCCACCCGATGTCAGTGAAAAGGGGATCGAAGAACATCAAGAGCGAGAGGGTGAAACGCTAAATTGGGAGTCCGAAGCAGACTTTTGTCATCCTCTGAGCCTCTTCTTTTTCTTTTTTTTTTTTGTTCTTTCCGTATAAGACATGAAAGAGTCTTGCGCGTGCGGTATTTAATCCGGGAATGTAATGCATGAGCGTGTTGAAACTTGAATCACTCAAGATTTCGTCAAGCACATTATTTGGCTCCCCCCCCCCACCCCACTCGTGGGAGGTGCAATGCAGGGGACTCCAGTAAAAAATTGTGTAAAGGTGGTGGTAGCTTGCTTTTGCACATTTTATTCATTGCAGGCTCTTCAATAAGTATTCACCATTCACGCTGCTCTTCCAGTGTATTGCCAGGTACCGCCAATGGAGTAAAACATGCACCTGCTTTAAGAGGCACATTGTCCAAGGATAAATGCACGTGGCAGAATTTGAACCACAGACACTTTGTCTATGAATCCAGAAACTTATGGATTATACCACGTGCTGAGCTCACGCACTTTCCACTCCCGCTCGCTTATAAATCATTATCCAGAATGTCACTTTCACCCCATTTTCATAATATTATTCACTGATTGATTTGTTCGTTTCACTACATTGCAACTATAGTCATGAACATTCGCACTACATAGTCCTACTATTACATTTACTGTTATTTCATTTTGATGTTATTTTATGCATAATCATTATCATAATCATTATTACGCAATGGTGATTTTTACCTATCAGCTGATGATATTATTTTATTTTATATCATATATGTGACCCTGCACCTCAAAACAAACAAAAAGTCGCCAGACATGGATTTTTAGTTAAGACCATATTCTGAAAGAGCAGACTTTAAGCTTTAAAATGATGTATAACTTAAATCAAATGGACTCTCCTAACCTATCTAAATATTGGAAAGAAAGCACAAACTCAGGAAAAGTGTGAACTGAGAAAAGAGGCTCTGAAGTACAGTGTCTATTCAAGCGCTTAATCTTTACCAAACCGTGCTGGGGGTGCGATGAATGGGACAAAAAACAGGAAGTAAACCACCAGAGTAACAACAATGAAGAGATTATCAGAGTAAACTGAAATTAAGCATGCCTCATTAACACATTCCGTTCATAATCAATGTTAACTTTCAAAGCAGTAGCACTATCCTTTCAAAAGTTATTAGAGTTGAAAGTGAAGAGTGTGGACAAGGTTTTTCAGAAATGAAAAAGGGATTCTAAAGACACACCTAATCACACTATTCTACCAAAAATGTGCGAGATAAACTGCTAAAAAACACACTTTCCTGCCCGTTTTATCATACCAAATTTAAGCATAATGTGAAAGGAGACCCGCTCTTTCAGAAAATATGAAAAAGTCAAGTTCGGCTAGGTTGACCCATTTCACTTATTTTCAGTCCTCACGCAAAATCAGTGTGTGCGACTTTATGCTCGTTTTGAGGTGCACGGTCACATATATAATTGATAAAAACACGTGAATTACTGTCAATATTATTTTCAACTCTTGTGTTATATGTTAATCATTGTAATCATTATAAGTGTTTGGATCCTTCATTTACATTGTTCTATACGGGACATTATTGTGCTTTGCACGGCTCTTCTGGGCTACGCTAATCGAAGCAATTCGATAGTGAACATTGGATGGGTATTTTTTCTCTTTTTTTTTGTTTGTTGTTTGTTTGTTTTTTTTTTGGCGGGGGGGGGGGGGGTGGGTGCCGTTCCTTCATGCATTCCTTCTTGCCATTTTCACTTCCTATGGATATGCTATGTGACAGTCATGCTTAGACGCTGGTGTGATGGGTTTCCGCTGTGGCAGGGAATGGTTCTAGGCAATGTGCCCCCAAATCCCCTGAACTTTGCCGTTCTTGGGATTGTTGTTCACCGCTCACGTGCATGCGCGTGCTCGTAGGTGAACCGCATTGGCTGTCTTATGCATAGTAAACGGTTGTTCGTTGTAGTTTAAGAAATTATTAGTACTTAAAAAAAAAAGACAAGGTGATGGGGGAGGAGAGGGACTTGTTTTGTACTTACTCTTACCAGTCGTGTTTGCCGCGTATGCTTCCTACCAATAAAGATACTATTTGCATTTTTGTTATTTTTGTTTATTGAATAACCTGTTGAGGACTAGCTAATGTTGCCACAAAATACATTTTCTAGTAAACATATTAAACTAAACTTAAACTAAATTTCCTCATTATCGTTGCAATTGGTTTTGTTGTTACGAGCGCCTAGAAGAAGAAGAAAAAAAAAAAGACAGAGACAATAATTATCAGCACTGCTGATTTGAAATATTATTTATAGCAGCACCTGAGCTGTAAATCAATCGTGATCTTGTGTGGTTTCGTTTTGTCTTGATTTGTTTTCCACACGTCCACGGAATGACGAAACTTAAGCGGGAAATTACTTTCAAATACATTGTATTCCGTATTGTATCAAACGTCGCAGCGGAGTGCGTAAAAAAAAATGCACTCTGCGCATAACACGTGACGTATGATTTGGGTGAATCGTTTTAAAGAGCCAGTCAACAGACTGATACACATTATCTATCTTTAACTGGAATCAGAGCCAAAGATATAGAAGGGGAGAGATGATCTACAAAGCTCAATGCAATGCCCTATTAATTTGAATACTCGACAATCACTGTTAGGCTAAATTATCTCATTGCCGTGTAGTTAAAGATGGGCCATCCCTTTTGCATTCCTTCCCAAATAGCACAGAACATGATATATTCCACCATAATGACAAGACTATTGTACAGCTTTAACAATTTTTTGGTGATATTTGAATGTTGTTAGTCGTTAAAATTAAAATAATGCACCAAACGCTCACCGTAACGTATTCTGTGTACTAGGCACAGCTGCATACGTTAATCATCCTGTGGTTATTATGATACGTTTACTTCGAACAAAAGATATGCATGTTAAAGCTGTCAGAAAAGAAGAATTCACTAGCTTTTCTTACTTTGTAATCGATGGCAAATAACAACACACCACTTACATGAACTACATGTGCAACTAAGTGCATCACACAGGTCTGTAAAATTAGACTAGTAGTTTAGATCGTTTTTTTTTTTCATAGTACGAAAAAAAAATATTCAAATCTTAACGGTCAATTTAACTAAACAAATAAAAACCCTCTTGAGCTCAAAATTTACAGGTTTCTAGATAGTGTTTTCTTCAATACATATGAGTTCTCATAGCACCGCTTTTTTAAAAAAGGGCATACAAAAGGGATTGGTTGTCTTTAAGGCAGTCTTTATAAGTGCATCGAGGTGGAAATCTGAGGCTAATCTTATGATTTCAAGCAAGAATGTGACATGGGGCTTAGAATACGATTTTCGATACGAAAAAGAAGCGGAAAAGACAAAAAAAAAAAAAGCCTCATGTATATGCGTGTAAATGAGTATTTCACATGTGTGAGTCATTTCATGAATAAAATTGTTTATTTTGTGCGATCGAGCAGAAGTTTTTGAGTTTGATCAAGTTGATAAACGCGAATTTTTATTGTGAGACTTATGCACTGTTGCAGTGTTTAATATGATGATATCATAACATTTGTATATTTTTGTATAGTCCTTTGTTGTTTGTTTGTTGTACGTCTGCACGAAGTCATTGCTTGTTTTTGCTTTATTTTGTAAGAAAAGGAAAATAAAACAAATATCACTTTGAAAGCGTGTGTGTGTGTGTGTGTGTCTTTCAGTAAAGTTTCCAGGAATACCTTTTAAATATTGAAGATTTTTGTGGGTGATACCACGAACTAATCAGGGAAAACAGTGACACTAGCGTATAAAGTAGAAATTGGGTTTTTTTATACCTGAATTTTTGTTTCTTCAATTGTTCTTGCTTTCTCCGTAAAAGTAATATTTTCATTGTATGTTCCAAAATCATACGGTAGGCAAATAGTAAATCCAGTACATAGGCATTTTGAATCACATCGTTACTTCTTACTGATAAAGGGGAATTTAATACAACACACACTAATGACATCTTTTTGATATTAGGCCTATTTCAGTCAGCTCCGTAATAACACAATTCTGGCAAAAGCGTGCCCATGGGAATTGGCGGTAGAATCGCCAACTTCCTAGGTTATCCCATAAAAAAGAAGAGGAATGAGTGAAAATAAAGTGGATTGTGCCTTTGAGTATAATAGTACAATCATGGCACTACAAACGGCTCCATGGTAGAATCCACGTGCGAGCTGTAGCACGTGTTCTACGTGCCCAGACCACCTGAACAATCGAGCGGTCGTTGCACTTAAAAAAAAAGAAAAGAAAAAAAAAACATAAAATTGACAATGGGTAGGTATTACATGTAATGGCAGAGAGTACACTAGAAAAAACAAAAGAGCAAGGCACACAAGAAAAATTGTTGAGGGTTTTTTTTTTTTTATTTGTGTTTAGTTAGCTATTCATACCTATATTCAGTAATTATTTTGTCCAGTCATCCACCTGTGTCTTTACAGATTTGTTTTGTCTTGACCTCTTGTATTCTTTTTAATGATAAACTAGAACCATATGAAATAACAGTGATGTGAAAAGCATTCTAGGGATATTCTGCGAACCTTATTATATATGTGACCCGCTACAACAAACGGATCCTAAAGTCGCTGACGGGTGAGCCGAGAAAATCGAGTTTGAAGTCAGATCACCAAAATCTGTCAAAACGTTCGGATTTCTGTTTTTTACATAATTTTGTAGTCTAATGTATCTTCTATCATCTGCCGAAATTTCGAAGCTAACTGATCAAAGGAAAGGCCAGAAAATAACATTTTTCTGGGCCATGTTTGGCTCGCCCGTCAGCGACTTTTTGTTGTAGCGGGTCATAATGTTATCTTCTTCTTCTTCTTCTTCTTTTTCTTCTTCTTCTTCCCCCCCCCCCCCTCCCTCTCCCTCTGTTTCTCTCTACAGAGGGAGAGAGAGAGAGAGAGAGAGAGAGAATGAATTTGGGGGGAGGGCCGTGTTCAGCAATCAGTATTCGGATGTTTCTTCACCTAATTTAAACACATCCACTAGAGTATTTGAGAATATCATCATATTGACACACATAATGTATATACACACAGAGAAATTACGGTTCTAATTTGCACCCTACAGGGTGCATATCGTTGTAACACCAGCGGCTCCATTTAGGGTTCTATTTTTGGGGGTGCTTATTTAGCACCCTATATTTAACACCATATATGGTGCATATTTGCACCCCTCCATTGGGTTCCCTTTCTGCACCCAATAGGGTTCATATCGTTGTAACACCAGCGGCTCCATTTAGGGTTCTATTTTGGGGGGTGCTTATTTAGCACCCTATATTCAACACCCTATAAGGTGCAAATATGGACCTCTATACAGGGTTCCCTTTCTGCACCTCATACCTGCACCCATTATGGTTCATATTGTTATTGTTGTAATTTTGCACCCTATGGGGTGATAAAGTCACCGCAATATAGGATGCAATACAATTTGCACACGTCTCTATATAGGGTTACCTTTCTGCACCCCATATGGTGAAAATTATAACCTTTTTTTTTTAAACCAAAATAATTATATACTGGATGCCTTCACTGACTTCACAAACAATTACCTAATGTCTACTGGATGCCTTCACTGACTTCACAAACAATTACCTAAGGCAACGCTCCAGACATGACGCAAAATAGCATGCATAGATTTACACACAGTTTCTCAGTCAATTAAATCCACAATCTTTCGAAAAATGAAGTCAGAGACTTCAATTCAACAACAAATAGAACATAAACATGATGAATACAGTGCATACTTACATATAAATTATTAACATTTTAATATGTCTAATGGAAGAGGGACAAGTTAACAGCGATTTTCTTTTTCATGGTTTACTTTAAAGTGAACATCAAATATACATGTACATTGTATTTCTACAAATTCTAATACGAGATGCATATTTTGTCATAAAAAGGGCAATGTAAATCAAAAATGTATGAAATTTGGTCAGTACATTGAAAAAGAAAAACAATATTCGTTCTTTCCATCAAATGATTACTTTTTCTTCTTTTAAAGGAAGTTACCACATTGACAAAAAGCACTAATTCTTTTTATTTAAAAAATCCCTGAAGCTTGTGCAGAGTAATAGTAAACTATGTGACAAATATCTTTCACATTGTCCTTCTACTTCTAGAATGGATCATAGATATGTACCTTGAATTTACCGGTACATCTTACGGTAATCAAAAGCACCTTTATGACGCTCTTAGACATTAACAGCGATATGTCAACTCTGATTTCTCGTACACAAGTTATTGCCAAAACAATGAAGGATATGACAAAGTTCTGTCATATATATTTGAAACTCACTACTTGTACTGACATATTCCATCCAATTCCAAACTTGAGAGCTAGCGAATGTGCCCCATTATACAATTAGTATACTTCACATTTTGTTTTTCATATACAATTACACCAATGATAAGAAAGGTGAAAAAAAGAATCAAAAAATGAAGAATGCACATCTAAATTTGGTTACTTTTTTATGCACACAGCTAAAGATATGTCCCAGTTATAAATCTTGGGCAGAATAGCACATCTGAAAACACTTTTCATTGCATCAAATTAACATTAACAATTCCACAGAAAATGTAACCTCAGAAAGGGAAAATAAAGTTAACCAATCAGTGATATGACAAACTGGACATAAAGAGGAAGGAATATGTCTTGTGAGACAAGTTTAAAAACAATCTTTTCATACATTGTTGTTGTTTTTTCAAGCGATGGAAACAAGAAGCACATTGTACTCAGTAGACCATAAATATAATTACACAATGTATGCAGTTTAGCCCCAACATTCAAAATATTGTAAAGAGCAGTCGATTTTTCACATTCATAAAGCAGGTACTGGTATTGGCACCATCACAAGCATAATGATCAGAAGCAAAATATATTATTATTATTATTATTATTATTATTATTATCATTATCATTATTACTACATGTATTACCATCAATATTTTACAGAGATTTATGATCATGCATGAGAAATACCTCAAGTGTTGATGTTACAGTCTCACAACTCTTCCAATCATTTTAACACTTGAAGTTTGTTTGCAAAAACCGATAAGTCCATTTTTTAAGATTTTGAAGTAAGATCTCTGTCATAAAGTACAAAATAATACCTTTTAAATGATATATTGGTCACTACATATAAAGGTACATTTTTGAAGTTATGGTCTAAAGAAGCAAAAACATTCTTATTATTCTCTTTATTTTTCTTGACCTTTGATCGCAAATATCTCCATTTGGCAAATATGGACTTATCGGTTTTTGCAAACAAACTCTTCACTTAATTTTCACCAAACCTTACACAAATATATCAGCACTTTATACAACCTACTTAAAGAAAGCTTAAAATTATAATCAGAGTTAGAGGGCAAGTCCACCATCATATAGACCTACATGTGGATTGAGTGAATGCGCAGCAATAAGCCAGTCCGGAGATAGCTCATGTGCACATAGGTACAACTGACCTTTCATTTTCTCAGTTGGTTAGACACTTCACTCAATTCAAAGTGACATAATGCAGCAGCTTGCCCACCATAGCCATTTATGGAACTCATATTCAAACAAAGAATGAACCTAACCAGTGTAGATGAAGTGACCAGTATGGTTCGTCAATCAACACTTAGGGAATCATCTATTTTATTAAATGCTGTTTTGAATATGTTAACAAACTTTTTTTGTGTGTTAACATTGCCAAATACCAGGCTTGCTGTCAAGTGGATGTACTGGCAGGCACCATTTATAAGGATTCCATGAATAATCCTAGCATTACAGATGCTTATCTCAGTGAAATTAAAAAACCAACCTGTCTCTCGGTACAAATAACCTTTTTCCGCACATGCTCAAACTGGTACCCCAAACTGGCTTATACTATTAGAACACATCAGTAAAAAAAGTGAAAAGCGGACATTCAGTTCAAAAGTTAATAACCTTTAAATCATTTGTGCAGTCGCAGCAGAGTGAGAAGAGTTTATGATGTCACATGCGTAGAACAATTCAAGGAAAACCTAAAGAGAATTTCACTTTTTTTTTCTTTTAGGTAAAACATGCACATTTCCTCAACAAGTCACTGACGTGTGTAAGGGCAATGATAATAGTTTCTGCCTTCTTAAAGAGTGAAGTCCAGTGTTCTTTTGTATGCAAAAAAAAAAAAAGTAGATATGATATGTTGAGTTTTCTCAGGTTTTGGAACAAACTCTATTTTTCAATCCTTATATACATAAAGGGTTTGTGAGAAAATCATGCTTCTGTCAAGTGTCACAAAGCTACTCCACTTATGACATTGCATTGCCAGAGATTGCCCAAAATTGACATACATTGTGTGGCTGTCTACTACAAAAAACAGCAGGCGACTTATCTTTTTTTTTTTTGTTCCCTACTTAAACAATCAATTCAAAGTGTGCATGTGTTATTGAAGCACTGAGGCTATCGATGGTGAAGAAATATCTAATATATGAACAATACAAACTAACCCCATCTAGTATGAAATATAATGGAAAGCATAATTTGAGTATTTCATATCCATTAGCAGGTTCATATTTTCATCCATAATCCACCCCCCCCCCAAAAAAAAAAAGATAAAAGTGAATAGAAGTCAAGTTCTCTTTAGGTTGTGTTTAAATTTGTAATTTACAAGTTTGTTCTCTTGTATTTTTCTATTATATATTTCTTTAGAGTATTCTTGTAAATATTCAAGCCCAGTGCATTCTAAGAAAGGGAATAACCTGACATCAGTTTAGAAGACAGAATAAATAGTTATCGTTATCTATGAAATTAGACATTTTCACATATATTTTGCAAAAAAAAAAATGCTAATCTTCATTTCATGGAGTGGCTTCATGCTCACCCTCGGCTAAAAACAGGGAGGTGATTACTTTCTGGATTAAAATGGAAAGATGTTTCTAGAGCCGTGGTGTTTAGCAATTTTAATCGGGGGGGGGGGGGGATTCAATGTGACCCGTCTCAAATTTTATATGGTTTAAACATACATGACATAGCCTATGACATAGGAGTCTCATTATTATGCCTCCGCCCTGAATGGTGCCGGAGGCATATGTTTTCAGGTTGCCTGTCTGTCTCCCGGTCTGTGCGGATGTATCTACGGAAAAATCGATGGGCTTTCATCAAACCTGGTTCAGGGATACAAAATGATGCTGATGATCTTATTGGCTTTTGAACTATATCTGCTAAAAGTCAAAGAAAATTTGAAAATAACGTTTTTGCTACTTCTCTGGTCAGGGAAATCGGTGTACTCGTGTGTACTGGTTGGTTGGCGCATTCAGATGGGTACAGCAAGGTTTCATCCTCTGCTTTCACAGGAAAGCCGACTCCCAACTTCTTGTTCTCGTAGTCAAGGTATATCTGATCCTCTGCTTCAGCAACCTGCAGCTTGGTCTTCATAGCTAATCTCATCTTACGCTGCATAAGTCGAAACTCCTCGAACTCTAGTTTTTGATGCGTTTCTATAGCACCTGCTTCAGCTGCCAAATAGTATGCCCTTCTGGCCATCACTCTCAGAAGGACTGGCATGGCTTCCACACTGACTCAACGAGGAACCAGGATTGACATCCTGAACATCTTCCATCTCCAGCTCTGGCATCCTATATGGCTCACAAGTCTCTCGAGGTTGACCTGCATCACTCATCCTGAAGACCATTATTGAACTTGATGCATAGTGAACTCGATGATAAATAATCACAGGTCCCTTTGGCCCAGTATGAGACCAAGCTAACACCATGCATCAGCATGGATCAGCAAGGCTCAACCTGTAATTGAATAAAACAAAGTTCAACATACAATCAATATTGGAATATCTACCTGCTAAAGTATGGGATCAAGTAGTTGTACTTCTGAAGTGATTTACCGTTTACATACCTTGTTTGTGTGACTTATTTTATGTCATGTCTAGCACATGCAACTTCTCCAGTAGATATTATCTAAATTCACATATCGTGTATCATTGCTTATGCTCTGTGACTATGGCATTGCTAATTTATAACACACATTCTATTTTCATTGATAGACAACAAGGAGTCAAGACCAACCTAAATTTTCTGACTTCAATCTTCATACATGTCTTAAATTCTCCTAAATGAACCAGGAACGCTATTTTTCTTCATTAGGCACATCATACATGCCTACATCGTTCTTCGTGTCAACTTCACAGAAACCAATATCCAACTGAGCCTCAACTCGGCTCAAACGTAATAATTCCTATTAACGAATATGATGCGACTATATCCGGTCACCTATTTACGTACGTACCTTGGTAACTGCGTCCAGCAGCCCCATCCATACGCATAGCGTAATTACGCTATGGCGCGTATGGGGCTGTTGGTCGTAGTTAGTACCTTGGTTGAGGCTTTCCGTATTACCTACCGTGCACTTTCATTGACTTATTCGCTATGCTTTACTGTATGTACCTGATATGTATGATCGCACTTCTGACATGTTAGTACACATGTACCTCGATACAACTCTTTCGCATCAGTTTTCACCACTCAGCATTCGATTAGCGTAATTCACACATATCATCATCGATTACTGTGAAATATTTTCAACGGAATTATAGTACAACTATCTACTCACAACGTTTGGCTCATCAAAAAGATTAATTCATCATCCCAACCTCACGGTCGTCTGTCCATTTCAAACGAGGAACGTCAGTAGTATGCACGTACGTACGTATACCGCGCGACCAACGGCGTGGCGTGCGCATGCGATTTTAGCTTTGCCATTGACCAAGTGCTCAACGGTCCACGCGTGCACGCATAATACGTGTACTCTATGATAACGTCATTGAAATGATATTCTTGATCCCGGTGCGAGAAGAAAAAACAAATGTTTAATTCAAGTAGTAATTTTTTTAGTACAGTATTACTGATGACACTGTTACTCTTTAACATCGTGTAGTTATATTTTCAAATAAAAATATACGATAATATCCAAAAATAGTGTGGCATTTCAAGCAAACACCATTCAACACCCACATGTCAGCTTTCGGGAAAGACTATGGAATGGTTCCAAATTCGAACCCTTAAGACTTGGCTCCCTTTAGGGTTCGGATTTGCACCCCTACATCCATCCCGAACCCTATAAGGTGCTTTTTAGTTAGATTTGCTCGTAGGGTGAAAATAAGAACCCTAATAGAACCCTAATTTCTCTGTGTGTACATTTTAATAAACAGACGTACAAACACGCATACAAGTACACATTCCATAAAACACATACACTTCTATGCACACGATACACACTGTTGTATCTTTCCAGTCGTGGTGACACTTTTCCTATCAAATACATTGCAACCAATCAATGAGATATCCCTGTTCCGATCTGAGTATCAAGTGTTTGTAGACTGGTTTATCATTTGCCTCAGCTTTCCCTCGTTTCATCTTCAAGTTCTTTTTTCTTGTCGCAGAAAAAGAAGAGCAAAACAAAAGTAAGATGGAGAAGAAAAAAACGAATATCTCATTTCGTTTCTTCCCGGATCTCGAAATGTTAGTGCGTATACTCTGTAGTTTCGCCAGAGAGAAAGTCGATAAACAGCTTGTGTTTCGGGCCAAATGAAATAAGACGAAGTATCAAAGGATCTGAAGGAGGTGTCTGCTGCGGGAAATTATGCCTTTCGATCTACCCGTTTCCCCTCTCCCCCCCCCCCCCCCCGTCTCCCTCTCCATCTCTTTCCCTCATTTCCTTTGGTTATTCTCCCCTCTCCCTCTCCCCTCCAGTTCAAGTTCGTGGCCATGTCCCTCCTTTCATTTAATTGAGAGCGATAATGACAGTTCTGGGTTTTCATTACGATGCTATGATATACCCTAAGAGTTATTCAGGATATAAACTTTATAGCTCTCAATACTCACTTTCTAGAGATTCCTAGCCCAGTGGAACGATATCATCGTATGCAATATGTGTAGGTTATACCCGAAGTGAATTTAGTATTTTTTTTTTACTTTCCTAAAATAAGACAATAGAATAACATAAAGAAAGTATGCATAAATTAAAATGTAGTTATTATCGTAATTTCAAATTTGAAGAGTTTTATTGCAAAAATGGTCTAAGCGTCATTTAATCATTCATAATGAGCGGATTATTAGATAGAGCTAAATAAAATCTTTCCAATGATACCTCATATTGTAACATAGCAAGGAATCTTCTTGAAATTATGATTAAAATATTCCATATTTTCTTAGTATTTATCAGTGTTTTTCAGCAGCTTTATTAGCAAATATCCAAACTTGAGAAGAATGGAGTTAGCTCGTAATGCGAGGAAACTTTTCATTTCATATGACAAAAGAAAGCTTTTAACAGCTGTTAACAAAGGTGAATTGCAATAAGGTATATTTTCCTCTTTTTACAAGAAAATGAGACATTAATTATCTCTAAAGGCTTAGTCACCGCGTCTAATAGAAGGGGATTGTCAACTTTGGAGTAGGAAAGTTGAAGAGATCTAAGAAATCCAGCTAAGGAAGTAGGTTGAATGAATACTGCTGGCGTCGACGACAACACATACCCATGTATATCATAAAACACGAACGACTGCAAGCACATCGCAATTAGAAATGACTTGAATACCGGGGCGGAGTGTTATGACGTTGATAACATCATTACAACAAGAACTGACGCTATAGAATGATATTGGATGATGGAATAGTGGTCAAACTGATGGGGACGATCGTGATGGTGATCGTGATGATTGTGGTTGTGGCGATACTGACTCTTTTTGAAGGACAAGGTGTTAGATGACGGGAAATGACTATAATGTTGCGGGAGATGGTGATAATAATTATTATGCTGCATAAGAGGATTATTACTGTTGAGTTAAACTAACATCAAGAAGTATAATTATAACGGTAGATGGTGATTTTGATTTTGATTGGAACAGCAGTTCTCCAACGCTCACGCTTGCTTTTTTCTCCCCCCCCCCCCTAATATTGTCGTACATGATTTCCGACGTTCTCTTTGATTTTCATTCTCTCGTTCTCTCCTTCCAGCTGCTTTTCTTTATCTTCATATTTTCCTCTCCTCCACTGGACCTCTTGTTCCTCTCTCTCTCTCTCTCCTCTCTCTATCCGTCTAAACAGAAGACATGACATCCTGTTTTTTGTCCCGTAATAATATATTATCATGTATTAACCCACATCATCAGCACCCATTTCGTCGTCAAGTTCTACTTCCACATTTCATCCCTCCAGTCATTATTTTTCCTTTTCCTTCGTTCTCCCCTTCTCTTCTCTCTCCCTCACATCTTTACTTGCTCATCTACCCCTCTCGAGCCAAAGTTTTGAACAGGCTCCTCAGCGATCGGGTTTCACCGCCATTTCGGCCGTGGCGACCATTAGAATCTACTTAATAGTTGCTGTTTCGAACCTCGCCCGGCGTACGTGCACGCAATGCGTCACTCCTCTATCTGCACGTACAGCCGGCGTTCGATGGACACTTCACACATGTAGCCTCGAGTGCCCCTTGAACGAAAGCTGAAACGCCATGCTTTTGCCACTACGTTGCTTAAAGGAAAAGAAAGAGTTAGAATGATAGAAAGAGATAAAGAGGGAGCGAGGGAGAGGGAGAGAGAGAGAGAGAGAGAGAGAGAGAGGCAGAGAAACAGACACACAAAAATAAATACAACAAGCTCTTCACAGCCCCAAAATGAACAACACGCACGCACACAATCATACGCACACATGCACATGGACAAAGAATGCATGCAACTTTACGAGATGTACTTAAATCTCTTAAAGAACCGAACAGAGCAATCCAAACCTCTAAATACGCCAAATACGTACTCTTGTAAACGTAGAAACAACTGACTGTAAAGCCTACTTCAGATTCCAGAAATAATATCACCAGCAGCAAGTACAGGTAAGAGAATGGAGATAAGAATACATAAAGAGGTATTCTGATTCTATGACATCTAGTTTCTGCTCTTCCTTGGAAAACACAATCGTTCGTCCTTGGCCACTAGAATATAAACACGATGTGAAGGAAACGCTACTTCTGCTAGATTCTCTGTCACGTAACTATAAACCTATGCATGATCAAAATTACGAAGAAGGAAAAAAAAAACGTGTCTTGATATTATATAAATTGGTTAAATATTCATATTTATGACATCAACATAATTATTGTTATTGTTGTTTCTATCATAGATATTCTTCTTTCCATATCGTGCGCAAATGTTATGAGGCATAATGGGTAATTCTGTAACGCACTTGTATATAAATGTATGAATAAAGAGAGACGAGTAAAGGTAACTTCGCCAATATGTCCTCATACATGTAATTATATAATAACATAGCTTGTTCGTGTTCTCTTCTGCGTCAGCATGTGCTGTTCCAATTTCACAATCTCTCTCTCTCTCTCTCTCTCTCTCTCTCTCTCTCACTCTTTATTTCTCTCCTTCTCTCTCTCCCTCTCTCAATTATTTCCCTCAACTTATTTTCTTCTCAGTCATGGACGAGCTTATTAAACTTATTCGGCACCGGGGGGTGCCGCAATGTTGTTGGACGAACAGAAAAATATTGCATGTGTTCCTAACTCGATTGAGCGGGTGATTTTTTTCATTGCCCAGAGGAAAACCTGATTACCGAAGCGCTTTGATCTACTTTCGAGAGCCCTGACAGAATGACCCGATTTGAAAGGGTTAAGTAAAGAGAGAAAAAGCAGAAGTTGTGTGTGGTGTTATTCATCACCATAATGTCGTCGTTAGGTGAATGCACTATGCATCATTTTTCCTTACCTCCATAATCATTAACATTAACCCTTTTTGTGCCAGGGACTGTAAACAGCGTGAACAATGCTATGTTGTTGTTGTTGTTTTTTTCTTGTTGCTGTTGTTGTCTTGTGTGTATATATGTGTGCGTTTGTGTGTGTGTGCGTGTGTGTGTGTGTGTGTGTCAATCGGTAATCAAAGCATTCCAAGGACTAACTTCCTTACTTCATTAAACATTGCCATCTCCTCCGCTCATTGCATTAGGAGTGCCCACATCGCGTTGCCAGTTGAAGATTCAATATGCATGATAATGATAAGTAGGCCCCTACGTTCTTTTTGAGGTACTTCCGAAAACTCCCGTTATTATTGTTGTTGTTTTTATTACTTCATGCTATATCTATTCGAATAAATCAATGACAGCTTAAATTGTCAAAAACACGTGTTGCATGCCTTTAAACAGTTGGGCATAGAGTCCAGTGTAAAGGTAAGCATATTGACAGGCAAGGGAACTCAGCGATCTTAACCTAAGCATAATATAAAGCTTACCGAGAGTCCATAAAGGTATTTTGTTTCATTTTTGTAAGTAAGAAGTTTATCGACCAATATTTGGCTTCGCTCTTTCCCACATATTGATAAGTGAAACGACGCCGCAAACTTCTCAAAAGCAATCTGAGCACGAATTAGAAATAGTGGAAGCTGTATGTGTGCATGCCAGCGACAAGACAATCCATTGCCTTTATTAATAAAAAAAAAATGATGAATATAGTAAATGAAGTTAGCTAAACTTTGTATTGCATTGCTCATTCGTCAGTATTTTAGCACCTGTTTTCGTTCTTTCGATTCTTCTATATCCCTTCCCCTCCCAGTTTTGCAAAGCAACAGCATGGGTGCCGCTATTGTTTTTTTTTTTCTTCAGTTCGTGCATTTTCCACACAGTAAACATGAATATTACAGCAACCAAAATAAAATTATATTTGGATGTCATATTCTAGTATCACATAAAAAACGCATCTTGCTTCTTTAAAGGAATCAAATTAACGCTCATTATATTCGCCTTGTTGTAACAACGTCACATATTTAGACACTGTGAATTTGCCGAAAAAAAATGCTACAGAACTTCATATCTTTCATCGTTTGTTATCCACGACATCGTTAGTGCAATATTGTCATCGTCATTGATGTCGTTGTTGTTATCGACGATTTCGTCAAGAAGACAATCCTGTGCCGTTTATTCATTCCTGCTACAGTCTGCACACCTCCCTCTTGGGATTACACAGCAATCAATTCCGTTAAACAGGATCTACTTTATTGCCGTGATTAAATGGGGACAGTAGTTTGATGAACTAAACAAATCTGCCTAGAGAAAGCGACACTTCACAGTAATGACGAAGACATGGCGTCTCATCCATAAGCTAATCTAACCATTGCTAACAAAGGCGGTGCCCCAGAAGAAACATACTGTTTTTGTTTTTGTTTTTCTCATGTTGGATCGAACAGCAAAACCAAACTAATGACGCAAACAGACTAGGCATCCCATTCAAAATCTAATCCAATAAATGCGGTACCCCAGAAAAAAAATATATAAAAACTGTCCGTTTTATGTTGAAACAAATAGCAGAACCAAAAGAAAACCATAAACCATTGCGGATTCAGCCACTATCCTCCCGCCTCTAAAAACGCAAGAGTGGCTTCAAAAGTACATAGCCAAATGAGAACTTAGAACTAAACATTTGTGTAAGAATGGATTTTTCATTTTACAAAGAACAGACATTAATGCTAAAAAAAAAACAAAAAAAAACAAAAAACAAACAAAAAACAAACAAAAAAAAACACAATGTTTTCGGCTAATTGCGTCCTCCTCTGGAACGCTATTACGAATCGGCTTGAACAGACCCTATACGAAAAAGGGCACATTTTGGAGACAGACTCAGATGTTTTCCGCCATAATTTTGCCCCCATAGGTCAATCGAGGTTGACATTCGAAGTGGAAGCCAACAAGAAATGGGCCGCGTTTATTTCTTTGGGAGAGACGGAATACAACCATTTCCCGTTCCCAATCCCTGGTTAATAAACCAACTTTAGCTGAGCATATAGGAGGCTTGTTTTTTTCGACAGTATCTACTGAGAAACAAAAGTCTACAGAATACTCCAGCGGGGATAACTCCTGTCATTTTCCATTTTTTCCAAGAATTGATGTCTCCACTGCAGAGAAAATTAAAAATGGGTCACAAAATCTAATGTATTTAAGATGTTGATAGCGGCTGGCACCACCGTCACTCTATAATCACGTAGGTGATTACTTTCTCTTTTCCCAGAGATCTTTTGAAAATGAGTTTTGACAATTTCTCTCGGAAGGATAACAGGTAACAGTAAAGGAAGAAAAGTAAACAGATGAGGTGATGGGGGAGGGGTGGCTTTTCAGCTTAGTCATTATTCTGATTAATGTTCTAAAAGGATATTTTGATTTCAATGTTGTTGCTGTTGTTGTTTTCTCTGGCATTTCGAGAGCATCCATGGATTTAAGTACCCCTTTTATCTATTAACATTGACTAGGCATAGTAAGTCTATTATTGTAATCATGTTTAATTTGATTTGATTTAGTTTTATATACGATACCGCCAAGGAAGCAACGAAATACTTGCATACAAACACCTTTGCGGCTTTCCATCCCCTCAAAAGGTCTGGGAGTGATGATTACGTGCCTTTGCTACCGGGCACGACCGCTGCAGCAAGGGGATTCGATCCAGGGATTCAAACCAGGAATGCGGACCAATGACTCTGACCAGCGTCCTCGTGGTTTATCTATTGATCCATGACTAGAGGTCCGTGTGTAACGACTGACTGTAATGAGAGAAGTGTGGGTTTTTTTTTTCTTTTTTTTTTCCCGAGTAGTCCCTGAAATGGTCACTTGGGCCATGAATGGGTCTGCATGGTCAGAAAATTAATGTCTCTATTCTAAAAATACGCACATAACGGCTGCTGAAAACGCATAGATATGCGTGGTTCCTTTGTCTTATGGACTTGACAGTCTGTGTCCACAGTACCTCAAGATATGAATCTCAACACTAACATCAACTACTTGTGAAGACATGGAGATCAGTGTTATGACACACGCCTTCATATTGGCATTTCTGACAAATGAGCAATGTCCATAGTGCCTCCACTGATGTCTAAAGGAAGAACGGAGTATACAGTATATACCCCTCTAGAGATCAGTGATTGCCTTCCGGTATATTCTTTGTTACCAACGTCAAATAAACATTTCCCCACTTAGGGGTAATACATATTGACCTCGTTCCAGCCAAACCCCCTCATAACGGTGGGTGCTGTATGAATAAACACCATGAAAGGGGGGAATGAAATAGAAGTACCGCGCTTTACTCTAATGTGATCGGCTTGATCCAACCCAAAATGAGTAAGTCATTTTGCCTCTGCAACGCGGGGCTGAGGAAGTATTCCGAAAGCTATCGGGAATATTACAGAATGATAACACGAGAAAAATATTTTTTTTTTTTTGGAGTGGAATAGTCTGCAGAATGGGAAACGACTGACGAAGCTGTGGGGATATAGTTTAGGACACAAGTTTAGGACACTGCCAAAGTGTTTAATTTTTAAAACTAATAACTAATAGCGTATAGATATACAATGGATGATATCATTACCCTTAGCGTTGTATGTCTCTCACGCCAAATCCTATACTGCCCGAACGATGCACTTTAATCACAACTAGCAAAAAAAAAAAAAAAATCGTGTTTTTATTCTTTAAATATAATAAGTCTGTCATTACCCTATTACGTAATTACACCAACATAATGGTTAATTAACATAACGTCCATGCTAAAGATTCAATCAACTTTAGGCGGACTCTTTAATAGCAGACGCCTCCATTCATAATCCTAATCATATGGAAGAGACAGGTTTGGATCACCTTTGCCGGCGTATTTCTTTCGGGTTTGTTGTTTTGTTCTTCGTTTACTTCTCAATGTCTGCTGCAAGCCGTTTACTTGACAAAAATATGGAACGTTATAGAACAGGTTAATTAGTTGTGTTTTGCATTGCTAAAAATTACGTTTGTTGATGTAGTTTGAGCATTTTCTTTAAAAAATGACACAAGAGTGATAGATATTTGGCATCATTTCATTCATTTCATTTAATTTTTATTTCATTTCCGGCCAAAGCAAATAATATGACAATTTCACATAAACAAATTAAGTACAATGTAACTTTGACATTTCCAAATGAAATTGAGATACACGTCATTTGTTTACATGAATCAATAAACATATTAGTTGAAGACATACATGGACAAAATGAGACTGAATCATAACAAAGAAAAGGACGGAAATGGAGGGGACTGCTAAAAAGCCAAGCTTGTAGGATGCAGTTCCCTCGTGAGTCGTGAAAATTGTAGTAATAATGCAACGAGACAATTTGACATAATCCCCGGGAAACAGAACATAAAACGAGTATCATAAAGATACACCGTTTGTTTTTGCTTATTTATGTATTTTACTTGAATGAAAAAAAAATGTTCATGAATGTCAAGGTAACGCTGGTTGTCCATCTCTCCGTCTGCTTGATATGCACCATGTCATAATATGGTATATTTGCGTACCTTGGAGGCCTGAGACTGTACGGGCTTACGTCTACATTTCATTAGGTCTGACAAACCGCCCCTCCTTCACGATGTAAGTTAAAAGCTAAAAGCTCCCTCTGTCGCCTTCGATTTCCGCGTGTCATTGTTGATTTTATTTATCTCTCTAAGGAGTAAAAACAATATTCTAAATCAGCAAAGGATTGCCTTTGAATATAGGATGCTCTCTGTCTTAAGCCAAGATTACGTAAAAGGATGTTTTTTTTTTTTTGTTTTTTTTGTTTTTTTTGTTCACTCCGGCCAACTCCTTCAGCTTGTTAGGATCTCAGCAGAGCAGACAGAGCCGACCTTTCTGATCAACTCATCAACTTGAGAGAAAAAAAAATAAGAGAAGAGAGAGAAAGGGACGGAAGAGGGAGGCACCACTCATTAACTGTACAGGAAAAGACAGTATTTACAAGGAATGCTGAATACATGGGAAATCGAAATATTAACACATGCTCAAAACTAACAAACTAACACAGACTCAACTCTCCCCTCTTGTAATTACCCACATAACCTAAGTGTATTAATCAAACGAACAATGGTCGCACTTGGTAATCACCTTAACGCAGCATTACCCAATGATCAGACCTCCAAGAGACTCCTCTTATAGGGAGGTCCGCGAAATCAGAAGATCCCATTCCTTGTATCAACATTTCCGTAAAACCGAACAAGTAATGTATCATAATGATGGTATAGATACAACTTTTGGGATCATAATGCCTGCATCGTTGTAACGAGATCTCTGCTATTATTGTGTTCAATATAACTGGAATTCAATCTCCATTATACCAAATTCTGCTAGCACCGTGGGGAGACACGTATAGTGACTTATTCCGTCAGTGTTGAGTGTCGCACTTTATTGATATTTGTTTGATATCTTTTATTTTTATGAGTTCATTTTGAAATTCAGCTCTGCATGGGATGCAGTGGGTGAGGAGTTGAATTTGGTGGGTTCTAATGCAAGCGTGATGAAGTCCATGTTATAGTGTAAGACAATTAGCGTGTGGGTCGCCAATAAGATTTTGAGGCCTTTGAAGGACCTGTATTGTATTTGTTTGATATGATCCTCTATTTAGTGAGCGTTTTCAGGCCGAGGTCAAGATCTAAGATTGGCTGTAGATGTTCAAATTTAGATCACACCTTTAAAATGGGTAAGCCGCATCTTCCTTTAATGCACTGGACTGTTACGTTTTCTCAGCCTTTTCACTCATGTGTTAACGTGCGGTCCACTGCGTCAGAAAGTGCTAACATTTAATGTGGGTCAGTCAGAGTGTTCATCTCAGCAGTTGTAAATTACGAGTTCGTTGTTTGTTTTTCCCTCTCTCTCTCTCTTATTCCATGTTGTCATTTGAAGTTTGCTTGGTCGGTCTGGGAACAGCGTACGTGATACATGCAGGCTATATCGATTAGCTTCTTGTCTGTGCTTCTTAATTATGGTCCTCACGGCTGCCCATAGTAATGGCGCTGATGCGACCATTCCGACTGCGGGTGAAAAAAGTGGTTCGGTCTGATTGATACGTGGCGAGCGAATCTCCGATGGTTGGAGGCTAAATGATGGCTTTCCCTTGCTCAAGTCCCCACAAACCCGAGACCTCTGGTGCAACGGAAGGTGAGCGATACGCGGTCACTCCGCTTACAGGCATATGACAAGCCAATAGTGACGGATGGACGGAAGACATTAGATGCGATACTTTCAACAGTCCGTCCAGAAAGAATTGATACCCGCACCTAGCATCGCTGAATTCCTTGCATACATACAAAAAACAAACCGATCTATTTCGTTACGTTTGGGGTCAATGCATAGTTTATGTCTGTTTGTTGGTTGTTGTTGTTGTTTTTTTTTTTTTGCTGTTGTTGTAGTTTTTCCTTGTTTGTTGTTGTTGTTGTTGTTTTTGTCCAGTGTTGTGAACGTCATTATAATTTCAAGGTCCAATAAGAGAGATAGCAAAGCAGGGAATGAGAAGAAAATGCGACAACAGACGGACACGAAAGATGACGATACAGAGATAAGGCCAGTAGATGGATATCATATCTATTGGAACACATGCAGAGAGAGCGAAAAAAAAAAGAAGAAGAAGACAAAGTGATTTGCAGAGGGGAACCTTTGTCCGGAACATGAGACAAAATGAATTGAAAGAAAAAACAAACAAACAAACAAGCAACAAATATTGATATTGAATTTATTTCAACTCTTGAACAAATGACAAAAGTGCTAAAACCAAACAACTAATCCAAGAATTGAATATTATGATGGGCTTACATCAATCCTACTAAACGTACCCAATACATTCATATATTTCTATTCATACATAGGGTAGCTAAATAATATAAATGTATACATTCTCCTGCCACTGCACGGGGTTGTTTGAATTGAACGCGTCCGTTATTCAGTTCAATTTCACATTACGTGACGCGTCCCCATAGCTTGTTTAACTAATACTTCTAAATAATTGTGATTTAGTAACAGTGGATTTTGCTTGCTGTCAACCATTAGCACTGATGGTGATTCAGAGCCCATTAATTTTGAGTGCTGCTTGCAAACAACACCATCTGTTAGCGTGGGATTTATTTGGGAGTGGGTTCTTCCAATCATTCTTGTTAACCTTTTCTTTGCCAGGGAGTTTGGATAGTGTATACGATGCTACTGGGTTTTTTGTACCAATCGGAAATCAGAGCAAACAAAGAGTCAATTTCACCTGTGCGGTGGAATCGATTTTGCCTGACAGGTTGGCGTAAAAACTTTTCACCCCCGCCTGATTGAATTTGACATTTATAGTGGGTTTTATGTTTTAGTCTCCAAAAAATTTATTTGATACGTTCCATGGATAAGTAAAAGCATTTCCTTGTGCGATACAAGATGGATCATCCATAAAAGGCATTACAAATTATTGTCCTTTAAGAAAAACAAAAATAGAATCATAATGATGACACATCTAATCACTAATCAATGTAATATATTTCAATTACCTGAATCCCCTATACGAAATGGTTGATTTTTCTCTTCATCTGTAATGACTGATTTTCCTTTTTTTTCTTCATACTTTGTTTTTGAAATTCTTCCTGCTTCTGCAGAGTGTAAAAAGAAGTGGACTAAAACATTTTACCACGATTACAAAGTCCTTTTTGCGGTAATCCGTTTTTCAGTTTCTGGAACAGAAAAGAGGAAAAACTAAGGTCAACGAATACGCTGTAAATGTATATTCGCTTCTAGCGTGAGACATATCATAAAGAATATAAGAAAACAGTGCGTATAACTTTGACATCATTATTCCTCTCACTGTTCCTTCTTTTCGGAAGTATAAATATGAAGGGTTTGTTTGCAAAAACCGATAAGTCCATTTTTGAAGATTTTGAAGTACGATCTCTGTCATAAAGTACAAAATTATACCTTTTAACTGATATATTGGTCACTATATATAAAGGCATATTTTTGAAGTTATAGTCAAAAGAAGCAAAATTTTTCTTATTATTCTCTTTATTTTTTAATCGCAAATATCACCATTTGGCAAATATGGACTTATCGGTTTTTGCAAACAAACTCTTCATATATCATATACATTAATTTGATATTTCTGTGTAAAGAAAGAGAGAGAGAGATAGAATCATGGACATATATGATATTCATAATGCACCATGTGGCGTGACACAGGCTGACCAACTTCTATTTATATGCAAATTTCCTTCTTATTTCATAGTCGCGGATGAAATGAGATTTGAAAGTAATTTGGAAGGAATAAACTTGTTCCCCAGTGGCCAGGAAAAAAAGAGAGAAAGAGATAGATAGAGAGAGTGTGTGTGTGTGTGTGTGTGTGTGTGTGTGTGTGTGTTTGTGTGTGTGACGGAGAGAGATAGAGAGTATGTGAGAGTAGTGGGGGAGAGTGAGAGATAATATATCCGCTCCGCTCCCATATACTCTATAAGAAAGAAAGCAACATTACTTCGTTTGCCATCCTATGTAACTCAGATGCGGCGAGACCGGTCTCGACGGCTTCCGTAAGTTCCACTGGCGCCAAAGGCATTAATGCCGACAGGCATACAAATGTCCAGTTTGCATAATGGTCAGCATCCCACTCCTTTTTGGACCTTTTGATTTTTTCTTGTTTTTTTATGCTGTCGATACTAAATTCATTTTGCTCACTCTATCTCTCTCTCTCTCTCTCTCTCTCTATGTCTTTCTCTGCGTGGATTTCATATCGCTGTCATGATCTGATTTATGCTATACCACATTCTATGCCCCTATAACCCTATATCGAATATTCAAAGTTCATAATGACATAAGACTTGCGAACAGCTTGATGATCGCTATAGTAAAATGACCCAAAATGATAATAAAGGTATATACGTCGAATTTAGACTTTGCATTTTAACTTATTGTATTTTTATTATTTTTTTTTAGTGGGCAGAGAATTTTAGCATTTATCATAATTAAAATGAGAAATAAGATTTAAAAATCAATGATGATAACATAATCGCCTTCACATTAAAAAAAAAAATGATTTAGCGCAGCTCAAGGAAGCAAAAAAAAAAAAAAAGAAGAAGAGTATGCTTAAAATCTTCACTTGCAGACTTGCAGAAACGCATGTGGTATTACTATAGTGAATGGTGAGCGTCTAATGTCAATATCCTTGTTCAGTATTTTTAGTTTTGGCGTTTTTAGAGCATCTGTTCAGGACCGCAATGAATTCCACAAATCTGTACATTGAAATATCGATTTATGTATACTACCTGATGTCAAATTTTATGATTTGTCTGGAATGTCCCTCTAAAGGAGAATGGACTCTTTGGTGCAGTGGTATGCACTTCCAATCGAATAGGAAACATTGTCATCTTATTAAGGGCGGAGAAGTAAATGCTAGGCTAGAGAGGATACGAATCGTGAGGGGAAATACGTTTTCCCCTGTGGCTGCCTTGTTTCAGACGGGAAATGAAATTCATGGACCGCGGAAATTCATCCTCACTCTCCATAATCGAAAAACAGCACAGAAAAAAAAAATCTATATCGAATGACAAGTGAAGATATTTCTGAACATTTCATACTCAACAACGACTTTCCCAACCCCTCTCATATCTCCCTAGCTACGGAATAGCATCAGTCCTTTTTCCTTGGCATGGGGAGCTTGGCATAAAATCAATACAGCATAATAGGAAGGGAGGGATTGCCATACAACTCTACATGATAAGGCTGCCCTTTGAAAAAAAAAAGAAGAAAAGAATACAACAATAAAGAAAAAAAGGTTGGGGGGGGGGCAAGGGAGTAACTAACCTCGCAATCCCTTACACTGTGTTTCTTTGCCCCCCCCCCCCCCCCTTCGCGATTGCATTCGTTAGATGAGCGGCCCACTCCACTGATTCTATTATTCATGCTCTACGATGCACATATATGTATGACAGGGATCAACTACGAAGGATCATTGTGCTTTGCTGTCGCTGCATCCCGTGTAGATAGGAAGAGTTGCTCTTTCGCCTTATCCTTTTTGGAGTTTCGTGTCTAGATATGTTCAACAATCACACATTTTGATTTGATTGGATCTGATCTGATCTGATCTGATTTGATTTGATTTGATTTGATAGATTTAATTTGATGTATTCGTTCTTCCATTATCATTGTTGTTGTTGTTGTTATTTTAAAGATCGAAAGAAGAGAGAGAGAGAGAGAAATGGGGCCCCTATACAAATAATTTGCCCCAGATCATTATCATTGTATATGATCACACATTTTGGTAACAAAAAAAAAATTGTCTTATATTACACAAGTTGCTTCCAAAGTAATTTTGTCTAGATTAAATTTACAATATGTAGCAAAAGTGTATGTAAAATAGAAATATGATGGAAAAGAGGTAATAGTTTTCCTCTTTCCGTGATATTGAATAACGGCAAATATTATATTAAATATTCTGACACAATACCATGAGATATCTACTGACTGATCACGGTACTGCAATCTAAGCAAGATATTTTGTTGTCGTTGTTGTTTTACTTTGCCTGTCTTGATATGTTCTTTCTTCATTTTTTGTTTCTCCTCAATGTTCTCCTTCCCTTAACTCTTTATAAGCCACGTTCGCACGCCTGCATCATTCGACGGTTTGCGAAGTTCGCATATTCTGCTCAAACTCACAAACCCGCCCAAACAGATCAATAAATCGCCAAATGACACAGTACGATGAAAGCGTATCGAATGGTAGACTGAATACAAATTAGCTCAGGGAATGCTATCCATGTCTCTCAGCCGCGGCAGCACCAGAAGTGTAACGTTTGAAACTGATTTTGACAATTTGAAAATAGCGTAGTCGGAATGATTAAAGATGTTGTTATAATTACAAGTATTGCAAATCCCAGCATGGCATGCACAGTAGATAAAACAAGTAGGCCTACTATTTTTCTAGATCATGTTTGTTGTTGTTTTCGTTTCAAGCTATTGCAGAACCCAGTGAATGTCTACTTTATGTCTAATTCAGGCTTCTTCTGTTGTTGTTGTTTTATCATTATTTTATTGTTGTTATTGTTGTTGTTGTTGTTGTTGCTGCTGCAGCTGCTGCTGTTGGGTTTGTTCATTGGTTTGTTTGTTTGTTTGTTTGTTTGATTTTTTTTTTTGTCTTCCATAAGGAGAACCGGTATAGATTTGCCATGTAGTAGGTCTGTAGAAGCGACGGGTTAATCCACGAAGATAACATTATGACTGTTACCCTTCAAAATGCGAAACTCGTTTCATTTGGAGCATTTTGACGTAATGGCGTCTTGACAAGAAGCAATTGAGTTTGATTCGATTCCCGGAAATTCTCTCTTCTTACGAGTTGTCGCTACAACAACAACAACAATCACGTTCTAACATCATTGTTATCATAAGGAAATTAGCCCAAGCGGTAGACAGCATCGAGACTTTATGAATCTGACCTTCCAAGCCCATCTAGCGCGAGAAAGGCAGAGACGAAAAAATCAAAGTTACAGCAAATTGGCAAAGCAGTGGGGTTCAATGTCGCATCGCCCTACTTTGGCAAAAGGTAGCAAGTTTCATTTTTATGAATATTATCTTTTTTATTGATTTGGCATATTTGAGGCATGCTCTTTTTAACTGAAAAATCCAAAAGTTGCAATTTTGGCCCATTTCTGAGATATTCGGGTGACAAAAGGAAGCAAGTGCACAAAATTGCATGAAAAAAATTGACAAATAAGGGAGCAAGTACTATTAGTATGATATGATTGTCACTTGCTTCCTTTTGCCATTGTTTTTTATGTTTGCTACAAATCTATAATACTTTGGCAATAGGATGCAAGTAACATACCCATGATATCATTGTCACATTCTTCCTTTTGACAGATTTTTCATGTTTGCTACAAATGTATAATACTTTTGCAAAGGAAGCAAGTTACATAACAATGAGTTTCTATGGGAATATCAAAATTCTTCGAATTGTCATAAATGCATCACCATATGACTTGCACGAATAACGACATTATTTCTCATCACAAATTGCCATGTTGATGGGCCTACCAAAAAACATGTTTTCTTCATTTGTAGCATTTTCACTCGATGTCACTTGCTTCCTTTTGCCAAAGTAGGGCAGAGTACGGTTCAATGTCACCACGCCGTGGCTTTTACTGCGCCTCGAGCACCTGGGCTATACGCGAACCAGGGAGAAGCTGACAAGTCCAGTTAATATACAAACCCCTGTAAATCAGTTTGTCTAAACCAGCTAATCAGACCAAGAAACTAGCAGCATTTTTATCTTAATTGTATCACTTTCTCCATGGAGTCGTGTTCGCTTGATCACTGCCGACGGCAAGACAGCATATTAACGTATAATTGCCCTCTGTAACCTACAAATGAGAGCGAAGGAATTCGGCATTTCAAATTCTCTTTACGGATTTTTTTTTTCTCGTCAGGTCCAAATAAACACACAAAAAGAAGCTGAATTTGCAGATTACGGTTGAGCTAGCTAAAATAATGATAGAAGTCCTGTTTTTCAGGTGGTATCATTTCATGAAGTGGCAAAAACATATTTTACCGCAACAGCCAAATTAGAAATAGTATGCGAGGGATATATCGGAAATTTGTTCAAAATCATAGTGTTCTGGCATAGATCGGTTGTGTGCCTAATCGATCGTGTATGTGTGTGTGTGTGTGTGTGTGTGTGTGTGTGTGTGTGTTTCTATGCCTTTTCATCTTTCTACCTTTTTTTTTTTTGCTTTGGCTTTATGTTAATTATCACGTACTGTATGATATTGCATTATTTCAATGGTTGTGTTTAAACGAATTTATGATACGGGAAAAAATGTTTTCAATACTTCCATCTTCTTCAAGTTGTTATCGGCAAAAATATACGGTTGACACTTTAAAAGCGAAATAACGAAATATTCATATGTTTTAGCAGTGTATTTTACAATGTTTTCTTTAAACACAACGAATTGGAAAGCATATTATTTATTAATAGTCTGAAAATTGAAAAATAACGATAAACGAGCAGAATGTTGTTTGTGTGTGTGTGTGTGTGTGTGTGTGTGTGTGTGTGTGTGTGTGTGTGTGTGTAGGGGTAAAGTCTACTTGGTGTTTCCTCTGTAAAAAAAAAAAAAAAAAAGAACGAAAAAAAAAGCAAAATGCAAATGCCGATAAAGTTCATGCATCGTATATGTCAATGAGAAGTTCTAAGTACGTGGTGTGTCCTGTGCTAAAAACAAACTAAATTAAAACAAAAAAAAATACAAAACAAAACTAATGTTGCTTTGCCGTTTGACATATAGCGCTATGGTCTGTTTCTTGTAGAAAAGTCACATGAGATTTAAAAAAAAAAAGAAGAAAAATCGCAAATGTTTTGCCTGGGCAAACTTGCTGAGAAGGGCAACTGTCGTGATATCTTAGCTCGGAAGAGAGGCAAACCATGGATAGTGAAAGGGGTAGACCGCGCCATTTCATTCGGGATGGTTGGCCGTCAAAGCGTCAACAGCTGACGGCCATCACTGCTAATGGTGCGGAAATACAAGTCACGGAAATTGGCATCGTTGAGAGTGTGGAACGGAGGGGGAGACCGAGAGAGAGAGGGAGATAGCGAAGGAGAGAATAAGACAGAATGAAAAGGTGAAACATAAGGAGACTCAACTAAACACTAGACAGATGCACATCATCGTGGTAGCAAGACATAGGCCTTTGTGAAATGCGTAAACCTTACACACATAGAAAAAACAAGAATAAAAAGAATACAATGAAATGGAAAATAGGGAGAGAATATATTTCGGTTTCTTGTTCTTTATGACTGCTGCACGAGAGATAGAAAATACGCAATTAGTAGGAGAGAGAAGTATACAATAAAAGGTAAATAGTAAGAGAAATATAAACATAGAAGAGAGAGAGAGAGAGAGAGAGAGAGAGAGAGAGAAATAGATAGAGAGAGAAGGAGTGGTGGGAAAAAGAGAAAGAGAAGTATAAAGGTGTGCATCTCTCTATGTGGACTTCTTATCGAAAAGGAAAACATTCAGACGTAAGTACGTTTCGACTCCCTCGGGCGTATTCGTTTCTGCGTTCCGTAGACACCGCTCTGGGAACAACATAATGGGTTGCAAAACACTCTACTCTAATGCACCAGTTATGGGAAGATGATGAAATTGAACTATCCACACAGAAGATTCGTTACTCAATACAATGTTTGCCTTTGTTTTGTTTCTGTTTCTGTTTTTTTTTTTTTTTGTGGGGGGGGGGGGGGGGGGGCTCTTTTATGAGAGTAGCTTTATTCAGAATCGAGTCTTGTCCGGAAGACATGATAATAGGTAATGCATTCGATGGTGTACTCGATAAGCGTTTGCTTGGCGTATATTATCAAGAATTGGTGAGGTTGCTTTTCCGCATACGCTTCTCATTTTCAGTTTACTTTTCGAACCTTTTATCCACTCTCTCATATTCGTATCTTTTTCTCTCTCTCTCTCGCTCGCTTGCTTTTTTTTTTTGTTTCTTGTCTCTCATTCTCTGTTAGCCCGTGTCCTTGTATCATTCTATTGTATCTATCTATCTATCTATTTGTTTTATCTGTCTATCTAATTATCTATTTATATATCTATCTATCCAACTTTATCCAATAATATCCAACTTTATCGGATATTGCTAAACCAATTGATTAGTGTAATTACGATATTACTTCGCTCATTTTTATGATACGTTTAAATATTTTATTTTGTAACTGTCTGAAAGTTTGAATTTGTTTGTACATAGCATTTGTAATTTTATACGCAAATTAGCCCCTGGGCCACGAGATATGATACGAATAAATAAACCTTTCTACCTATCTATCTCATTCCTTCTCATCTTTGTATGGCTTTATCTCATTTTCGGAAGCATCATGAACTGCGCTACCTGTCAATTTTTTGATGGCTAAAAGATAACAAGGGGTTCTATGTTATCATTTTACGTACTATTCGATAATTACATGACTTAGGGGTCAAATATGTGTGTGTTTCAATAAATTGTATATGCTAGGGTTGTATATGATATGTGTGTCTATGTGTCTATACTGTAGGTAGTGATTTCTCTTCATTTTCACATTTTCAGGTGTTAAAAAATACCACAGGTAAATGCTTTACTGGTGGTATACATGTAGCTCAAAGCCCATGCAGTTCACACGGCAGGCACTTGATTGAAACGCGACGGACATAGCAACGACACACGTTGATTTTACACACCAAGTGCATCTACACACAGTTTAATACATACCTTCAACCTTAAAAAGAGAGAGAGAGAGAGAGAGAGGGGGGGGGGGTGCAGGCCTGGACAACCAGAATGGTTCATGGTGGTGTAACGTTTCTTTCGCAGTTTGCTCCTGCAGTTTCATCGAGGCGTCAAATTAAATTAATGGTTACCAGTCATAGTCAATTCTCTACGAGATGAATACAATTTGAATCCGAGTGTGGGTTATTCATAGACTTGTTTGTCGCCGGCGAAAGCTGGAAACTGAGGAACAATCTTCCGGACAATGAACCCTCCGGCACAGCTAATCACGTGATCATCTTTATAAGGAAGACTTCCGCAGCAGCTCTACGCAGCTACATTTAACGAACTTGCGGCCATTTGGGGACGTTAACACGATGTTATTGCACCCATATCTTGCTAATGGATGGTGGTGTCTAAAACGTCTTTACTTGTGTGTCATTTAAATAGTCAGCTGTCTATGATTACATCAAGCCAATGATTATGTAATTACATTGTACGGAAAGGACAGATCTTTTGGGTGGGTGTCATGTATTTATTGAATTATTCAATGAAGCCAGTCATAGGGATTCAACGGCTCCCTGTATACGATGTCACAGCTATACAGGGGAAGAGGATGAAGAAGGTGCACAGTTTATAGGAAATATGGATTTTTATTAATCCATTATTCAAGATGTATATCATTTTATTCATACAAAAAGAAGAAAGATGGATAAATACATGTAGATATAGGTAATCATTATTATGTCGATATAGAAAGTTTTACATAGGCCTACATACAATGCATGGAATATACATGCATACATACACACATAATGAATAGACACAAATGTAAAAATAAATAATCGTTAATGTTTTAAGTCAGTAATATTAGCGTATTTGAAAACTGACATGAATGCTTTTGTAATAAAATAAAGTTAATGAAAATAACGACGGATTGGTTCCTGAGATAGATTAGAGATCTGTTGAACATGAATGATATTAATGTGTTGTTTTTTGTGTGTGTAAGAGAGAGAGAGGGGGGGGGGGGTTGATGGAGAGACACGAAGCAAAAGGCGGAAAGTAATAGATTACCGTAAATCACTTTATGCTGCGGTCGAATTGGTGATAATTTTCGTCCTAGGACATTAATCGAACGACGTTAAGGAATCATCGGAACCAATGGCGCGGGGGGGGGGGGGGTGGCTGATGGGGTATAGGAACAGACCGAGAGATGAGGGAATCTTCCGAAGATGGATGCAGACTAGAAAGAAGAGACAGCCATGGGATGAGATGATTGGTAATCGATCTCAAAAGGCTATCCTCAAATGAAGGTCAAGGGAACACTTGCTCTTCTTCACGTACTCTCGGGTTCCCCTTAGAATGAGAAATCTGACGCCCTCGTTGAGCGTCTCGGGAGAAAAAAAAATGTGGAGATGGAATCCGCCAGGAAAGAAAAACAAAACAGGAACTCGCGCCTTCTGGAATCAACCACTTTCACTTATTTATTTTCATTTTCCCGCTCTCTCGCAGATGGTTGCTAAGTTGAGAGATGAGAAAAGTCGGTCTTTATAGCAAGATACAGATCGTCCTGCGAGCGATCGAAAGAAAGAGGCTCCACAAACTCTTTTGCGATTGATTTTGTATCTAAAAATATGCATTTATACATTTATTTCGTTATCCATCGATTCCGTTAGTTGTGGATAAAAATAGTCTGTTCGATAGGAGCCGAAGCATATGTTCTACGTGTGTCTGCACAAATCTGGCAGATGACGTGCAACAATATAGCCTACTTCGAAGAATGCATCAAGAGATCAGAATGTATAAAAAAAGCATAAGAAAAAAAAAACTGACGCTTATTAAAGCCATGCGTGTGTTTGCTAGGACACGGTATTCGCCTCGCAAACTCCCCCCCCCCCCCCCCATGAAGTAATGCAGTGCCCATGGGAAGCAAGCTGGTTTAGGGCATGCATGTACTATTCAAAACTCATGGAACAGTGTGGAATTAGATATTTGTTATAGCGACATTGAGTGATAAAAATAGAGCGGAGAGAAAAAAGAAAAGAAAAGAAAACAAAGACACAGACTGTCAATCACTGCCTTATCGCGATAATGTCATGACATGATCGTTAAGTTGGTAAATGTGTTGCATTTTCGTGCGCATTGTAAAATTTGCCTTTAAATCATTTATATGTTCATCACACAAACTGACAATTTCAGTTTGATGAAATTGCGAAATTGCGTGGTATGATAAGCAAAGCAAGGACAAACTTTAGTGTCATGGCGGTAAAGACGTTGTAAAAGCTTAATTTAGGAACTTTTGATATTCTATTCCTGCAACCCCCACCCCCCCCCCCCCCCCGCCATCACCACCACCACCACCACCTCACTCGCACACGCTGTACTCTCCATGCAAGGATCAGAAAGGAAAGTTTACGAACGAAACGTTTATAACGAAATCAATGAATGACTTATGGTGCTATATTCAACTAGATGCATATTTTGTACACAATATAAACTATAAATATATACATGTATAGGCACAATAGGCGTATAACAGGTTTCATGACCAAGATCCCCTGATTAAATCGTACGCATTTATCAATGACCGATAGAATAAGGAGAACTGTACTACTGCCCGTTGAGCCTTATGTTTTAAAATTTTCTCCACACGGCCTGAGTGCTGTCATGTGGTAATACACAGTCTTGCGTGTCTGCGGGAACGCATCGATTTTTTTTTTTTATTCTCTCTTTTTCTTCTTTCTTTCTTTTTTTTTGGGGGGGGGGGTGGATGAGGTATTTAGTTGAGGAGAGGGAGGTGCAGACACGACAGAAACAATTTGAATATCCCTCAACGCAGAATTCTTGATGGAATGGGATTTTGCGTGGAGGAGTCGGGGTATTATTTCTCTTCCCCCTTTTGCTGTTGTCTGTTAGAGTTAGCAATATTCTACGTGCCAACAATGAATGCATCTTTTCGTAAACTTCAAAAACTGGGACGATTTGGGCGATTTCTTTCTGTTCTTTTTTTTTTTCATATTTCGTTTGATGTCATCGCGACTGCGGCAGTGCGAATATAAACGAAAAGGAAGAATAAAAAGGACAAACTTTCATTTCCAGGCTGTGTTGGCTCTTCTGTTTGTGAATTAATTTTAAACTTCTCTGTGGGAAGTATGCGAGGAACATGGACACATGCTCGGACGAATCGGTTAGTTGCTAAGATATACAGAAACTTGAAAATGTCAATCAAAAAATGACATAATCACAAAGGTTGCAATTAATTGTGCAAGAGATTGGCAATTGCAGGTTAACGACGGAAAGGTGTGTTTGCATATCAACGTTCATTTTTCATTCAGTTTTCTGAAACCTATTAACCCACACACACACACACACACACACACACACATACACACACACACACACACACACACAATGTGTTCGACATGTTCGTGGATATAGGTATACGAAAAATTAGAGTGAAATAGAGATAAAACGAGTTAGACAGTTGAAGGAAGAGAGGAGAATTTAGTATGAGAGGAGAAACAGGTTGAGGATAAGACTGAAAAAAGAAAATCGAAGCTGCGAAAAGAGACAAACGCGTTTCGCCAAAGAAGGCGGGGGAAAGAAGCACATTCTAGAGGACGATGCTGGCAAAGCCCATAGTCACGCGATGCCTCATGGGATGTTAAGTTTGAAAGCTTTTTTCCCTTGAGTGGTCAGCACTTCTCACGTCTTTTCCCCATGATTTGTTAGACCTGTTCTTTTTGCTCCTTCCCGTTCCTTCTGGCATCTCCATGGTAACGAAGCGTCTGCTGCTCGACAGCTCGGTTATCACGTGATTGTCGGAGGGAGGAAGAATCCCCGCAGGATGTGACGTCACTGGGTGAACCGAGGGGAATACGTGACCATAGCCGGCGAAACGTCACGTACTGGGTCAAACTTTTGGCGGCTGCTCAAACCGTAACCTGGGCGCAAATAACTCGCCATCTTTATTAGCTCTCTGTCCCATCCTCGCCGACGCTTCGTCTCCTCGTTTCACAAACACGCTCCTCCACATCGGCATCTAATATGGTTCTGACGGTGTTGAAGAAAATTGCCCCCTTTATGGAGAAATCTTATCACCTGCTTTCGAATAACGTTTGTCATTGATAGCCCATACGCCGCGCGCAAAGGTGCCAGCGAGTTAGATTGGAAACAAAGCAAATACACTGGCCTTTCGTATAATATTTATGAATTCCTATGCTTGGTTTATACGAGTCTGCGTGGCAATTTCAGCTTTACAAGAAGTAGACCATTATTTTCGGCATTGTAATTTGTCATTGTATTCTTCCATGACAAATGACATCTGTTATTTAATATCTTATAGACGATTTTAATATCATTTCATTCCTGAGACAAATAACACATCTCATATAAGTTAAATAAATTCATCCGTATACGTTAATTGTTAACAAATTAAACCTGGTTTATTTGATAAGTACCAGTCCAGGGGGGTCTTTGGCGGAAATAAGAGAACAGGGAAGAGTTTATGCCTTTCGGATGAATACCAGATTATTGAACATTTCAAACGGAGACGTAAAAACATCATAAGTTAGTTTTGGAAAGTTTTATCCCAAAAGGAGCTAAATCCAATCTTGTTAATTATGAGATATTTGCTGTTAGAGCAACTTAAAGAAAAAAATGAGGAGAAATTACGGGATACCATGTATTTTCATCATAACTTCAAGAATAAGTCCTCGTTGTGTAGCAAAGGAGATATCGCTGGAAAGTTTATATTTTTCTTTATCTGATGCCAGACTTTAGAATGTTTAGAAACGATGCCTAACCCCTTTGGCGATTTAACTTTTTTATTCATTGTCTTTGATATTAGAAGATTGAATACTGGTACTCACATCTGTAGTGGTTATTGCTGGAATACAAACTAAAATAGGTTTAAAAAAAAAGGAAAGATAACATCATGAGGACCTGGTAGCGTGGGGATTCATGGATGGCCAGATTGCATCGATCATCATTCGCTGCCCACCAGGGTACATTCAAAAACCACGAACAGCTCCCGTCACTCACGCCTCAGCGAAAATTATATGCATAGAAGCGTACGCTCATCGGTAAAGTTCGAATCTAGTCGAGATTCTTCGGCTGTCAGTGTGTGTACTTCACAGAAATCAGTAATAACGTTGTACACAATAATTCGTTTCAGTGATTCTCGAATATATCCGCGCAGCTGAGCAAGCCTTCTCACCCCATAGTATCCCTACGCTTCCAGGTATTTATGTCGTACTTATACACTGAGACACGACAAACACGTCGACGCAGCAGCTACGTATAAAACTGCCTACAATATCCCATAGTTTGGTACAGGAACGTTGTTAAAAAGAGAGATAAACAAACAGTGCAACTTTTGAGCAAATAAGCATTGAGCAAAATAAACTGACAGAATTATTTTTACACTTTGTGATTAAATTTCGGCTGGGGTGGTTCTCACTTTCACACATAATTGATGCAATATAATAATGTAAGAATACCCCTGCACAATCGTTTTGCTCAAAACATATTCGTTCACAAGTTACACTAAAATGACTAAGGTGGGATTACACGGCGTGTTTGTGTGTGTGAGTGTGTGTGTATGTGTGCGCGCGCGTTATAAGCCTACATTCAGACAAATAAATACTTACTCTACACGATCATGCAAAAGCTTTAGTGTATTGAAAAAGCAATCAAGAGCAGAACCTTCATGATTATCCTTGGAGCAAAGACGGAAGGGCAGACGGAAAATAAAGCATACAAAAAATAACAGAAGAGAGAGAGAGAGAGAGAGAACAACATATTCCCCTTGCCGATTTTTTGATTTCCCAGAATGCACCGTGTTGTCAGTGTGTCGACATTTTCACAAGTAATTGATACTGGGGGGTATGCAGTGAACTTTTTCGCGGACGCAAGGAGGTCGAGCGACCCCCTGCTAAATGTATGGCGCGCCCTATGTAACACGATGCTGCTTTCACCCCCTCCCGTTAGCGGCGTTTTTTTCCCCTCTTCTCTTCCGCTTTTTCTCTTTCTTTCTTTTTATCTCTCCTTCCTTTATCCGTCTCCCCTCTCTCCCTCTCTTTCCCTTTCTCTCTCTCTCTTTTCCTTTCTCTCTCTGTCTGAATCTTTCTCTCTCATCTCTAAGCCACGCCGCAGTTTGATGAACGATGGCTAGCTGTCCATTGCCGCGACCCGCCATCCCGCCGGACGGTCGTAGATTTAGTGACAAAGCGAATTGCTGCGATATTTCCCCCTGGCATGTGGGTCTTGTGTAGAGTGCTTGCCCGAATGAGAAGAAGATGAAGACTGAGGAGTTAGTGTTGCCCTGACCACTTTTTCTCATGATATTCCCGACGCACGCTGACTGCTTTTCTTCAGGGATGACAATTTTCGCTATTTATTCTTTTCCTGATTTATGACTGTGACAGATTGATCACGCGGGTAAGGGAGGGAGAGGAAAAGAAGAAAAGAGTGGGGGAGGGGAAAGAAAGTCGGGGATAGCCACAGCGAAAGGTCAGTTGTTATCTTGATAGATGGCTGACTTCTTCGGATAAGATATGAGATTGTGTTACCTCTCCGATTAGCCTGTGGCCAACACTATATACCTATACAATGTACCAATGTAAGGCATGGCTCCTTTTGCAGTTGGCCAACGAAATTTGTTTTTCCTTTTCTTTTCTTTTTTGGGCCCATTTTAATCAAGCGCTCCTCAAAGAGACCTTGCTCTTTACGTATACACATACGTCTCTAAAACCAATTAACACTTGTACGACTTGTCTGACTTTTGCGACCTTCTGCGTTTATATTATGACGTTCAGTGCGCGTGATGTGTTGAGCCAATCGGGGCATCATAATGATTAATCCCGTGGTTGGCAGCTGAGCAAAATTCATTCAAGGAGACCTCCGGAAGATTTTCAGACACTTACATTAAAAACTATAGATAAGTTATACCGAGTACAGTGTTTCAGAATACTGGGATAAGGAATAACACTGTTTTCAAAATCTATAACAAATTGCAATGAAAAAGGAGGATAAAAGCGACAGTCTCACCATACGAATGCATGAGTTGGGGCTCAAGGAAGCAGAACAACAAGTGAAAAGGCATACATAGATTCTACACAGGTAAACTTGTTAAGCAAGCGGTATTGTAATGGAATTACACTGCTATATTTCTAAAATATGTAAAACTCATTTGTCATCAACACTGTTGACTGCAATTTCTTTAAGAGTACAGATTATTAGTTTATCTGCTCAAGGGCCACAATTTAAATTCCAAGTCAACACATAGACCTGTTGATTTATGTACTACATGATGTGAAATTATGAAAATCGTCTATAATGTTCCTTTAAGCAATAAATGTCTCGCATGATGTGCTGATACAAACGCGGGTCATTACAATTTCATTCAATGCCACGTAATGTATGTCTTCCTTCGTACAAAGACACGTGTAAAATTCGTATCCACATTTTGTTCTATCATGCTACTTGCGATTCAAAATGATGAATACATTTTATATTTCTCAAGCATCTATCTACAGCTAAGTCAAAGACTTAAACCTCAAGAACATAACCCAAATAACAACACGCACATGTAAACACGTAAAATTACACACGTCACAACACTCACGCATTCATATAAAAATGCGTGAATGTTTGTACATGTGTGATTTTCAATATGTGTACGGCGCATTAAATATTCCATCATTATCGGTCACCTAGGAATAGAACTCCGTAAGGCCATGCACATACCTCTGCCGGGGCTACTGGCATTCTACGAAAAGACTAAATCCACAGCATTGAATTGTAAAACACCATCAACAGGCGATCATTTTGACCAACAAACTGCCTCATTAGTAGCCAGGGTAAGGTCAGTGCTAATCCCAGTAGAGCGTGAGTGATTTACAATGGAGTGGTGAGAGAGCTAACGAATGAATAAATCGAATAGAATCACATGGACGGTGCTCTGAATTTAAGTAGCAGTTGAATATCGCGAGGATTTGAATAGGATCATGCGGTACTAGCTTACAACCGTATTGATGTAATCTTGTACATTGCAAATGATACTTAACCATCATAACTAAGTCCAGTACGTGAGATGAATACCATAATGGTCATTTGGTTTGTTATGGATGTAATTCATTTTTGTTTTTCTGAAAGAGTTTTTGGTTGTAGTTACTTCTAAAGTAGATGGACATAGGTCATTACATCTGAAAGTCACGAGACGAGGCTTCGCTACATTCCGTACCAGGGCCTAGTGGATCCATTCACTTTATTTAAGTGTCACAATGCTCATTCTTCTTTTTTTCTTAGCAGAAATAAGTAACTTGTTACCTTATGGGTCGATATCCACCACCACAATTTCTGTCAAATGAAGATAATTACATGATAAGTGTGATCATTTTCCTCTCAAGGTAATTGTTGTATTTTTTTTTTCTGTGCTGTTATTATCATCAGAAGGGTTACATTGGAAAGAAAGAATACATTGTATTGGTTAACAGTGATGACGTTACTTTTTGGTCAACAAAGAGGTATTTATTCGATACCTATGTTTTGATTTGGTGTTATCATAGCTCCGATGTATCTACAACGACTGTGAAACGAGTTGATTGAATAAGAACATTCAAAAAAAGAATACATTCGACAAGACATTTTTGAGATGTAATTTTCTCAGCTATCTTGCATAAAGAAATGGCCAATGACGTAAGAGTGAACGCAAACGTTATTATTACCCAAACAGAAGTGTAAAAGCATTATACTTTGTGTATACAATGAAAGTAAGACTATTCTTTTCAGAATCACTGGTTATCAAAGATATTCATTAACAATTTCCTCATTTCTTAGCGGGATACGTTTTTTTTTTTTCCCGATAATTACTGCACATACAGTCTGTTTTCATAGAAACGTTAACATCACGTGCCCTTTTCCCTGTTCGTCAATTCGTCTGAAGTCTGCAAGGTTAGTCTAGCAGTTGCCAATTTTGATGAGTGGTTGATGATCATGATGTAGCGCCTGGAGCATGAGAGAAAGTAGCTTTTAATATTGAATGGTAAGCTTCAGTCTTTAAATTATATTCAGAGATTTTAGCGCAAAACTGATTGCTAGGAATTCTCAGAAGATCGGGGGAAAAGTAAGGAATAGAATATTTGAATGATGGTACACACGTGACTTTGTTCTCTGCGTGGATAGTACAACAGCGAATAATAAGGTTATGGTACAGTTGCCCTTCGTTCATCGATTGTATGTTTGTTGTTGATATAAGTAAATGTTAGGATTCGCATTGCTAATGAAGTTGCAGGTTACCCTATAATGCCCCCGCCCCGTACGGAGTCAACTATCCTCACCTATCAAGATAAGCTTAGGTATCCAAAAACCTCAGTTTCTGGAAAGGTTAGCATCTGTTAAGAATGATTTGACATTGAACAACTCCAGTTTCTTGTTCACAATGGGCATGTGTTGTAAGTTAATAGCAATCTGCCTTAAGTCTCCAGATAGGCCAAACATTTCTCAGGCCATCAAGACGAATGACATAAATTTTCATACAATCAGGATAAATGTCAAATGCTTGAATGATTCTGTTTTAGCAGCAATTTTGCATACTTCATAAACCTGATTTTGCCAAACAGTATCGAAGGGAATACATAAAGCAATTTTCCTATAGTGTATAACCCAGGTGTTTAAATTTCCTGACTATTCCATCTTCCTTATAATATCATGCTTAGGAATGAAATAATGTTCCCTAGCCGAACCATACAGAGAAATAAGAGAAATAAGATAAGTTCTCATATTGCGTGTAATATGCACTAACACACACACACACACACACACACATACACACACAAAGTTTTGAACGAGAAAAGAAAAACAAAGACATGACTTGTCGTATGACATAATAGAAAGATAGATAGTAGGATCCCATCGTGTAAGGAGAGAGAAGAGATACGTCCGACAGGGAATGAGTTTAGATCTACCGTAGATAACTACTGCATGGGAATATACCGGTATGCAAAATATCATATCATCGTATCAATGAACATAGCTCATCTTCATCACCCGATACAACGCGGACACAAAAACACAAATTTGTTGAAATAAATCATGTTCTTGCCTTCTGGTTTACATTTAGCCTGGCTGGAATTGACTGAGAAAAAGAAAATAAAGAAAGAAGTGAAATCCGAATCTTTCCTAATGGCGGATCAGCAAGATGAAACATTATTACATGCTTCTGGTTATCAATCGTTGCTATTTGTCATGATAACGATTTCAATACCGGGTGATCATCTTAATCTTAGGGGATACACAACAACCAAGGGGAAAAAAAGTTTCTGGCACTAATGGGCTATTAAACTGATTGATTGTTCGCCATTTGGACGATAACTGTTCACCAGCTCTTAGCAGCGAATTTGAGCTACGACGGAAGGAACTCTAAAACGACGTAAATGCGAGCTTGTCGAAACTCGGTTAGACTGCATGAATCAGAAAGAGAGAGAACAAGAGTGGGGAATTCGCAACCAATGCTAACAACGCCAGGAAGAAGGGAAAGGGGAGGTGGGGGGGGGGGGGAGGACTCACCTGCAATGCACGAACGGTGACTAACTGACATGTTTATTAGAGCAATAACCCGTGTCTTTGGTTTGAATTTCATTGTAGATATGTTCCTCTGCCACGAGTCGCTTTCCCATCAAAAGCTGGAATGATACAGCATTTTGCAAGCTGAAAAGGTATGATAATCACGGACCAACCAGATTATCACTAGATTATCTAAAGAGACAATCTACAAAGCACTCATCATTCCGATTTGCCATCTGCGGCGCTAAATCTGAGACTTCGGTGCGATCCCATCCTAAGTCTTCAATGATTACTTTCTCTCTCTCTCTCTCTCTTAAAAAAAATCAATCAATCAAACAAACAAAACAAACAAACAAGGAAAAAGACCACCCAGACTTCCTCCAGTCACTGGAGAAACCAAATCGACAGAGGCTGGTCATGCAGCCCAGGGAAGAACGAACTGGAGAAAGATCACTCATAGAAAGAAAAGGGACATATATACTGTTCTACGCAGTTGAGACAAGTAAAGCCCGCCGCACACTATACAATCCGACCAGTCGTACGACGCTAAGACTGGAAGTGTGACGTCACAGTCTTACCAGTTTCCAGTCGTACGACTGGGTCTTAGCGCCAGTCGTAGAGATTTGACATGTTGAGTTTCTACAACCGGTCGTGGGCTTTCAACCATTCACAATACAGTAAAATGCAAGCGTCCGCAGTGCGCACTGCGTGCGCTAATACTCATTGGTAAAATGTACTGAAGACAGAACAGTCGTAAGCTTACTTGTATACGTCAGGTCGTATATTGTGCGTTGGCAGGTCATACGACTGGGTCTTATGGTCTTAAGGTCGTATAGTCATGAGTCGTATAGTGTGCGGCGGGCTTTAGTTAAGTGATACGACGGCAACCAACTAAACCTTTCCATGCCAGGATCTTTTCGGCAGTGCGCGCAACGCTATGGGATTTTCTGTTCCAATCTGCACTCAATGCACAAAAAAGGGTTAATAGGGACCTCGTTATACGGGAATAAATCATAAAACGTCATTTATTATTACAACAATACTTTTCCTTTTACCTTTGACAGTTTAAAAAAAATGAGAGAAAAAAAAATCGTTTTCTGATATCTTTTAATCAGGGAAGATAACTTATTTCCATGCGGTTGGTTCCGATAACGCGGATACGACTGTGTTGTCATCTCTTGGTCGCTTTTCATTCTGCTTGGCTGAAAATTGCCCCGACGTGTTTTATTGCAAATTTGCTGCTAACTGCGCCAGGGAGTCACATAAAATCATATCCAATTTATTGGATTACTTCATGCATCGGTTGAGGGTCGAAGATCGAGGGTAATCGATGCACCATCAAAATGTTGCATTAACGATGGATGATCCCGGACTTAGCATGTTTTCTCCCATGGAGAATAATTAGTTATTATGCGCGTTGGGTCAGTTGGTTGATGTGCAGATGGATGAGACATCATTGGTAACGGACTTCCGGCTCTTGTTGTGCATGTGTGTTGCCAGGTGTGAAATGTATGCTTAAAAGCAATGCCTGTGTCTTATGTGTGTGTCAAATGGAGTTGTACAGTCATCAGGGACATGCAGACAAGAAGTATACTATGTCATATTTATTTGATTTGATTTGACTTTATTTGATTTGGCTTGATTTGATTTGATTTGATTTGACTTATAATCTCTCTCTCTCTCTCTGTGAGTGTGTGTGTGTGCGTGTGTGTGTGTGTATGTGTTTGTGTGTGTGTGCCTGTGTGTGTGTGTGTTTGTGACACTGAGGGCGTCATGATTTTGATAATAAATGGGAATGGATCCAATATAAGTAATGGGTAGTTCGTACAGCATGTTAGATCTTTACTTTCAATATTGCAGTGAATGAAAGAAATAGATTAAAGGGGAAAAGTGTGTTTATATTTTTTTTCCTTTCAAAAGAAGGAAGAACATATTATGCATAATGAGGAATCAAACATGTTCCAAAGACTTGATAACACATTACATGGGGCCTACTTCTTTCTTTTTTCTTTCTCTCTTTCTCTTATATTCTGTGCATTAAGTCGCTGTCATCAACGTATTGAGGCAGTGCAACATGCATTAATGAACAAATCGGCTGTGCACGAAGTGTTATTTTGAAAGATAATGAAAAAAAAGAAAAGAAAAAGAAAATCCCAAATGACTGACAACCAAAAGTGAAATCTCACTTAGCGACCTTTTTTTTTTGTACACGTGACACGTTGTTTATTTTTTTTTTTTTTGTCTTGTCTCGTATAGAACTTCTCAAGATTAAAATCAGCACACAACGCTGAGGGTGCACTTTAAGTATCTTCTTCGATATTTAACTGTAGGTTCTCCCTCTAAGACCATTTAAGTGCTGAGCTAATTAGATGCTTACAGAAATAGGAGACATCCCGGTACCCCTCCTCTGCATTACGTGTATTACCAGTGGCGACAAAATAGACAAGTAAAGGTTATCTTCCATTCACTCAACAAGAAATCCACGCCCGGGGAAAGCTTTGGCTAAGTGTGTGAGAGAGAGAAAATCACTAAATGACGTCCTTACTCTTTTTTCCCCTTTCTATTAAGAACGTGCGACTGTATGTCAAAAAGTAGGTGGCAAAACATGTGACTGAGTCTGTGTTTTGATTCGTTTTATGGTTACAGCACCAAAGCCCGTAATGGGATATCAAAGAAACGAACACTCAAAAACAGACTTTAACTCATTGTGGTTTAGGATCTACGCGAAATGATGATAATGATAATAATTACAATAATAATGACAACGAAAATAATCATCATCATCATCATCTATCGCCTCAAAAATACTTACTAGGCGAGAGAATAATGTTTGATTTACAGTAGCTAAGAATAAATTTCATTTCAAACACAACTTTTTTTTGCTTCAATGTAATTAGTTACATAAAACTCGTGTAGATAAGTAGATTTTAGCATAACACTTCCGCGAATTCCTCTATATTTTGTCTTAACACAAAAAAGTATTGAATCATGTTAAAGATTGAAATGAGATTAAAATTATGCAGTATTTGTATACAAGATGTGCTGGTAACTACGTTCAAAGGGAAGACAGATCCTGGATTACTGGCTAAAGGGTATAGTGTTCGGAGCATGTATCTTGATAATTCCATTGTCTATTACCTCTTGTAATAACTAGTAATGCAATTATTTAATGTTTTGGAGACTTTCGTCGTCTGCTCGACTGACTTAGCTCCCAACGGGTTCGGCCATGTTTTCAAGCGACCCGCGCTGCGATGAAGGTGAGGACCCACGTAAAGCTGAGCGTGATTTTCTATGAAAGCTCATCCATAATTTATCGTCAATAATAGTTATTGAAACTGTTATTTTTCTTCTCCATCATGAGTGCTAATTTTATTAGTAAAACAATACATTTTATTCAATTCTTTTACATATCATGCTCTAAATAGATAATAACAAGCGTTAGATCTGAGACGAGAACGCTAAGACGCCGTTAATTTAGGCAAAAAAAAAAATGGTGTTCTGCACATGCGCGAGAAAATTTTTCCCATTGTCCAACCCGTTGGCGTGTTTTTTTGTTTTTTTTTAGACGGCACAGATTGGGGACCCTATCCCTAACCCTAATCCTAATCCTAACCCTAACCATCAAACCCTAACCCTAACCCTGACCCCAACCCTAACCCTAACCCTAACCATAAACCCTAATCCAACGTTTTTCCCATAGGTTTAACACGCGCCATGCTCCAATCTGTGCCGTCTTAAAAAAAAAAAAAAAAAAAAAAAAAAAAAAACGCACCCGGGGGCAGAGTCGTATTAGAGTCTTAGCGCCGCAGATCTAAATCTCGATAATATGTGAGGGTTTACGTGTGCATCGTATACATGTGTGTTTTTGTATCTACATTAATTTTTGTGTGTACATTAAATTCGTATTTTTTTATATGACTGTGTGTAGATGTCCGTACATGCAAAACTTCTTTTCTGTTTGTTCTCATCGTTTGATTTGATGTGAATATGGCGTCGATTTGTTTTAATGCGAACCTGTATCGTATCAATACTTTTGTGAAATAATTCACTGTGTTTGAAAAAAGTGTTTGCGTTTATTTGGGCGATTTAGACGACACACGTGGTGCGTTTATGTTTATGGGTTTGTGTCTAAGTATTCGACAAAATGTTTTTACCATTATCTTAATCATGCTCTACGTTTGTTCCCCCCCTTTTTTTTCTTTTTTTTTTCTTTTTTTTTTTGCCGAGGAAGACGGGAAAAAAGACGATCTTCTACCATCATAATGCGGGGTCATTTCCTTGTCTTTTGTTAATTTGCCTTCTTCTTCTTCTTCTTCTGCTCTTTTCTGTCTGTATATCATTTTCCCCTCCAGCCCGGGGGCAAATACCCAAATATTAACATCCAATCAGGCCAACAGCGTGTTTCTATTTAGACCAGTTGATGGGACAGGGTATACGGTATAATAATGGCGAACCCCGAAAATATACGGAGGCCCCCAGAGGCGATTGAGATGGCTTGCGCTTGAGCGCTCCTATGGCTCCGATTGGAGCTGCTTGTGAGATTTATTTACCTCTGCTACGCTCTGCGATCGACGGTGAAATGGAGATTTATTTTGACAAGGTTATTCTTACACGTTTGCATCGAGTCAATAAATACGCCTTATACTTTGCACGGCTATGCCAAAGTCACGCGTCTGAAAAAAAGAATGTAAATACCTCGCTGGTGACTAGGCATTTAGATTTTTTTTTTCATAGTCTGAATGAAAGACGTAGATGATTAGAACGGGTCTAGGGCAATTACCCCCTGGGCAATTACCCCGCACCCTTCCCCTGGGCCTAATCCTAATCCTAATCCTGAACCTAACCCTAAACCTAACACTAACCCTAATCTTTACTCTTACCTTACCACTAACCAGTATTTGGCCGGGGGGTAATTGCCCTCCGGGGGTAATTGCCCGGATACGGATTAGAACAAATTGTCATTTAAAAGTATATCAAAAGCCGGTAAATTCTCCCTGACACTTTTTTTTGGGTCCCGAAAAATGAGGAGTTTGGTACAGTTCCATTACTTCTGGGCCCTCACTATTTAGTTTAGTCCCTTAAAAAGAATAGACGAAAACTTGAATTAACATAAAAAAAATTTAGATCATAGTGGAGTCTGTAAGTTGTTATGAAAAAAAAAAAAAAAAAACGGGTTACAGGAATGCCACAACATTGTTGAAGATAAAAGTTTGTTTTTGTTCTCAACGATACTTCACGGTTACAACCAAAAGTACACCGCGAAGCTTATTCAATCAGTTGCATAATTAATACAATGAACTGAAATATACTAACGTGTCAAAAAGTAAGTTTTTTCCCCCTAGTAATGCATGAAATGTTAAGAAGAGATAAGGGGAGAGAGAGAGAGAGAGAGAGATGGGTGACAGAGAAAAGGAAAATATGATGTAACTATGAAATAAAAACAAAAAAATACATCCGTCTTTGGGTGGAATCAAATATCATCGTCGTGCCGAATGTACCGACATAATTTATTTTGTTTATTATTCAAAGCAATCTTTTTACAGGGACATTCCGTTCAGTTCAATCTGCTGATATCCAGTAAACCTGCTTTTTAAAGAACTCCCGTATACAGTAAACATAATTTTTCAGTTTAAAGCAAACAATACCAAACAAACAACCAAAGAAACAGAAATAAAAAACAAAGTATATACAGTTCTCACATTCTTTACAACTATATTCGCAAATGGTACTAAAATGGGTACCAGTGTATAAATGCACAATTCAATTCAATACAGAGTCAGATAAAAAGAACAACAGCATTATTTTCTAAATGAGAGTAAAACCATCGTACCCTCCATAACAAAAAGAAAAAAAAAAACAAAACAAGTAATATTGATAGATTTTTTTTTTATTTTTTTATTTTATTTATTTATTATTTTTTTTTTTTTGCAATCAAAACTACAGGATGATAAAACGAGGTAAAAGTCGCGTAATAATACGGTGATATCCCGCGGGAAATTTCGGGCGTACTGCATACGCCGACCTATCCGATCAGACGCGCATTTGCTTTTTCTATAACAATATGTCGGTTGAAAAGGAGCTTATCATACAATTCGCGTCAGATATACAAGACAGCGGCTCTGCGCGGGAAAACCCGATTCTCTTGGCGGTTTGTGATGGATGATGAGGCATTTAGTTAAGCCGGCGTCGAGGGGAATCCACTCGCTACCAGCTCTTAGCTTTGAAAAAGGAGAACACTCCATGAACTCTGTTTACAACGACGCTAAATCATCCTAAATGTTTACATTTCATTCCGGGTGTGATCAGAGCGGATAGATGATCGCCTACCGTCTTGATCCTGCTACGCCGAATTATCCCGGAATAAAAGATGAAGGGAAGTCTATGGGATAAAATTTCGCTGAGAGTGACAGATTATACATTACATATAACTCCTTCTCCCACGCGATGTTCATGCCTTGTTTGTCACTGCCTACAAATTAATTCGAATTCATTGCGTAGAGGAAGCTATAGGTCTCAAACCACTAACGATTGTTCACGTTAATCGTGGTTTTAATATAAGAAGCCTTCAAAAGTAATCATTTAATGACACAGACAATTGGCATTGAATAGGAAATGTTCGATTGTTAATTGAAATGATAAATATAATGTATACTGATTATTTGAACTAATTAGAACCACATTGAACCTTTCAATGCTTTGAAAAACTAATATTCCATGTTAAAAGGTCCAATTTCCGCTTAGGTCATTTCTCGTATGTAATGTTTACTATAATACATGCATCTCTTGAAAAAAAAAAAACAATTCCATTTACATGATATTGGCCTACATACATATTCCTACATAGGAAAACAAAAATGACACAAACAGTGGTGAATATAATGATTTATACCGTAATAAAGCAATTTGTAATTTGTAATAATTTGTAATGTCAGACTGGGGTTATTAAACTGGAATATTTCGTTTAGATTCTTAACGTCTTATGGACACACAAACACATACACACACAAAAAAAAAAATCAGGCAAAGTTATTCCTCTTGAACACACAAACAAAAACAAACAAACACATACACACACACACTTACACAAATAAACAGACTTGTATTTGTCTATACATACAGCAGTTCCGAAGAGTTTCATCGCAAAAACGGATTAAGCCCAATTTTCAAATACTTTAAAATAATTCCACCATCATTTTAACACGAAAGAAAATTTATATTAATCAAACTGTTCATAATAATACAATATGTGTGTGCGTGTATGTGTGTGTGTAGTACACTACAGGGTGACGTCCTACGATTTAATGCCACTTGTTACATGACAACCCATAGGCGACAGGTGAATTCCAATCTATTTCCAATTCTTCATCTCTGCAATGTTCTCTAAATTGATAGCGAGAGTATACCGCAACCTACAAGTAGGGGTAAGGCAGCATGTCATATTCAACTTGATGTCCCAATTGCTTTTGTTTTTTCTTTCGTTCACATCTCCTGGAAAAGCTGGAAAATGAAGGAAATGCATGTACAAAAGAAAGTTGATGTGAAACTGGGACATCTTGAGGCACGAGCCTATAAGTATGATGACTTGCCTTTCTGACATCGCCCCCAGAAGGCAGGTACGTTTAATGTGATGTGGGGGCTTAGATGTTTCAGAAATTATCGAGATCACGTTTCCGATCGCAAGACGTCACCGCACGCCTCGCGGCGCCTTCGCGGCATAGATTAAACGGCACGTTTCGATAGAGCGCATCGATTCCAGCTATAATCTCGATAATGGCACAAACTTCCTCTCTCTCTCCATCTCTCCCTATCTCTTTCTTTCTCTCGTTCTCTTTCTCTGTCTCTCGCACTGTCTTTATCTTTCTTTTTCTCACCTGAGATAACTCCATTTTTTTTTTTTTGAATGTGCGACGGAGATAAATCGCACCCGAAAGGTAGCACAATTTATACACCATCACAAAATACGCGAGTACTATTATTTGTCTCTTCCAATAAATATCACGCACAGGTAGGCCTACATACACTAACACAAGCACACGCACTCACACACACACACACACACACACACACACACATACACACACACACGCACACACAAGACACACACACATACACACCATATTATGTCAGTTTACGGTTAATGTGGTGGTTTTAAGTAGGTTGTCAAGAGAAATGCTTGCCAGGAAATGCCAGGTTGAGCCAGTTTTACAATCAAACAAGACACAAAAATGGAGATGTATAATTATGACCCTGCATCACAAAGCCAACAAAAAATCACCAGACGTGTATTTTGACTGTAGGGCAGACTGTGACAGACCGGACTCTACCTTTTAAAATTATGTATAACTGGGGTCAAAAGAACTCTTCTGATCTATGTAAATATTGGAAAGAAAGCACACATTCTGGAAAATTGTGAACTGAAAAATGGAGGCTCAGAAGTGCAGGGTCTGTTCAAGCACGATTGATGGAACAAAAATCAGAATGTATAGCAACAACAATGAAGAGATTTTCAGATTAGTCTGAAATTAAACATGCTCTATCAACACATTGCATCTATAATAAATGCCACATTTCAAAGCGGTAGCGATATCCTCTCAAAAGGTATCAGAGTTGAAAGTGAAGAGTGCGTAAAGGATTAAAAAAGGAGAGGATGCATCTAATAAAGACATACATGTACCTAATCACACTACTCTACAAAATAGGGTTGTAGAAAAACTACCGAAAACATAATTTTCCTTTTGTTTTATGATCTCAAACTAAAGTATAAGTCACATTTCGAATGTTGACTCCTTTAAAGTTGCCCTCAAGACTCATTTGTTCATGACCATTTTCCAGTAGAATTGTATATTATGATATATTTATTTTTTCATTATCATTATTGTGTCGTTCATTTTCATGTGCATGTTTGTGTAATCATGTTTTGTATTTCATAACTTACTTCTTCTACTGCGCCTTGAGCACGTTAACTATGTGGAACTGGCGCATTATAAGTAGGCCTACACTGTATTATTATTATTGTTTTAAAGAATAGCTGTTTCAGAAGATATGATGAAATAATCAAGGTTGAGTTGGTTGACCTGTCTCACCTTTTTTAGCACTCATGTAAAATCAAGTGGTACGACTTTTTATTTGTTTTGTGATGCATGGTCTCACCATATTTCTCAATTCCTCATACAATAATAACAATTCGAATCGTTCATTGCTCTCTCATGGTTATCTTTTGTGTGTAAATTTTGAGACTATATTTTGCAACAACAAAATTATTTTAGTTCTTTTTTGTTTCAACACATTACCTCAAAAGGACACACACACACACACACACACACACACATTATAATGAATAAACGCACATGTATCAGGCACACACAAATATGCATAGTTATATGAGTGCGTGTTTGTGTGAGTACGTGTGTATGTGCCCATATCTTACCTTAGTTCAGCAATAAGAATGCAAAGGGAAAGCAGAAAAAAAAAATATGCGCCCACAACGCAGATCGTCCTTATACAAAGAATGAAAAGTGTATGTATATTCTAGGATTGGGCGCTGAAAATTCTATTGAGGTATGGAATGCATTTGTAAAAAAAAAAAAAAAAAAAAAAAAAAAAAAAAAAAAAAAAAAAGAGCCAGATAAACATATGGGTTTGGAGTCCTCATGTTCTTTTGTATGTAACTCCTCGCTCTGACAATTTCATCAAAAAGCACTTCCCTCTACTCTCAATTTCCTCAAACCAAACCGTCGGAGAGAGATTTTCTGATGGGATTGAAAGGCGAGTAATAATGGTACAGCAATAGGAAGAAAAAAAAGTAAAACGAAAAAACGTAAGACTGATGAGCGAACGCTACAAGAGCGTGCAAAAGAAGAAGAAAATAATGGATATTGTTTGCTATCCACCAACATTCACCGTATGCTGCCATGGGGTAACAATACTGGGTAGAAATGTTACGATTCCTTTCTTCCCACTTTTTTTTTTTGGGGGGGGGATGTGAGTTCTTTAGTTCGTATTGTTCGTCATTTTTTCCTTTACTTACAAGAACATTGTTTTCTTTAAAAAAAACAAAGAAAACAAAAAAAACCGAGACGTTGGATTGTGGATTTGATTAATTTTTCTCCGTGGGCGTATGCTCCGTTCTATGTTATGCAAAGCTACGTATTACATTCGTCAGGTGAATGTCTTGTATACATTCGAGCCTCTCCAAAAGAGAGCGACAAAAAATTACTATGTGATATACTATAGAAGAGTTTAATCGCAAAAAGGGTTTTGTGTGTCATATTGAATTATTTCAAAGTGGGCCAATCTTCAGAACAAGAATAGAAACAAACAAAAGAGAATCTTTCCAGTGATACGTCACTTGTTACATAACAACAAATATTTGAAGTTAATAAGATTGGAGCTGAGTCGTTTTGTAATGAAACTCTTTATTTCTTTTTGGAAATCTTGAAAAAGAAATATCTCGAGTGAAATTTCTTGAAGGTCAACAATGCACGTATATGCAATGTTGTTCTTTTGAAAAAAAAAAATCTTTCATGTTCAACTGTATGATAAGTAGCAGTTTACAATGCTTTTTAAACAGCCATCTAGAGTGTAGTTAGGACGAGTAGTGAGTGTTTTTGACGACTTATGCGTGCAGAGCAGACGTACACGAACTCGTTGCTTCAATTTTCCGAGTGTTGGCTTAAAAAGAACTCAAATACACACAAAACATGAGTCATCAAAACAAAGCCGCGTTTGAATCGGTGGTCATTAAAAAAAAGAAAGAAAGAAAGCAAATGATTCCAACAAATAAGAAGGACTGCGTTTGAACGATAATGTGACTTTTAAGGACGCAAGATGTAACTCGCCACAATCAAGTAGGTGTGGTCTTTTGTGCCTATGTATGCTGTATGTATGTGTGTATGTGTGTGTGTGTGTGTGTGTGTGTTTTGTGTCGCCCATGTCCATTGACCATTGATGATTCAGCAAGCAAATCAGAATAAATGACATCCAAGAACGAAGAAGTTGGGGGGGGGGGAGAGAAAAAGGCAAAAACCTTCGAACGTGCTAAAAAAGTCAACCCAACTTCAATCAATATTGGAATAGTCTAATGGAATCACTTTCCTTCACACGTTCAGCCGAATGCTTACTTCGTACAAATCCCAAGCGTGTCACACTCGGTCAACATAGATAGTGGTGAGAGATAGAAATACAAGGGAAGAAATTAATACAGAGAGAGAGAGATTGGTGGGGGTAGATACAAAGAGAAAGATAGTGGACTGGAAAGGCAGAAAGAGAGAGAGAGAGAGAGAGAGAGGGAGAGAGGGAGTGAAATGGATGGACAGAAATAGAGACAAAGGGAAAGAGAGATGAGGACATAAGGATAAGGAGAGAGAGATATATAGATAGAAAAAATAGACAGAGAGAGAGAGAGAGAAAGGGAGGGATGGGGAGGGAAGGAGATATGGGATATATGGATAAAGAGAGATGAAGAGAGGCAGAGAGAGAGCAGGGGGGGGGGGGATTAGGAGGAAGGGGGGGGGGGGTACTGGTGTCAACAGCGTGTTACGCGTTGTGATTCGCTACACGCGCGCAGAAACTCGATAGTCACACACCGTCGCTGCCCGATTAAAACTTGATACGCGGGGCACAGCGGGCGAGCGATCCGAAATGGATAATATCAATATTTGAACAGCTATGTGCGCCAACTGAGCGACACTCACGTAGCCCGAGTTCGCTTACTTTCACTGGGACCTCAACACTGTAGCCATGTACGTTTGTACTCGCTTAAAAGCGTTTCGTGGGTGATAATAGGGCACGTTATCACTCCTTGACTGTTATGTATTATAATAATAACCCATGATTTGCCAAAAAAAAAAAAATATGCTATGACATAAACGTGTCTTCGTGTCATTTTGTTTTCTATTTCTTTATTCGATATAGGCTTCTTAATCAGTGTCAATCCGAATTTAACATTTTTAAAATGTCAGTTTTTATTCAGAAATGCATCCGAATTATAAAAAGACAACGTCTCAAAAGGTTGGCTTTTATTTTGCAAAACAACTTAAGACATTTTGCAAGGTTAAAGAATATGTTCCCTCATATCGTGTATAAATTCTTAAGCTATAGCACCTCAGTCTTTTTTTTTTTTTTTTTTGCTCGATGAAAAAAGAAAATAACTAGAGAAGCACTCTCAGAGCGCAGACCTCCGCCAAGCATGCAAATCATTTTCACCACAGATCTTGTTCTTCCATAGAGATATCAGTGATTTCCACCCATACGTACTATAATAGCACTGTGTGCTGAAATTTGCCTGATTTCCCAATATAGACGCCTTTGTTACGTCATAAACCCTCAGCTGCACGGCGCGCCTCGCCCCGGGGAGAGCACGCACTTTAGTGCGCGCAGGCAAACCTCAAATACGCGCAGCCTGAACTCCCAAGTTCATTGACCCTACCTGCCAAAATATCAAAAATCCTTCATAAATTCCCCCAAAATTTTCGGATCACCACCAAAAGTTAATCGTTTGTTTCTTGTGTCATTCTCAACCTTTCCTCCAACATCCGTTGACGAATTTTTGAGTTATTTTGCGCACAAACAAACTATTTAAAACTAACGAACACACACACACAAACCAACGGTAACGAAAAGATAATCTCCTCCCTTGGCGGAGGTAATAAGTTGGTACACGTGTATAATTATATTCAAAACAATATATACAATCCAACTTATTCATCATAATATAGACATGGATGATACATACATACGGCGTTATAACGTTATTGGTGTTTTGCTGTTCTGTTAATCTATAGAAGATGTGAATCTACCGCGTTAACAATGCATGTTATGAATATATATATATAGTGTCAAAGAACGCACAAGGACATAATTATGAAGAGCTTTCAACGAAACAAGCTATTCTCAACTTTTAACTGCGGTTTACTGTCATTTATTGTCTTTTTTGGAGGGATGTCTATCAGATGTCTTCAAGATCAAATGAAATAACGATTTTGCTATTGCTGGTTTTCCGTTATGCTAAATCGAACAGAAAAAAAAAAACTAGCAAAGAATTGCGAAATATAACAAAAAAAAAAAACAACAAACAAACATCACAGTATTTGGATTCGATGGTGTTTCACCGCCTTTGAGCGCGTGTAGGGTGGGGGATGGGGGCATATATATATATATATATATATATATATATACGTAAGTAGAGTGTGAACTGCAATATGGCTGACAGTGCTCAACTATATAGGAGCTCTTGTAGTACAATATATAGTAGGATAAAGCAACGCCTTCCATCCTACTATATATTGTATATGTATATATATATATATATATATATATGAAGGGTTTGTTTGCAAAAACCGATAAGTCCATTTTTTGAAGATTTTGAAGTACGATCACTGTCATAAAGTACAAATAATACCTTTTAAATGATATATTGGGCACTACATATAAAGGTATATTTTTGAAGTTATGGTCAAAAGAAGCAAAAATTTTCTTATTATTCTCTTTATTTTTCTTGACATTTAATCGCAAATATCTCCATTTGGCAAATATGCACTTATTGTTTTTGCAAACAAACTCTTCATATATATACACATATATATATATATATATATATATATATATATATATATATACATACATATATATCCATGGTACGTCAAGATTCAATCTCTTACCTGTCAGTTATACGGTCCGAGTCATTGAAGATGACGTCATGATGCCCATTCGCCACAGAGGATATAGAGTAATTGCAGGCGAGAAGGCAAAAGAGAAAAGAAATAGGGGAAAATCAGAAAATGGTAAGAAATCATTCATTTTCCATACTCCATAACTTCACAGGCAGACTATTCGTATGATGTTATATTATTCATATAATACAATACGACGTGTGCATTTGTTTTCCTTCTGTGTGCATTGTTTGATTCTGGATTAAAATTAACACAATTTTTTTTATTACGAAGCACCATATTGAGCGTCTGCTGGCATGATTAATCACTTGAAGTATCTACCCAAAGGATAATAATTGTTTATATATAATATCATACTAAATGATGTATTCGCTACATTGTTATAACATGAGGAATTGTTCCGCTCTTAGTGGTGACAGACGGAACAGAGGATTCGAAAACCTGTCAGAACCCTTGAATTTAAGCCTACATAAATCTGTGCATGTAGGTCTATGTGTGCTTGTGGGGGGGGGGGGGTAGTTTCTACATTAATTTGAAAATTAAGGAGTATCTATGCAGCAGCTATAAGTGGAGCAAAATGACAAATAGAGCAATTACAAGAGAGGAAAGAAAGCGCAATGAATAGACTTAAACAAATTAAACATGAAGTCATCTCATTCCTTTTCTAGACACTCGTGTTGACCACTATAATGGCTCGGGGCTAATGGCACCGCTGAAAAGCCCAACACTTAAAAGCAAATGCTTTGGCCGAGCATTGCAATGCAACGACCCCATGTATAGTAAAGGTCAACACTCCAAGTTGGCACCGGTTCTGACTTCGTCACGTGTACCAGAATCTTCGAAAGTGGGTGAATACCACCCCCCCCCCCACACACACACACACACACATTGCTGCCATCGAAGAAAAGAAAGAAGTAGAAATACCGCAAAAACCAAATAATCCCAAGACAAAATATCAGTCACGTTGTTACATTGGAGAATGCCATAATTTACGAAAGGACATAATGTCCTTACTGCAGCAAGCAATATAAATTCTCCACCTCTCCTTCAGACGAAAAAGTGGCTTGTTTTTGTAAATGTTGAAACGCGGTGAAAATACAAAAACGCAACTTTAGTACAAAATACACGCGTATCTCCGGAGTTCGTTCTTTCACATTTTCAAACGTATTTGCTCTTCTTCTATTACGGCTATGTATTAAAGAACAAGTCTGAAGTAGAAGAATATTTAGAAGATTTTTAGGTAATTTGCGTTGCGACGAATATATTATTCTAATTATTATGAGATATACCTTTTCAGTGATTTAGTATCAAATCTGTTAATATACATTTACACATTGGACAGTGTGTACAACTGTCAATCAAATTGATACTCAAAGCACACACATGGATTTGTAGGCTGAAACATTTATCAAAACATTATCAATATACATATGCGAAGTTGTCAATCACCTTACGTGTAACAACTTCACATAATCAGAGAGGAAGTGGAGTATGGAAGATGAACAACTCTTCGTTGAAAGATGATGATTATAAAGAAAATCAATATACATCATAATCTTGCAAAGAGTACAGAAGTACCAACGAAGCAGCTTGAATGTTGTGAAAGGGTAACAGTTTATCAACGTTCGCGTTTTGACAATATTCGGTTATCATCCCCAAGACCCCAGACCTATATTACAGTAGATTGTTGTTTTTAAATGTTGTCTTCCTTTCTTTTTTCTTTCTTCATTTTCCGTCCACTCTCGTGAAAGAGGACACCAGAGCTTTCGCAAGAATGTGATTGCAACGTCTAGACATCCATCAAACTAGATTCGAGGCCGAAATGTTATACGTCAAATTCATCCGTTAGCCGGCAATTCTCGCGTATATGATATGTCTATAGGGAGAAAACAGGTATTTGTTAGGGCCAGCAAGGCGAGTTGTGTGTGTGTGTGTGTGTGTGTGTGTGTGTGTGTATGCGTGTACATGTCTGTTTTGTTGGCTTTTAAACCAGAAACATACCGTCTATTATTTATGTGATGTGTTGTTGCTGTTGTTGTGGGGGGGGGGGGGGGGGGAGAGGTCCGCTTGGAACAAACGTCTTTGGATTAATTTCACTGCTATAATCCCCTTTAGAATAATCTATATTTACTTACCATGGCGTTCATGTTGGAGCCAGATATAAGGTATACTGCTATTAGACCTGGGACGGATTGTTAACTTAACAACTATATAGGAAACAAAGTTTGGATGGAGTTCTGAATGTTGATGAAACAGCTTTAAAGATTTTAGCAGAAGATTAACAAAAGACCTCAGAATAAACGGAAGAGATGTCTGCAATTATATATTATTTAACACATAGCAGGGTATATTGTATATTTCACAGTCGTATATAAATAAAATAAATAAATAAAATTATCTAAAAACATCATGTATATACTGAAATGTTTAAGCCTACGCGTGGGTACGATATATTCTACAAGTTTAAAGTTACTGAACAGTACTGGTTGAGGTGAGGATTCAAACTGGTATTATAGAAGGCATATTATATTCATACATTCCACATACTCTCTCTCTCTCTCTCTTCCTCTTTCCTGATAACTCTTCCAAACGAGCCACACATTGCTTTTTTTTTTTTCGTTTTCTCATTCAATATCATGAAACTTTTTTGTGCCTGATCGATATCCTGAGCGATATCTCGTCGAAAACAATATCGATCGTGAAGACGATATCGCTTATAATCCCCGGGAAGATAAACCAGTCGTACAGCATGCTACTGTGGTAAGACTGACTATAATATGCGTGTCACTGCATACAAAATCGTCCAAACAACGCGTCTATGAGGACCAAGACGGAATTATGCATTATACCCCATTCCTACTGGCTGTATGGATGCGTTAGGTATTAACCAATAGACTTTCGTTGCTATAAGAGAGATAACTGCGATGATTTTGGACAAGGATTGTGTCTCTTGAACTTAAAGGGAACTGGAACAAAAACTACAAGTAATGCGGTTTAATAGACAACCTGCAGTTAGATAAACATAGTCAGCGTAAAACGTGACTATCCGATATTACCTGGGTTTGATGCCCGCACTCTACCTCACGTGCACTTAAATTAATGCGCGCCTTCATCTTGGCACGGAGCGCAAGACATTGTTTCAACGGTCATTGAACGGGAGTATCACTCGTTGAATGACTATCTCTCCCGTTCAATGGCCACAAGAATCAATTTAGGGGTATGGGCAAGGGAAACCCAGCGGGTCCCTGCATCGAAAGATATTATATCCAGTCTGAAAGGGGTTTGAGGCTATGGGAGAAAGCCTCTTTTCGTTTGCTTCCAGCGTACGCTGAGCACACTGCACTGGCCCGGGGGCGAGTTCCGCAAATACAAATGACATTTACTTTCCATTTCTATCTCCGTAGAAGGTGAGTGCCGTGTTTTGAAAGTTAAAGAGACCGCATCAAGTGGCCGAGGCCAGTGTAGGAGGGTGGAGAATTATAACTACTCTTCTTATCATTTGTATTATTCTTTTTTCTTTATTCCACCCTCTATCTCTTTTTGTTCCTCTTCTTCATCGTGTCGTCTCCTTCCGCTGCCGTATTTTGACCCCCTCCCCTTCCCGTCGTCTGCCCCGTTCTTCTTGTGTCGATAAAACGACATGAAATGGGTCTCCAAAAAATAAAGTAAACTAATGCCACTCTTTACGAAAACTTTGTTGTTGTTGTTGTTGTTGTTTCCAACTGTATTTAGATGCATCAAAATACAAGCTGTTACATTCAGAGTGGAATGAATTTTGCCTTGACTGCGGATATTGCCCTCTGATCAATGGTTAATAAAAAAGGTAAAGTTCTGAGAGGTGAATCCAAGCAAAAGCTTGAAGAGGTCGTCATTTAAACTGCACAGACTTGTTAAAGTTCTTTGCATTCCTTCTCCATGTGTCAGTCGCATCGGATAACTTGATTGTGACGTCACTGTCTCATGGTGACTGTGTGATTACCAGCAGTGCGACCAGCCGTGGACAATGGAGTGCTATCCGCTTTCTTCCAAAGATATAGATGAATCCGACTTCAGAGCATTGTAACTTATGGCGGGAATAACTGGGGGATTTCCCAAAGAAGAGTAAAAGCACTTCCAATGGATTACGCAATGATCTAGTTGCATTGCTATGTTATCCCATAAATTAACTTTTGTTAGGCATACCTAAAGTCCCGTGTTAGACGTTACCATTATCCAAACCGAATCGGTCTGTAGAAGAAGATTGACAGTACTTCAGTGGCAGCATGTTTCAAACCTTCTCAAGAAAAAAATAAAACAATCCAAGAAAACGAAAGACCTGAAGGAAAAAAAAAAAAAAACAGGATGTATCTCAACTTACACGTTCCTGCCATGTTGTTGTTCTTGTTTTTTGACATCCCTCCTTTTATTTCATATTTACGTACTGTTGCTCTGAATCTGTCATTACCTAAAACGAATTTGTAAACCCACACTGTTTCCACGTGAGAATTGGCGCGATAAACTTTTCAATGTGAAACGGTTATTCAATTTGACTTTTTTTTTTTGTTGCGTCGTAATACAAAGTTGGTGTCTTTGCAAAGCGGTCGTGACGCGGATAGCCTATGATGGCTTTTTTGTTGGTGTTTTCTCTGTTATTGTATCTTCATCCTTTTTTTTTTCAGCGAGTAAAGGATTCATTTGTTACAACACGGAGATAATTAATTCAACAATACGCTGTGGGACCCTAACGTGCAATCGCCGCCCTCAATCGTGTATAATAACACTGCCTCTCGCTTTGTTCTTGCAGCAGACTTTAATGATGCAATCTTTCCAAATGACCTCCTATACAATATTGAACTCATCTGATGACTCCACAAGGACAGAGAATCCAGACAAGACACCATTAATAAACCAAAAGGGAGCAGGGAAGATGGATCATAATTTCGAGCTTCAATATTAGGTGACCTTGGGCAGCCCGCGTTTTAATGATTTGGTGTAGTCAGCCAGGGAAGATACCTGAGGAGAGTAGAAAGTGCTGATATGGTGACCTCAAAGAAAAAAAATAGCCAAATATTAGCTGGGAGTTTCTTCATTTCAGATATCACGATGAATTTGGGAAGGAGGGCGAAATTCTGTTAGGCTTTAGCTAAGGACAAAACGAGAAAAATGATCTAACGCTCAGAAACGCAGTTTCTTCCTGTAAGGCAAGGATTTCATATTGCCCGTATATTACAATGTAACGGGATGGGATGGATGCTTTCTAGGATTACGTAAATCCACAAAAGATTACGGTAGCCCCGAGTCATAATCACAGGATGTGATGGCAAATAATTATTATCATCAAGAATGTACTTTAACATGAAGAATAGAAACAGTAAAAATCATATCATGAAATAATTACCTGGTAAAAATGATTTGAACAGATTAAAAAAAAGGTATTTTGATGCCAACGATGAGAACGAAGATGTGTAATCACGCGATATCACTCCTGTCTCTACCATTATTACATACTAGCAGCTCGATTGGCTAAGTGACAAATCATCTGAATCCATGCATACAATAACGTAAGTTTGTATATCGAATTTAACGTCATCGGATTGAATGTATGATTTCAGTATTTCGCTTAACTATACCCTAATCAAGATAACATACGTTTGCATTAGGCATCATTCAAATGCAATATGAAATACATTTTCCAAATTTTGACGCCCGACAACGTTTGTCAGTGTTTCAATGTGACATCATGTAAAATGACAGATGAAGTGAGGTTAAAGATCGAAAAAATTTGATTTTCATTTACACTGCCAAACGTTATAGGCCCCCTGAAATCCAAATGCATGTTGATTTGTGATACCCTCAACATCACTTTTACGGGGAAACGAATATCTATTTTCTTCTATTTCTCTTCAGATTAGTTGGGAACGCCCACAGAAAAAAAAAAATGTCCTTCCAAACCAATATTCCTCTTGTGACCTCATCTGTCAATCATTGTTAAAGTACTGAAATGTTTAACAAAAGACATTCAATTTGGAATGCACCTTCCCCTCGACTCTGCATAACTTGCATGTTTCTGTGATATTAATGTGACTAACAAAAGACACGGCGAGGGAACATGCAACTGGGTAATTTCAAGATTAACAAAATATGCTATGCAATTGTCAGTAGAATCAAAGGCGAGTTCGAAGTACAGTAGAGTCTCAAAGAATTAAATTAGAACTATCATTCTCTCTTTCTGCAGCAAGTCCAAAAATACAGATCAACGAAGGTAATAAATATCATAAATCAATCAAGTGAAGTAAGTCATGCCTCCCTCTCCTTTTCCATCTCAAGAAATCAGAAACGAAATAGAATATATACCTTGAGAAGAAGCGGCAAGATTTAGATTCTGGCCCAAAATGAGATATGTTTTCCAGGGAATCATGTTGGCTTTAAAACGTTTTAGCACACCTGCACGATTCTCAGTTTTCAGGTATAGCCTGAGTCATCGACAGTGAAATGGGATATTGGTCAGGTAGATTTCCCTGCAGCTGCTAATAACATTTTGTTCTTTTCCGATGCTATACTGCGAATACACAGATGGTGCAAGGAAATCGAGTATGTTCATCGTAGAGCACGGAAATGGCGCGTATCCCGCGTATCACGTTTATGCTATTACTATGGAAAATGGTACAATGGCTTTGATAACGAAAAGTGACGCAATACTGAGTACCAGCTCGCGCAAACAATAATAATTTTTCAGAAATTTGGTTTACAGGACAAAGTTGCCCAATTTATGTTTTTTTATTGCAAGCAAAGTTGTCCATTATTATATCATCCAAATTATTTGAATTATGAACTGGAGCAAACAACGGTTATGCATATGCAGTATCTCGAAGACTCAGTCGTTTGTAGATCTGCTTAAAGCATTAATATGAGAATACGGGAATTGAGTGAAATAGATGATATTTATGTTTAAAAAAATCACGATCACTTGAAATTAGTTATAAGAAACAAAACAGGTGTTCAGAATTGCTGACATGACCTCGGAGTAATTGTATAATTTTATTTTGCCTGGTTAATGATGAGACGTATGAATTCACGCAAAATGCACGTTGAAAATGTAATTGTGCGCTCTTGTTTTTGTCAGAGCCGTTTGAATTTGACAATTTTGTTCTTGGTCACAAGCCAATGAAAAGTCTTCATGCTAGAAATGTCTGAAAATGTATACCAAACCTTACACCCAGTTAAGTTAGAGATTGTTGTTTGTTATTAACTATGAGTAAAAACACAATCATCCCCCTCACGCACACGCATATATATATATATATATATATATATATATATATATATATGAAGAGTTTGTTTGCAAAAACCGATAAGTCCATATTTGCCAAATGGAGATATTTGCGATTAAAGGTCAAGAAAAATAAAGAAAATAATAAGAAAATTTTTGCTTCTTTTGACCATAACTTCAAAAATATGTCTGTATATGTAGTGACCAAAATATCATTTAAAAGGTATTATTGTGTACTTTATGACAGAGATCGTACTTCAAGATCTTCAAAAATGTTTGCAAACAAACCCTTCATATGTATGTATATATATATATATATATATATATATATTTATATACATATATATATATATATATATATATATATATATATATATATATAAACATATATTTTCTATAAAATGATAATGATATTATATTATTACTGAAATTAACAAAAAGTATGAAGATACCAGTCAATTGATTTCTAAGCACCAACTAAAGATGCAAGACTTTTTTTTCTCTCTCTCTTTCTCTCTCTCTCTTCTTCCTGTTCCAAATTCTTCCCTACTCACGCACACTAACACACACATACACACACCGTCATAATTATACACGTTTACGTACGCTGTTTTTCTGCAGACTATACACCATACTAAGTGATAAATTATATTCGTCGCCGGCAGGTGAATGCGCCGCGGAGCCATTCGAATCTGGCGTGTGAGAATAATAAATCAGAATTTGTTTGCGGGAAAATCGCCCCAGCTTCTACGGTCTTGATTATTCAAGTACCCTTCTTTACGGACCCCGTCTAAAAACTAACCCGGGGCCACGTCACCGTTTTTGTTTTTGTTTTTCTATCGTGCAGCAAATGAAGGGATGCATTAATGGAAGTGAAGGAATAAACCCTTTAAACCTCGAAAGTCTGTTTGAAGGCATGGCTTCTGTCGAGTTGTAGAGTGAATGTTTGGCCGTAAATTTAAGAGGACGTTGCTATTTCAGGCGGTGTTCAATTCCGAGCATGTTAATCTTCCAGTGAGATATTATTTTGATGTGATGAAGTATTGTTGCCTGTGACCCCTTAATACATTGATTGCATTAATGATGATATCAATCAATTATTTCTCCTGGTCAAGATAATATTCTGTTTGATACTTTGCTTGTCTTTTGTTTCGAAAATGCTTGATTACCTTTGTCTTCTTCGTTTATCCATTTCGCAAGGAAGAGACGTGCTTGCTCTTTCAAGTAAATTAACTTTCATAAAATTCAATAATCACAAGCTAACGTTTCGAATTGACCGTCTTGCATGCGACAGCTGTCGCGAGCTATTTCGGGTAAAGGACGCCGATTCTGAAGGACACACTCTAGTCTAAAAGTACTGGTCGTGTCACGTTAGTGGCAAACGTTATCACCTACAACAAACACAACATCCATCGTCAAGTATTCTCGGCTCCAAACAATATACAGTCTCAATCACCTAATGAATGAGACGAATTCTTCCGATTCCATCGTGTAAGCGGTGATTAAAAGAGGACGTACATCTGGGAAATCCTCGCATACCATTGATTTCTTGACTACGTGCGAATTCTAGAAGTGTTCGACTTCCATGTTTTTGAGAAAGCTGATTTTACGCCTCAGCCAGACAGTGTCTGCTATGTGACTGCTATGTGACTGCTCTTCATTACTGTTTGAAGATTCTAACAAGACAAAAAGGGAACAAAATGCATGGGGATAAGACTGTTGCTTTTGTTTCCGACACGAACGAGACCCAATTTAAGGAAAGAGAACCACTACTTTTTCCCCCGCACCTGGCGTTGTTCCCGCGTACGTGACTTAACTGTGTTTTCAGACGTAACACACAAAAGCATGGTATGCCAAGTAGCAGACGGCATTCCGGCAACCAGTCACGGCCCCCTTATGAATGTTGGCCCTGTGTTGAAACCAAATTGCACGTAAATTTCATTAATTGCAGTCTAGCTTCTTTGATTACCTCATTATGTGTCGCAATTTCGCAGACCAACTCGAATGCGAACATGCACGCTGGGAAAATAATGATGAAGGGGAGGGGGTATTCTCCCATCAGACTGGTTGTCTTTTAGGTGCCAACATCAACATGGCATCAATATTGTTAAACGTGTCTCTAGGATCTTTGCTGAAGCTTAAATTTCCCGGTGCTATTTCACGGATAATGTCTTTAAGGAATATGCGCATGTACATGTATGACTATGCTTTTGTGTGTGTGTGCCCATGTGTGTGTATGTGCGTATTGTGAGTGTGTGTGTGTGTGTGTGTGTGTGTGTGTGTTTGTGTGTGCTATCTCTCACACTTCATCTATGCTCACACTTGGGCAATAGTACATCGAATCAATCGTCTAGTTCGTGTATGTTAATTCCTCGCATACTTTACCCCATCAACGTCATTAGCAGAAAGCCACAAAGCTGGCGTGCGCGGCATGACTGTTTAACAATTTATTCAGAAATGGGTCTGATTATTACCGTAGGAAAAGAAAATGAATGCACATGCAATAACGACCTCATCGCTGGTCATTAGGACTAAAAACGTCATAAATATAAATGTATAGCTCTATCAAATGGCCCATTACATTTCGACACCAATTCACGTACACTCACTGCCGCGTAACGTCTTCGGGCGGCAGTCATTTGCGAAAGTGGAATATTGATTATGACACCGCTTTCTCCAACTCAAACTCTATTTCTCTCCACTTAAATCTCTCTTTATCGTTCTCTCTCTCTTCCTTTAATCTTTCTCTCTCTCTTTCGCTTTCTCTCTCACTATCATTCTCCTTTAGTCTCGATCTCTCTCTCCCTCTCTCTTTAATCTCTCCAGCTCTATCTATCTTTCCCCACCAATCTCTCTCTCTCTCTTTCCCTCTCTTTCTCTACCCTTTAGTCTCGATCTCTCCCCATCTCCCTTTAAAGGTATGGGGATCCCATTTGCATGCCTTAAATGAAGAGTTGTATAAATACAGTGGTATGTTGAAGAGAGTATCATTTTAGAAACTCCCATAAAGTATTGAAAGTGGAAGGTAACATTTAGTACATTTTTATTGACCGTTAGATTTTGAATTGAATTTTTTTCGGGGCTCATCGTAAATTCCAGTATATTACTAGGCTACCTTTGCAGACCCATGCACTGCATGTGTGTCCATTATGTATATTTTGTAAAGAAAGTTCATCAAAACTTACAATCATTTCTATATACATTCTTGCCACACACTCTATATGTTATTACATCAGCTCTTATACTTTTAGATTTGTGTTTATAGATAAAAAAATACAGAAGACTGCAACAAAAAAGGCTTAAGTGTGGCTGACACACAGAACTACTGAGTAGTTGAGTTTTGTGCATTATTCAAATAATAGATAATTGTTGACTTCCAAATTTCTCAGCAGTGGCCTAAACAAGTCCCCTGAGGTTCATATTTAATGTTTTGCTGCATTTTGGGAGGTCTGTAAAAGGTATCCCCTACCTTTAATCTCTCCCTCTCTATCTATCTTTCCCCTTCAATCTTTCTCTTTCCCCCTCTCTCTCCCTTTGATCTCTCTCTTCTCTCTCTCTCTCTCTCTCTCTCTGCCTCTCTCACGATGTATATTATTTTCTCTCTACGTTCTATTCCATCGTGCACACCGTGTCTCTGTCTCATTTATTTTATCTCGGATGTACCCCAGTCTAAATATTAATTAACCCACTGTGTCATTTAACCTTTCCGCAATCAACGTTAATAACTTTTCCAGGCGCCATTTCAGCGAGAAAGTTCTTTAAAGGCAGAGTGTAATCTTCCTTGTCGTGTTTCTTCTTCGTTTGTTTCGATTAGTATATAATTCTCATAAATATTTGTATCATATGCATTAATGCAAATATGTACACGTACATTGATATTGGATGCAGTTGATTTTCAGTACATACACATACACACATACACCCATAAATATATGTATATATATATAAATGCATATATATAAATAAATATATATATATGAAGGGTTTGTTTGCAAAAACCGATAAGTCCATTTTTGAAGATTTTGAAGTACGATCTCTGTCATAAAGTACAAAATAATACCTTTTAGATGATATATTGGTCACAACATATAAAGGTATATTTTTGAAGTTATAGTCAAAAGAAGCAAAAATTTTCTTATTATTCTCTTTATATTTCTTGACCTTTAATCGCAAATATCTCCATTTGGCAAATATGGACTTATCGGTTTTTGCAAACAAACTCTTCATATATATATATATATATATATATATATATATATATATATACATGTAATATATTATATATAAATATATATATATATATATATACACATATATATATATATATATATATACACATATATATATATATATATATATATATATATATATATATATATATATTATATATCGAACGACAATTTTTGTTCAGCCGGTAATGCAGCACGTAGTAAGCGCGTAAAACTACTTACGTACCGAATATAGCATGATACAGGCATGTAAGTAACGGACTTTGGAATAAATACTTTGGTTTGTACATCGATTTTGCTTTAACCAAATCCAGCTTTACGTTTGAACTAGTAAACACGCTTATCGCACCGAGCAACATCGTCGAGCGTAAAGGTGATATTACGTTTGATAAAGAGGGAGGAAGAGGGGGAGAAGTTTAGGGGCAGAACAAAAAAAAAAATTCCACACTATCATACGGAAGCAGTATTCCCGGATTTTACAACCATTTCCACCCCCCCCCCCCAAAAAAAAACAATTTGTGTTTACTTTTATCATAAGTATAGTTGCAGTAGCATATAAGATTACATTTACTTTATAAAAGTATTCACAGGGTAAACAACAACAACAACAAGAATACAACTATTACAGTGGAGAAGTATCATGCACGGTAAAAGCAACCGTACTTACCACGCTTAAGATTCTTTTGCAATGCATTGTTCTTAATGTCACGTCATTTTATTTTTTTTTTCTTCCTTTTCTTTCACTGCTATGGTTATTGCCATCAAACGTCGTTATTGTAGGTGAAATGGTTTAGTCATGTTTTCTACGTTCAAAACTCTAATTTTCACAACCACCCAATTCAGCAGCCTTAAATGCTACATTCGCCTGTTCGTTCGCCATTACCCTCAATAAAAGACAGGTAGATTGATGTCTGCTGGCGTACCGTTTAAAACGGTTAGCTGCAGGGAAAAATAATACCCAGCCTGGCACGCCACGAAGCGGCATGTTCCCAGTGTTTCACGTGCGAACACCGAGAACGCGCGCAGAAGACGACGCAAGATCGTCTGCACCGTAATTGAGTTAGCGTTTTCCCAATTACGTAGATTACGTGTTATGACATGCAGTAATGGCAGAGCGGCAAAACTACTGAATACGCTCGCCTGCGTGGAAGGAGTCTAGGAACAAGTGTAGAGCTATGCAAGGAAGAAGGGAGAAGCGGATAGTGACACAATTCCGATACACCTGTAAGGAGAGCGTCATCAGAGCTATCTAGGTTAGATGTAAGCTAACTGATTTGGCAAAATTATTAACTGTGGCGGATCCAGAGGGGAACGCACCGGGCGCGCGCCCCCTCTTTAATTTGTCTGTGAAAAAAAAAAAAAAAAGGGGGCGATCCCTTTAATTTTGTAAAGGCGCCCCCACCCCCCACCCCCTTTACGGAATTCCTGGATCCGCCCCTGGTTAACGTATGGACCTTTCTCTCTCCTTCTCTTTGTATCTTCCTTTATCTTTTTCTCTGATTATTTACACACACATTTTATACGAACTCACACAAAAATACATATGCATATACAATGTATTCCTATTTATGTAAGATATGGAAGAGACAAATAAGACAACTAAAATTTGCCTGCTGAAAACAAATTTACCCATGAAACAGAAAAAAAAAAAACACAGCAAATCCAAAGGGTTACAGTTACTTTTGGGATAAGATAATTTCAAAGTTTACTTTCAAATATTTAAAGTTGACAGCTCATGTAAAATAAAGGAAAAGTGCAAATGAGCTCATTTATATCGATGTGTCCCTTATTACTCATCACTAACAATCCATCTACTCACAGTTGTGCAACGGCTTACTATGCAATCAACGAATGCGTGATCCGGCGCGTGAAAAGAGGGTAGGTTCCAAAATACTCGTCAAAAATAATCTGCCAGAAATCTGAATGCATTCACACGTGTCACGTTTATTGGTACCCCGGGACCTGTGATATTCGAAACGTGTCAGCAATTTCAATTTAAAGACCAATTCCCACGAAACAAAGATGGGGAAATTAAGAGAACCACGCAGCATATATTTCCTATTTGAACGCTATGTATGTTTCGCTGCATTAACCCTTACTGTGCAATAAGTGACATGTGCACAAATTTCACACATCAACCAAAAGACAAAAACTAAACGTGGCATACAAAGTGTAAAAGAGAACGCATTTGAGGGATGCATATACTCTTCTAGCTATTCCTAGAAAAGGCAAGTGTAAAGTCTTGAAAAATTAATAAAAAGTGAGTTTTGTAGGGATACTTTCCTCAATTCATAAAAAAAGATTGTGTTACGGCGTATAGTGTTCGGATCCATTTCGGCTGTCTTCAATGTTTTTTGTTATGTATTGATTCTGGGTTTGTCTACCTGTAAGATGGACGATGGAAAGTAAATGAGAACCTTATAGGCGATATGGAACTGGACGAGAAAAAGCAGACAGTCCGGAGCTAACAGTTTGTAACGAACGAGTTATACGTTACCATAGACAAGACTTGAAGCACAGGAAAAAAAAAAACAACAACAAACAAACAGGCAAATTGCAATATAAACAGTAGAAAAAGAAAACGGGAACGAGGAACTGACCGATAATGGAGGCAGTTTCCATTTTGTCTATAAATATGGAATGGAAACAACAATGATTGATGCAGAGATGAGGGAGTCGTAGGGGTTTTCCCTTCGATGGTAGCGTATTATACTACCCCAAAGAAATGAGGTCTATAGTCATGTCACCAGAGTGTCCTGTAACAAAGATTAGAATAACATAAAGAAACAGAACGAGGGCGAAGAGGAAACACAGGATATATTTAGAGAGAGAGAGAGGGAAAGAGGAAGAGAGAGAGAGGTATATATTTATACATATATGTGAAGAGTTTGTTTGCAAAAACCGATCAGTCCATTTTTGAAGATTTTGAAGTACGGTCTCTGTCGTTAAGTGCAAAATAATACCTTTTAAATGATATATTGGTCACTACATACAAACTAAGGTACATTTTCGAAGTTATGGTCAAAAGAAGCAAACATTTTCTTATTATTCTCTTTGTTTTTCTCGACCTTTAATCACAATTATCTCCATTTGGCAAATATGGACTTGTCGGTTTTTGCAAACAAACTCTTCATGTATTTCCTTAAAATTCTCTTTCATGGTTAAACGGACTCGTTTCACCCCCACCCCCCCCCCCATTTTCTCCTTTGTTTGTATTCATCTCATTCTCTGTTATATTCATGTCATTCTCTCTCGCTGTTGCTTCAGAACACATATTCCGCTTCCTTTAGATATTTATATCAGTAGAATATATTGGATTATGAACATCGATCAAGAACGCCAAATATATGCTTAATGTATTTTAACATTAGTTCGCCTGAGGCATGGACAAAAATAGATAGCTTGCTATTGCTATTTGAAGTTGAATATTAGGCCCCTTTCCACCTACACATTGAATTATTGTGGCTGCATAATTACAGAGTCGCACATAGTAAATTCAATCCGAAGCCACCGCTGGAAACAAGCATGACATGTTTGGCATATTGCTGTATCATTCGTATAAGATTGAAGTTTCATGAATGAATATCCGTTTTGTTTTTGTTTTTCGAACGTGTACATTAATTTGCAGAAAATTGCATTGTGCTGTTTATGCATTTGTCGATGTTTGGATTGAACTTCTGTATTTTACTTTCTATGTTTAAGTTCGTATCACACCGAGCTCGGACTAAACTAATAAAATGTAGGGATACTTCAGTTGACGATTAGACTTCGCCATAATGAAAGATTCGTATATTCTATGTCTACGAATATACACTTTCTGTTTCATTTTCAGTATCTCTTCCTATCCTGCTAGTACCTCCGTGCAGCTCATTCTCTCTCTCTCTCTCTCTCTCTCTCTCTCTCTCTCTCTCTCTATCTATCTATCTATCTATCTATCTATCTCTCTCATCCTCACTACGAAGATTTCTTTTCCTCTCTATCTCTCATTTTCTTCTCCCAGTCTCTCTCTCTCTCTCTTTCCCTCCCTTTATCCCTATATGTTGCCTTTCATGTACTCCTGAGGCCATGTCAATGACCATGTTGAATGCTGTAGCTATTATAACTTTACCTTTACCCTGTAATGTTGTATGGACTGCACACTAATTAATCAAAAAATGTTTATCCTTTCCCTTAAACAGCGCACAGGTGTAACACTTGTAATAAGAAATTCATGATTAGGCAGAAAATTTCGACATAAGCAGAATTAACAAAATTAATGGTACAGAAAGTAAATGAAGAGTTTGTTTGCAAAAACCGATAAGTCCATATTTGCCAAATGGAGATATTTGCGATTAAAGGTCAAGAAAAATAAAGAGAATAATAAGAATTTTTTTGCTTCTTTTGACCATAACTTCAAAAATATACCTTTATATGTAGTGACCAATAGATCATTTAAAAGGTATTATTTTGTACTTTATGACAGAGATCGTACTTCAAAATCTTCAAAAATGGACTTATCGGTTTTTGCAAACAAACCCTTCAAATACTATATGATTTTGTTTCCATAATCATCAAAGGAGATAGAGATTGCATCAACATGCTACGGCTTTCTTGTTTTTCAACCACCAATGAAGGTCACATGTCCAGTTATAAAACAAATAGCTCCCCATGTGTCTGGAAAGCGTCCGCCGTTGATTGATTTCTATCACCCCCATTCGCGCAAACATGACGCATCACGCGTCATTAGCAGAGGCCACCGGCTGTCCACAGGCCGCATAATAACCATCCACGTTTCTTGCAAGTGTGAGCATTCCCCCTCTCTCTTACATAAATGATTCTGTCCATTTTTATAACTGTTGCTATTTTTTCTCTCTCTCTTCTTTCACTTCTTGTTCCTTCACTTATTCATTTGACAACATTTCAACTTCCGTATTACAGATGTCAATTAACCAAACTTTATTTAGTCACGTATTCATCTCCATATCTGTCTGTTTGCCTGTCTGTAGATCTGTCTCTCTGTCCGTCTCTCTTTATCTCTTGTTCCTCTTTGTCCTGTCTTCCCATTCCATTTCCCTAATGTGTTTGCCTTTCCAGTTGTGTTTCCTAATTTTTCGACGTCTTGTTTTCAAAAACGCATGGCATATTATTATTTTACTTCTTTTTCTATCTACATTCCGTCCTACGCTAGAGTTTCCATGGACAACGATTATCTTTTGCTTTGCTTTGCTTCTTTAAAATGTTTGAAGACTTCTGTGGCGGTAGAACGTTGAGTGTTAGAAGGCTTGACGGTGCACCGCGTATTCTTTCTTAGGTGCGGATGTGGCCCTGAAAAGGGCCTACCTAGTCCCTACCCAGTTGCTTCTTTATATATAGATATATATATATATTTTTTTTTTTTTTTGAGATGATGATATGCAGGCAATGTTTCTCGGTCTGAAAGAGTCAGCACACAGAAGGAGATAGCACACACCATTTCCCTGTATGTATTTACACTCTATGCATGCTTTCTTCACAAAAGTCGTCCTTTACAATCACAGAGCTTGCTAGAAGCTTGAAGAACTTGTGAGAAGCTCTTACTATAGAGGAATTGTATGCATTCCTGCCTTTGAACCGTAATTAGAAGGAGCAGGTGATATAATATACTGGTCCGTTACAAGGCCGTAAGAAAAGAAACAGCCATGAATTTGACACATTAGAGAAACGGGCTTCTGAGGAGAGTCTGTTACCAGAACTCACGTCAGGAGACGAGTTGTACCTCTGTGAGCCTGACCTACGAAATGTTATGGGTCAATACCGTGTTTCTTGAAATACTAGTAAATCACAGATATCAAAAACTTTGCGAGTAGGCGACATGGAAATTCTATTCGTATACTCTTGTTTTACGAAAGGGCTATGCATAAAAGACAAAAAATGGCATTACAACTTGAGTGGACGTTACGAGATTCAAGGAGAAAAAAAGACAACAAGCGTGAATAAGAAAGACAATTAAAGGATGCTAGAGCTAATTGGCCTAAAAGCAAATGCAAGACAATGCTAAATGTTACGGAACGATTGAAACTAAGAAGCACATAATGAAGTAAATAAGGAATGTGCCCACGGGTCACTCAGAATATGTCTGTATGGTAATTCACAATCGTTAGCCACGCACCTGCTGCTGCGCAATGAAAACACATTTGAGAGTATCGATACATCCGAGTCTGCGCAGTAGGTCCTGACCAATCCGTTGAATGTCTCCAGAACGTTGCACGTGTAGGTGAGCAGCCGCGAGTCATTTCATCGGGTGATAATAATCAGTGCATTAAACATGAAATTGTAGAAAATTGATTGAATTTGCTTCCCGGTGCCATAGCAACGACGGTGCGATTGCTTCCGTTTCTGACAATTTACCGCTTTCGGCCACCATTTCTCTTTATTCCCCCCCCCCCCCCTCGCTTGTCTGACGTGTCGTTTCCTTTTTAGGTCTGTGAATGTTGCCGGTGATTGGGTTGATGCTGTCGAAGTCGACCAGCACACACGTGCCTTCGATGAAGCGTCTTGGAAATATCTTAGTGAGGTAAAACAGCTCTTGCTCGAACATTCAGCATGTATACAGTATCTGTACCTTAGCTAGCTGTGTGCCCAAAGACTTTGGACAGTGTTTACAATGCTATGGGGTTGTCTGTGCCAATCAACACTCAGAGCACGCAAACGGTTAACTGCGATAGTCCATGTGGGAAGGGAATCATTGCTTGAGTACAAAATAATCGAAATAATGAGTATAATGTTCTGATCATTATCGACGATCGCAGAACCGATGTTCCAAAGAATGTCACAAGGGAGGCAGAATGGAAACCTAGCTGTCACCATGGAGGTACAGGGGTAACATTTTTATTATGTTCTTGGAGAATGAAGAACTGTGAACATTTTATCGCACTTACAGAAATATCGACAAATTTGTGCGGATGTGCGTGCATGGGTGCAAAAATAGCTTTTGGTTTAATCAATTGATCATCACAGAAAAGTTACCGGAAACCACACCAAAACGATTGTCACCCTCAAGATGTATGAATTGCCCCCTTTCTCCATCTAAATTGTCAATCTTTCCTGTCTGTCTCGCTTTCTCCTCCTACATTCTTGTTCTCGCCATGATTTGCCTTTCCTGGGGGAGAAAGAAAGCAAATGAATCTAGACATGATTTCAAATGCATCGTACAGCCGTATATCACCGGATTGTATCGTTTCAGGCAAACTTGTCCCTAGTCGCCGGTATCTCAAAGCTGGCCACCACTGGTTAATAAGTAAACACACGCCTATACCCCCTCCCCCCCCCCCCATGTCCCATCTGCTACAGCCAAACACTTGCCCCCATGTCACAGTTACAGTCCAAACGTGTGTCTACTAAGCAGTATGTACAGTCCAGAATTGTCCATATGACAAGTGAGTACATATCATACGACTGTCCCTGTTTTTGCTATGCAGTACGTGCGTGTGTGAAGCACTTAATGACATGCAGATACGGAAGTGTACGCGCATCATCACTACTGTTTTATCGCAAGTCCCGTATCGATCGCTCCGGTCGCGCGTGAGTGCTACGTTGTGACAGCATCCGACGTGTATCGTAACTCCGATACGTGATCAGCCTCGTAGCGGTCAACGGATCGATGATGACCGTGGAAGGACATGTAATCGTAGATCTCCATCAAAAAAAAAAAAAGGTGAGTGCGTGCGTGAGAAAGAAGTGGAGCAGGTTTCTACTTTGGCGGGGCTTTGATATGTATATAGAAAGAAAAGATGAAGCAGAACGCGGAAGAAAAGAAGACATTAGAGTAAGAGATATAGAAGAAAAGAAAAATTAATGTTCAGTACACAAGGACAAAAATGGCTTGGGAAAAGAGCGAGAAAGAAGCGATACACAAACAGGAACAGAAGCAGGATACATGGTACGGACACAAAGGAGGTTGGCAAGAGAGAAGAGAAAGACATAAATAATAAAAGAAGAGAAAGAAATGGATGTATTCATTTGAGAGATAAGAAGAGTGAGAGAGGGGTATAAAAATCATACAATAAAAGAGAAAGACAAGTATCCTTCTAAGAGCTAAAAGAGGAGATAGAGAGAGAGTCTCTGCCAATAGAGGGGAGGATGAATTGGAAGAAAACGGATAAATCTTGAGATAGGGAGGGTTAGCATTTGGGAGAGAGAGAGAGAGAGAGAGAGAGAGAGAGAGAGAGAGATGGGTAGTGGAGGTATATTAAGGAAATCTACCTGCGGCTACTTCGAAAATGTTCCCTCCACGAGACTCATGAATATTCGTGCTGCGCTGGATTGATTTTGATACAAAGCGGTGCAGTGGGAACATGATCCATCAGCCTTACCTGTGAGTTTTCCCCCCGTCCCTCCCCCTTCTCTCCCCTGTCAACCCCCCCCCCCCTCCCCTTCACTCCCCTCCCTTATATACGACAACTGCTAGACAATCTTGAATAAGGATAAATCTGTTTGGGATTCCCTGGGTAGCCGTCGTCTTATACGCTCGAAGAATGATACGAAAATAAACTTCTCTTCAACTATATCTGCACTGTTGGATATAATAATGTATTCTGTCGGGAGGACAACAACAGACAATTCAACATAGGAAAACACGCCTTTCAAGAAGTGATACTTTGAGAGATATACCGCTGAATCATTGAAAATATGATTAAAGGGATAATATAATATTGGTTGAGGTGAGGCTTGAGCTTGTAACTTTTTGTGAGATACTAAAAATCCACTTGTGAATCGTTACAAAGCAAACAATATTCTAAGAATAATAAAAAGTTTATTTGATAAAAATTGGTTTTGGAATGACTGAGATATCCAAAAGCAGGGTAAAGCAAAATAATCCAAATAAAAGGTGGGTACCTGCTTTTATTATGATTTCTTTGTTCCTTGTCCCTACTTTGGATAAATCAGCCATTCAAAACCAATTTTAATCAAATAAACTTTGAATCCCTGTTGATAGAATTACGTGATCTTTCATATTTTATGAAAAGTTTCTCATTAACTCACAAAATGTAGGAAACATGAAGCCCCATCTTCACCAAAGCTATACAATTCCTTTAAAGGGGAACAATAACTATGGAGGTAAAATGTACTTTCAATTTTTCCTTTAATTCCTAGTTACCTTTTACGACATTTAACAAGACATGTTATTATTGCTTTACCATTTATCTCCCAACGACTTCTAACATTGTATACAAAGAAACGTATGGTGACCCCACGTTTGCCATTGGCAGTTGTTGCTCTTGTTATTCTATATGTGTGTTTTTTTGTTCTTTTTTAGTTTTTATTTTATTTTACTTTTTTGGGAGGGGGAGCGGGGAAGAGGAATTGGGGAGGGGGAGGGGGGAGGGGGGCTCCTGGTCGGGAAATGGCAAATGAACTTTTGACAGCTACCTTGCTTATTTCATATCGCTGTTGGGACTCACGCGCGCGAACAAGAAAAGAGAAAGAAAAGAAAAAAGAACACTTTATCATGTTGTAACATTTTCAGTTTTACTGTGGGTCGGTAACCGCAATAGCCCTTGGGTATTTTGAGATATGAATTAAAACATGCCTTTGGGAATTTCGAAGGCTTGCAGACAGGAAGCGCACACAATCCTCACAAAGAGATACATACAGCTGTATGGAAACAGCGTAAACTAGCTTAAGTGCTAGAAGCATTCACAGACCCCGAAGGCAATGACTAAAAACAGCAATAATTTCCCACGACACTATATGGTTCAAATCCACCGGCGCACAAACATGTACAAACAGGCTTATTCATTCGCTTTCGTGCACTAAGTACCGTAGTTATCACACGAAGATGGTTGAAACAACAATTATTATGTATGAAAGAATCCGCAACAGACGATGCTAGATAGAAAAGAACAAAAAAGGTGTTGTTTTGCACAGTCAATTCGTTTTCTATTTTTATATCTCTGTTTTGCCAAGGCATACGCTGCTTGTAGTCATATTTTTTGCAACCTAAGTTTGCCAGCTTTATTTTCCAACTTACATATTATATAACATATGTATATATGTATATATATATATATATATATATATATATATATATATATATATATATAAACAAACTGCCAATGCATTTTAGCAAATAAAATAATTATCTTTTGTTTTGATACCGTCATTGTCAAGACTCCTGAGAAGGCGTAGGAATCTCTTTCTCTTTCAAATGATGACGTTGATGTAAGAAACTTTTTTTTTCAACAAATGTTCGGCTTTGTTTTGTTTTTCTGCTCTCTAGTTCCCCCCCCCTTTTTTTTACGAAATTAACAATCTAGTGTTGATTGAGATGAGGGCAATTAATTTGCTTTTAAACTTTGTATTTCCTAAATAACTGAAGTGTTGTTTAAGACTAATATGATGGCTTATCCAATGCGCCTGATGTCATTTTCTTCGTACTTAACCGGACGCGAAGCGATGTTCTTCTTTCTGAATGTTGTTTTATATATGATTTTTTTTTTCTTTCTCTCACTCATCTTCTAACAGGCTCGTCTAAATATATGGTTTCTTGGAGATATGTTTTCGTTCTATGGCGGATAAAGGTAGATATATAATATATATATATATATATATATATACATATATATATTAAAGTATATAATACACACACACACACACACACACACACACACATATATATATATATACATATGAAGAGTTTGTTTGCAAAAACCGATAAGTCCATTTTTGAAGATTTTGAAGTACGGTTCCTGTCATAAAGTACAAAATAATACCTTTAAAATTATATATTTATCACTACATATAAAGGTACATTTTTGAAGTTATGGTCAAAAGAAGCAAAAACTTTCTTATTATTCTCTTTATTTTTCGTGACCTTTAATCGCAAATATCTCCATTTGGCAAATATGGACTTATCGGTTTTTGCAAACAAACTCTTCATATATATATATTAAAGTATATAATACACACACACACACACACACACACACATATATGTATATATATATATATATATATATATATATGTATATATATATATGTATATATATATATATATATATATATATATATCATACACAAATATCCATGGCCATGTTGTTATTGTTTGTCCCACTTACAATTCAGCCATCCTGACTTATCTTTCGTTAAAATGAAGGTCGCTAATACTTTGCACTCAATTAGTACTGCAGCACACACATCAACGTATATATATATATATATATATATATAGAGGGAGGGAGGGAGGGAGAGTCTTTATAATGGCGCAAAAAAAAAACACAGAATCGCGATGATATTGTGCTGTCCTTGTATAAACAAGTTGATTTACGCCCTCTATTCACTCATCAAATCAGCTATCTACATAATATTTTTCCCTATAAAACAAGATATGTTTGCCAATCGAATTCCGGCCGTAATTTCCTCCCCCAGCATAAGTACAAAATAGAATGACAAAATTAATTTGTAATTTGGCTATTTTCACGTGCATTAATTTCAGCAATCAGACCCAAATCCAACACAACGTTTCATTTCAAATCCCTGGTTTAGATGAAGCCCACCCCCCCCCCCCACACACACACACACAAGCAAATGCAAAAGCAAGGAATACACGTACTTTCTTTTTGCATACCAACATGACTTCGTTGCTTGTTGTGACATCGCGTATAAAGTAATGCGTGCTTGACATTAACGTATTAATGTTTGCTTATAATCAATAACATTACATGCCAAAAACCGTCATCATTTCACCACATTATCATCTTCATCAGATCGTTCGTAAGCTGTTCAGTTTATTTACGATGCGTCTACACTGGTTTCAGTCCCAAAAGTGGGCCGCAAATTTGCAAACGGTTGATTGGTTCTTTCCACGTTAAAGTTTTGGCGTCGGGCCAAGTAAACAAAATTGTAAAATGCGCGCACAGCCCGCCCTCCCCCACTCCCCCCCCCCCTCTCTCTCTCTATCTATCTCTTCCTCATTTCTCTTTCTATTCATGACTTTAAAGGGATGATGTAGTATTGGTGGAGATGAAAATTGGGTTTTTAACTTTTTGCGAGTTACCAAGAACACACTTATGATTATACTACACAATATACCATTTTAAGAGAAATTCAAAGTTTATTTGATGAAAGTCGGGTTTGGAATGACTGAAACATCCAAAAACAAAGTAAAACAAGGCGATCGTAATAAAGTGTGGGTCCCAAACTTTATTAGAATCACTCTTTTTTTTTTATATCTCAGCCATTTCAAAACCAATTTTCATTGAATAAACATTGAATTCCTCATAAAATTACATGCTCTTTCATATTTCATAAGAGGTTTCTCATTATCTCTCCAAATAATGTTAGAAACCTGAAATTAGGTCTCAACCACAACTATACGATCCCTTTAACAAGGGTTGCCTAGTCGGTTCGATCGGAATCTTTATTGGGCAATACCAGCATTGATCCTATGTAAGCAGGCGTCGCTGTTCCCACCATTCCAACTGGTACGAGAATCGATCCTATAGAATACTCATTGCTACTAAATACATGTCAGTATTCCTGTGTGGCCGTTAAGCCTACGGTAAATTCTCAGGCCATGCACATAGCGCTAGAAAATATCGCATGTTCGTGTTAATAGTATATGTGTGTGTGTGTGTGTGTGTGTGTGTGTGTGTGTGTGTGTGTGTGCGCGTGTGTGTCTGTCTGTCTGTTTGTGTGCGTGTGTGTGTGTATCTGTCTGTCTGTTTGTGTGCGTGTGTGTGTGTGTGTGTGTTCGAAATACTTGTATATCAGAAGGTACACTGCATTAGGTCTTATAAAACACCTGTACTGTGTGAAGAGATTTTATTTATTCTTTTAGATCATTGGAAAGAAAAATCCTGCCACGTTGTAGAACATTTTGAATAAATAAAACCAAGTCAAACAGACCACATATTATTGGAAGGACAAAGTCAAATAGAAAAAAAAGAAATGAGTGTTGCTTGTTGCTGACTAAACACTTTTTAATTCTTTTTTGCTTCTTTGAAATTCCTGCAAATGAAAGTAAGTTGCATAGTTTTCAACCTTCTGCAGAAAATTGCACCACAGCATCATGACTGTTTATCAAAATAGATTTGTTTCAACAATTTAACACATTAAAATCCATGTACATTGTAATAATTATTTGTGTAAATGATTAAGGAAATTGTAAATCGTCTTCTTTGTAAACTTTCTACTGAATTTCGAAAGATTTACTCCTGCTGATTGAAAATATAACTTCCGGATAACTACGTGTTACAGCAAGGCAAAAATCCATTAAAAGTTATATCGTTACTTTGGCTAAATGCCAAGTTCGCACTTTTTTTTTATTATGTCCCTACTCCAAATGTTTCAAAATGCCGTGTCAGAAAATACTGCCTGTACTAAAGTCGAAAGCTATGCAGCAAGCAAACAAGCAAGCAAGCTGATGAATAATGCCAACGCTCGTTGATGCTCTAGAGTCATAAAGAATTAAATCGACCGTTTATTGCCACTTCACCTAGATGCAAGCACCCCCGTGGTTGAATTTTAATAAACTAAAAGAGGCGCATGCCATAAACGTCAATAAGGAACCGAAGTGCTCCCCTAAATCTGCATTAGTGCGTTTTTACACTGCATTGCCTCCTGTAATACGAATGTAAGCATTGTTCACCAACCACACACACGCACGTACACGTGCATACACATGTACACGAACACACAAACGCACAAACACATAAACTCACCATCATCATCATTTCAATAATTGCATGAGAGTTTCCATCGTCATACGAAATCACAGTAATGTGTAATAGCAGCTTGGTGCGCGTTAAATGAATAAAATTGTCACGTCATGTATGCCCAATGTTGGTCATATTGCTACTTGCAATGTTCTCCCAGAGTGAATTATCACCGCGACTGCAGGGCAGGCAAATCGTTATACTTTCCCTTGCTTTCGATTATCCGTTCACTTTCTCCTCCTCCAGCCTCCTCTCTCTCTCTCTCTCTCTCTCTCTCCCTCTCTCTCTTTCTCTTCCTCTTTCTTATTACAGTTCGACCTCGATTATCCGGCCATGTCGGGACCGGCGCTAATCCGGATAAGCGAATTGGCCGGATATGGGAGACACAATGTTAATGTATATAGCTGCCGTCCAAGCTGCCGTCCCAGTGCACTGGCAACTAGGCAGGTAGGGTACCCCGCAACGGTGGTTTAATTTATGCTAACCTGCGCAAAATTTTAGTCCCTTCTTCACAAATATAAAGTATATCTTTATGTGAAAATCATACATGTTTTACATCATTAGCTATGAGAAAGCTATCATGCACATCTTATGAAATTAGTGAAATAGATCCATGAAAGTCACTGTTTTTTCTCAATTTTTGGATGAAAACAAAACAAAAAATCCTTCACTGCTTGAACGCGTCCGGATAATAGAGATTTCCGGATAAAAGGAGGCCGGAAAATCGAGGTCAAACTTTATCTACTATGCTTGTCCACCTGTTCCCATTTATTTGTTTGTATCTGCGTGTAATGGGTAGTTTTGGTACGTTACCTTTGTTTTTCTAAGTAAATTATTATTTATGATTTTATCTGATATGATGATTTGAAATCATGAAATTGTGTTTCTAGCAACTGTGCAATTAATGCTCTTTTTTTTTTATATATTCGGGAACCATGTAGGGGACCTCTGCAAAACAGCGCTGTAATTATCACTACATTGAGCACAAGTTGGATCATCCTTTGTCAGCTGTCTATATCATTTCTTTGTTTATATCTTTCTTTTGATGGAAAATAATATACACCACCAAACAATGCAACGATGAGGACATAATGATCTATTTAAAACGTACACATAACACACACACACACACGCAAACACACGCACACACACACACACACACATTACCACTGCTATCATCGTCATCATCGTTAGCATCACCATTACATACACCATCATTAGACGATGTTAGAATTAACATATCACAGCCATATCTCTCTTCCTTTATCTTTGTATTCATATATCTATTTTTATTTGCTATTGTATTTATTTATCTATTTTATTTATCTATCTACCTACTTATTCATTTTATCTATCTACACATCTGCCCATTTTCAATACTGTTGGACTGTACAGGTCCCTCTCAGTCTCTCTCCATATTAGAAAGGTACATCGGTTAATCTCTGTCTGTGTTTTAAACCATCTGTAGAATGCCCCTTCAGCGAATCTCCGCCGGAAATGTTCTTGACACACGGCTGTCGAGTTTCCTGTAGCGTTTAGCCGTGTCCTCGACGAACCAACGTGAAGATGGCCCCTTGGTCTGCCTTATCCTTGATTCGAGGGACACGTGCATACGAACATACATTTGTGCTAACATGAATACACTCATACATGCAGACTGCGCATACAAAAAAAAAATACTGCATGTACACACACACACACACACACGCACACACACACACACACACACATATATATATATGTATATATATATATATATATATATATATATATATATATATATATATATTATATATAGATATACATATATATATGTGTGTGTGTGTGTGTGTTTGAACTCAAAGCAGATTAAGCGCCGTATTCATTCTTAGTCATTTTGAATTAATTTCATCATCAGATAAAGTAAAACCTTTCAAGTGCTTTCTTTACTTGTTATGTTTAAGAAACTCTCATATTTTCTTACTATTTTATTGACTTCTCTTACCAGCTGTTATAGCAAACATTCACAAATTAAAAAGAATTAGTTAAGTCATTTTGTGACAGGCAATATTTTAAACAACCACAACAACTGAACTATTCATTGCACTCCCCTCTCAGTTAATCGGTTGCGCAGCTGCCTCGTGTGTTTCCTGTCATACATGTGGCTTGCTATACTCATTACAAAAACAGAACAGTTATACTTCCACAAAAAAATATCAACAACAAAAGCTAATATATACATACACAACATAAACAAAATATGTTGTCCAAAACCATCGTGTACGTTCATTTCAATAGCCTATAGCTATACGGACACATTCAGGAAGAAAAAGAATATTGAAAATACACAGATGGGGGAAAAAATAAAACATGAGATTGCATTCATTCAAGTCTTTTCGTCATGTAATGAGTTGGGGAGGTAGTTATTGGATTCATCAGAACGGATAATCGTGGCGTGGCTTCGAGACGAAATTGATTCGTGGAGGACTCATGCATATTTGATGGTCCTTTAATATCACACCGGGAGATCGCAACGTCACCGACAGTCGAGGGGGCAGCAAAGGGGGATCGGTTTCGTTTTACCTGATGGTGGTGATTTCGACCAATAAAGACGAAGTGATAAACGAGTGAAGATTCATATATTAATTCGGGCCCAAGGTTACCATTATGAAAATGTTTGCAACGGTAGAAATAATGTCAGATACATACTTAGATCTGAAAAAAAAAGCAAGTGCATGAAATTGTTTGTAAATAGAATTTAGTGTAATAATGCACACACGCACACACACTCGGTTACATGGGATGACGCTTTGGGGTTAAAAAGTTGGTACTTGGGTATACAAACATGATTATAAGCACACAAAAAATACACTTCTTGTGAAATATATTGCGTGATTGAGTAGCGAGGACAAGTCGAGATGATCTACATTTCTTTAAAAGATAACTTATATGAAGCTTTTACCGTAAGCGTTTGTCAGTATTTATTCCGCTGCATTAGCAGAATTTCCTTTATTCTTAGTTGTTCCATTTGGATCGGATTTTTTAAGCAATCTGGAAGCTTGAAACAAACATATCATTATTATGGCAGCGTGTTTATCAGCCTTCCACAGACATCCTCTTGACGGCGAAAATGCTTTCCACCTGTGGCTGTCATTGACAACACAGCTGAGAGATTGGGGATGCAAAACATCTCAATTTGATTAAAAAGTACAATTTGACTTGATGAAAATTTTAATTTTTAATGAATTCTGATTAATTTTAAAAATTGAATTGAATTGAAAGAGACGTCCCGATGATTTTCTTTTTTGTAACTTTGGGTTTGAACATCTATTATTGATCAGAGGGCAGACATAACGAAGGGCAGCAAAATACAGGTAGATAAAAATAATGAAGGTTGTCACTGAGAGGACTAGAAAAAACAGCTAGGACATAATTATGGATAGATAAATACAGATATAAAAATATGCGATAAATAGATTGATATCACAATAGTAAGGGTTTCAGTGTATTTTGAAAGCGTGCGAAAATAAAAGTGATTGATCAATCAATTAGTCAATAAATCAATCAACATGTTATGTTTATCTTAAAAGAAAGCAAAAAGGATATATTTTGTAAAGCATAAACAAGAGAACAAAGACAACGTGAAAAGAAAGGGAACATAATGAGAAAGAGAGAGAGAGAGAGAGAGATGTGGTAGTATCGTGAAAGATAACAAAATGAATTCTAGCAAGGACAGTCAAGAGGCTCTTAGGAAAGGGCGTCTGGTTCGACAACCGGCGTAGCGTCATCGACGAGGTCGGAAAAAACCCCGGTGACTCGAGTGCTTTCATCGGAACGTCGAGATTAATCTCGAGATAATGATGTACGCTCTTATATTTTGATCGATTGGGAGGCGCGCGCGGTGACGAAAATTCGATGTGGTCAGAGAGACAGAGAGAGGGGGGATTGGCGGAGAAGATGGAGGGGGTAAAAACAAGACGTGAGGCCCTCTCGGGCACGTAATGGGGCGTGCGCGAGGGATAAGTTGGTAATTGGTGCGCCTTCAATTAATTTCAATATCAGTCACTCGCCGGTTTAAAGGAGGCGGACCTGTACATTTGTTTTGTCTGTTTGCCTGTCTGTCTGTTTTCTGTGTCTTTGTTTAGATTGTGCGTGTCCAGGGTTACTGTAAGATTTAAGCTCTTTTTTTTTCAGACTTTAAGGGAAGCCATACAATGCGACTTTCTTGAGGATTTTGTCGACGCAGTATTATTTTTTTTTTCACTAGAATTCATCAAACTGTGGCCTGAGTGAGAGATTGGATACATGTCATGTGAACAATTACAAGCAAAGAGTCGATATGTAAACTTTATTGCTTTCGTTTCTTAATGAAGCGCAGAGAAGTCCTACGACCCTGTAGTGATACCATATACAAGCGACATGGTAACAGGGCAGCAATAGCAGACGTTAGTAGTTTCCTTGTCAGAGCACGAACAAATAAAAGTAGGCTCTATATAATATAGTAACGACATGTTGCCGTTTCCTATGCTGTTACTGTCACAATATCGTAAATGTTAGCACAAAGCAAAAAGCAGACGTACAATTAATTTGTGCACCGTTTATGACATAGTATGACTGTTACTCTTGTGGGACTTTTTTCCTCGAAATTCACTTTTAACATTATTACGAAGGGATTACTTTCAAACGTCTGCGTACAGGTACAATGCGCGTAAGCGCATGTCGTGTGCTGGGCGGTGTGTGTGAGGGAGGAATTATAGTTTATAAATTATTAGATTGGCGGGAATGTTAAGCGTAACCAGTTCCATGTGGGTCCGTCGCCATACATCCCACTGCCATTGTTCTGCACGGCCATTGTTCAGTAACACCTGACATTGTTCAATCGCAAGTATACACCTCATAGTCGCTTAGTTGTGTAGTATCAGGTTTTCAGTTAGACACTGTGAAATGTGTTTCATTGCGAAAACAAGGTTAAAAGATGCCAGGCCTGTAGGACCGGAAAAAAAAAAAATCACATTCTATCACGTTATGTATGGACAAAAATGCATATGGCCAACAATGTGCACCCTATTGAATCGCATCCAGCACTTTAGACAGTAGATTTTCTATGCATTGCCGGTAATTTGAGTTTCACTGCCCTGCTAATTGCGACCACAGACTATTTTTCCCCCACTAGAACTTCAATATCGTTATCGGGTCTCAATGATTGTTCCCGTTGCGGAATCTTTATTGATAGGGAAAATCAATATGGCACCATGTATATGACACGCTAGGCAGCACCAGTGAAATGCAACTCAAACACACACACACACACACACACACACAAACATGCTCACACAAAAACGCGTACCCACAAATAAACCTAATCAAATATACTGCTTTTCATCAAGATGTAAATTGATATGTTACAACATTGCTCTTCCGGGAGTACGTTCCGGAATGAGATGAAATTTGCTGAATTATATCAATTCTCTTGTCATCCATACCACTATTGCAAGCTAAGTAATTCCTGAGCTTTTGCCTGAGCAGAAATTGTATGAAAAAAAAAAAAAAAAAAACACGAAACGATGACAAAAAAAAAAACCCAACACGTTGATATTGCAAAAAGTCTATTTAGTTTGTAATTTAAAAAACGTCGGCCGCACTTTGCCTATAGCTTTGGGGAATATGACGAGTTTATTGACTTCCGTTGTTTCTCTTTAATTCCATCCAAAGAAAAAGAACTTTCGTGAGACTCTGCATATTTGATCTATTTCATATGCTTGCACTCGTTACCATGCGTTGTATTATCGGGGGCTGCATTCAATCAATATTTGATACAGGGCAGCGTTGTCATAAGAAAATAAGGTCAATTTTCAGGCACGTTTCACGCGGCTGAGCGCGCATGCGATGGTGGGACCCGGAAATTAATCTTGCTTCCCGCCATTCACGCAAAGGCGCGCGCATTTTGCGCCGCCTCTTGTCCGTGTGGCTGCCCCTTGCGTATATTTCGGGAAAACCACGCGTTGTCGCGGATACGCGCGCCGTTTCCCGCGCGGAGCAGCGAAATAGACAGGTGCTAGCGGTCGATTGCGCTTTAGTGTTCTCATTTCCGATAAGGTCCACGCAGGCCCTGCGGGAATTTTCGCGACAACTGATGGAGCATCGCGGGGTCCAGGCAAGTCAAAATGTCTGAGCAGGTGCACCCTGTGCTCCTGCAATCTCCGTTCTTGCTTCCATGATTCTTTATTACACGACGGAATGTAATCAATAATCTTTAGTGCTTGTTGATAAGGCAAACAGAGTATGCCAGAGCGATAAGACGTAGCGAAGACGTTTTCCCGGGCCCTTGCAATTGCGGGGATCGTCTAAAGTGAATATGAGCCTTTTTTTTTTTTTTGCATGAACATGAGATTGAAAATACAACTGTATGTTCTATTATACTAAGTAGTCTCTCCATGTCTTGAGGTCACAGGGACATGCAAATACAACATGTGCTATGCTCTACATAAGCGTTGTTTACTAAAACTGTTTTGATTTTTAATGACACTTTCCTTTACGAAAAGATATATAAAATATAATGTAGTATTCACATTTTCGTAGTCATTCCAAACTTTTATATTAGAATCGACTTCTTTTTAATCATACATGCCCTACCTTGCCCTATTCAAGTTATTTTTTTTTACAACAATATGGAAAACGTATTATATCATACAATGATCAAGTCGTCTTAATCCATAGTTCAACGTATTATCGTATCATCAACAATGTTTCTAATCTGTTGATCATAAAGTACATGCATGTTACGGTGACAGTTTCTTGGGAAGCAAACATATAACTTGTTTACTCAATCCGTTGAAATTAAAGTTTGAAAAAAAAATCTATAGTATGATAGATATACTGCGCAAAATGTTTGAGACGTATAATTATGTCAACAATACGGAGAATATTGCACATATTATAACACACACTTAACCACCACACTTAACCCATCAATCACTTACTGCAGGCGAGCACTTCTTCCCACTGAAAAAAAAAATGAAATGGAATGAAATAAAAATGGGGTAATATCAATAATTTTGTCGATAGAAGTATAAATTTTGGTTGAAGGTCAACCGAGACGTTCATTTCCAGTCCATTAAGCGTCGGAAAACATTTCATCTAAAGTCATAAGCGGTATGATTTAAAAGCGGGGAATCTCATTGAGCGGACATTGGGATTAAATAACGTTCTGCTCGAGCGACGGTACGCCAAGAGAAGAGAGAGAGAGGAAAAAAAAACAAAACAATCTTTCGTCGATACGCACTCAAACGTCGCTCCATCTCCTACGACGCCAGTACTTGGATTACTGGAATTAAGGTCAGTACGAAATGGATTGCAATATCAATTGTGTACACCATCCTTGCTTTTCTCTTATAAAGGTGTAATATCCTTTTAGCAGGAGGCATGTACATCTCCTTGATTGTTTGTTTCTTTATTTCATCTCTTAACATGCCTATTTCATTGATTGATGTCTACGGTTTAAAGGAATATGGTAGATTTATACTGTATAAGACATCACTACTAAAGGCGTTGTTGCATATCAATGCTGTGATTATCATTAGGCGTATTCTTTTTTTTTTTCGTATGACTCATACGTTCCTGCAAAATCGTCTGCTCGTTCTATATCCTTGTTTGGGATACGATGGGTTTCAAATCAACAATAAGTCATACACATGTTTTGTATTATGTAATGTCTATACTAATACAGATCGGATAGATCTTTCCATAGCAGACTTGCATCCTTCATAAGTCGATAAAAACACCATATTTCGAAACAATTTGAAATTGAATAAGTACCATCTACGCAAAAAAAAAAAAAAAAATGACTCGTGGACGCTAACCAAAAATAAGTGCCAATGTACATTTTAAAGGAATTGTCTTACTATCCAATAATACAGAACACATACCTACCGAGCTATCATGCCTAACAAGAATAGAAAAAAAAAGACCGAAATTTCTGAACTGAAGTCAATTTATCAAAGAAACCATAAGGAAATTGCCATTTTTCCCGAAGTTCAACTCGATATACCTTGGCGTTGCCCATACATAGTTTTAAAAAATTTGGTAGCCCTCGTATCGGAATTTTACAGGAAAAATAATAGCAAAGTGTTCAATATTTGATGATGGTAAACATTTATTAACATCAGCGAAGTCAATGAGAATGTACACTTTTGCAGTTATTCATCTATCGTTAACACGTTCTACTTTGACTAACTATGTGGTGAGTTGTATTGTTGACGTGTGTGTGTATTAGTGTGTTTGCGCGTGATCTTTGTTTTCTTAGTTGTTTTTTTTTTTAATTGCGATCATTTTCTTTTCTTTTCTTTTCCGTGGACAAGAAAATAACTAGATAGCAAAAAAGCATTAACCGTTTTTCTTTTGACATCAATGTGCAAATGCCAATACGTAGATTAAGCAACAAAGATATAGCACACACGCACACACAAATAAGTACATAGTTACACATACACATACATATGAAGGGTTTGTTTGCAAAAACCGATTAGTCCATTTTTGAAGATTTTAAAGTACGATCTCTGTCATAAAGTACAAAATAATACCTTTTAAATGATATATTGGGCACTACATATAAAGGTATATTTTTGAAGTTATGGTCAAAAGAAGCAAAATTTTTCTTATTATTCTCTTTATTTTTCATGACCTTTAATGGCAAATATCTCCATTTGACAAATATGGACTTATCGCTTTTTGCAAACAAATTCTTCATATATATATATATATATATATATATATATATATCATATATGTCATATAAGACGTGGTATACAATAACCTTGATATTGATGTGGAGTTGGAACAACGTGGGAGCTGTCCTTATACGACAGCTAATTTGGGGGAATTGGTATTTATAATACACATTGGAGTCTTGCGTAACAAACTATATTTTCTTCCACTACCATATTTTTTTTTTATATCAATGCACATATGTTTTTTTTTTTTTAACTCTAATTTAACTTTTATATTGTAATAAAAAAAAAAACTCCATGTCGCCAGTTGTTTTCCGTTTTTGTGCGTGGCTGCTTCGTGATGTCTATACAAAGAGTCCAGATAAGGACTGGCGAGAGATGGAAAAAAAATGCATTATTAACCAACCACCGCTGTGCATCCATGCGTGACGACCCCATTAATGACGTTTCCGCGCGAAGTAAGAATGAGACAGATAGATAGAGAGATAGAGTGAGAGAGAGAGAGAGAGAGAGAGCATTTTGTAATCTTCTCCGAGGGGCTTGGCAGCTTTTGGCGCCGCTCGTCCACCTTTCTCCACTCGCCCGGAATGATGGGGGAGTATACGGGCCGGTAATGAGAACACAAACAAGCGATGCGGTGGAGGGTTATCATTACCACCAGACAAAATTGTGTGAAACACATCAAATATAATATGCAGTATTACTCCTTCTATGAGAGAGAGAAAAAAAAAGTGCTTTCTCTCTCCCTCCATCACTCCCTTTCCCTGAGTACATACCTGTATATCATGCCCTATCACACTGTATCGAACGTTGTGTTTGAAATGATTAAAGCGTTTAGTTTTTGGTCATACTCTATATACGGAGTAAGAAACAAAAAAACAAATCATGAATTTTTAGTACCAGAGTGGATATTTTCTCCCTCTTCCCCTAACGATGAAAATTGTAAATATGCATATTACATTTGAAGAGTTTGTTTGCAAAAACCGATAAGTCCATATTTGTCAAATGGAGATATTTGCGATTAAAGAACAAGAAAATAAAGAGAACAATAAGAAAATGTTTGCTTCTTTTGACAAAAACTTCAGAAATATACCTTTATAACCATTACCAATATATCATTTAAAAGGTATTAGTTTGTTCTTCATGACAGAGACCGTACTTCCAAATCTTCAAAAATGGACTTATCGGTTTTTGCAAACAAACTCTTCATATATATGTATATAGTCTATATATATATATATATATATATATATATATATGTTATATATATAGATATATATATGATACCCCGATTTTGCCTGATTTTATGAACACACTATAGGGGTATTCAGACCATTAATGCTTTGAGTAAAAGGTGTTTCGCACTTGTTTGCTAGTAGACACGGCATCATATTATGTTAACCTGACATTACGTACGTGCATGTCTTAGAATCTTTACCACTGTGCAGTGTTTAATACTAGCAGCCACATTATCGTCGAGGTGACCCGCTTACTAATAATCGTCATTATCATTCCCTCGTAACGACCGTATAAGAGAGAAGTGATGGTAAAAAAAAAATGGAGGAAAGAAAGGGCGATCCATAATGACCTCAAAACCGAGATTTCTCCATTTTTTACCGATTCGTCTTTCTGTAGGGTTCCACTCTCTTGCGGCAATTACTGGCTAACACTCCCGACGGGCTGATGCTTTTATCTAATAAAACCAAGTAACAACCAGTAATGGGGGTGACAAAGTAGATTTATACCATCCAGCAGAAGGGTGTCGGACCAAGGGCGTTAAAGATGGCGTTTAAAGGGATTGATCAGCAAGAGTTGATGCATATACTCATCATGGGGAAAGTTCTCGTTTTGTGTCAGTTTCCTTCTTGTAATGCATGCATAAAATATACATATCGCGGCTTAGTTAAAAGAGGTAATATCTAATGAAGTAAGCGAGACAAGTTGATAACATTTTGAAATGTGATGAAAGAAGAGTTGCAATGTTAAAAAAAAAAATCAAATTATCGTTTAGCATTCATTTGATTGAGTTGTTCCCAATGAAATTTGAATTAATTTTGATTTCAAGATCAGTTGTTGTGATATGATTTGATATTTTCAGTTTTGACATTAATCGAAAAATGACACCGTGCGATCTTTGCACGAAGGTGTCGTGCATTCAACACAGTACTGCTTATGTCAAGTGGTTATAACCCAATAAAATGAAGTCAGTCTTATTCGCGTACTATCTATGACAAACTTCTTATTTTTTTGTTCTTAATTCTACTCTTTCTTTCCTTGGAGCTTTGAAAATAACACTGAATTCAAATTTGTGGAAGGAATAACCTTTATTATTTATTTAATGAAAAAAATTCCAAAAAAAAAATGCTTAAAATAACCCGGATAGCTTTAGTCTTATTCAGATGCGACGCCGAGCCAAACAAAACAGATCCGTTGTCTCAGCAAGTGTGGTTGATAAGCTCTCGTCTGTCTTTAATCCTTAGGCATTGATGATCGTGTCCGCCTTTAATACCTGGGATACAGTCAGACCATTATGTTATGTTACTCCCGCACGCAGTGCGCACGGGGCTGCTTCGTGCGGCTGCGTGCAGGTTCGTGCGATCTCGCACGGGAGCGTATGGCTCCGTGCGCCCCTGTACGCGCCCGTGCGTAGTCGTGCACCTCCGTGCGGATCTGCACGCCCCCGTGCAGATCCGCACGCCTGCGTGCGAATCTGTACGCCCGCGTGCGGATCCATACTCCCTCGCACGCTGTCGCACGGGCCCGTGCGAGTGTGGCGCACGGACCCGTGCAGCTCTGCCGCACGGACCCGTGCGGCTATGGGGTGCGATTTCGCACGGCCCCGTGCCGCCAGTGCTTGGTTCCCGCATGATCCCATCCAACCTCCCTGGTTCCCGCAGTGCTTACATGGTACATGTACAGTACGTGTGTGTTATCAGGGAGGTGAGTGTACCTCCCTGGTGTTATCAGGCGTGTACCGCGTGCGAGTCCATGTGCCATCCCCCCCCCCCCCCTCGGCATATGAAATGAGATGATTCCCGACAAGACTAGTGCCTACAAGGGTTGTTATTTGCGCATTTCCAGTCAGTTGGCAAGCCGAAAACCCCGTCTAGAATATCCAAGTTCTCGCACGCGTGACCTCGAGTTGACCCCGCAGAAGATGATCAGTGAATTACGTTTTCACATGATTTTTTTTTTTTTTTTTTTTTTTTTTTTTTTTTTTTTTTTTTTTGACAGGTTAAGGTTAAAACCTGAATGCAATACTGTTTAAATTTTCCACGAATGACATGAAAGGCCATCAGGCATCAACTTCGTGCATGGCTATATACCGATGTACCGGCACCGGAAATAATGGGTTCACATACTCTTCTAAAATTCTCCGACAAGTCTTCTTTTTCATCGTAGGGCACCAACGAACGTATATAGTAACATGTAAACGGAAGATTATGTAAGATGATACCTACAAGGTGTGACGTGCGTGATGATTAGATGGGTCAACAGCCAGCTGAAATCATAGGGATATCGGGATATCATGCCTTAATTTACTCTGCACGAAATCTCGAAAATATCGTACTGTCCCACATATAGAAATTGACGTTTTCTGGATGCCCTTGTTTGTGTGTTATGAGCAACCCAAGCGTAACTGACATGGTCAGTTATAAGCGTCTACTATCTGTGATATACTGTACTTGTGTCTGTCGTTGGGCATTATGTACAAGTAGCCTACTGCCTCTTTCTTGGCCACTCTCTCTCTCTCTTTTTCTCTCTCTCTTTCTTCGATTGTTTGTCTTCCCTTGATCTTGTAATTCATAATACAGTGTATGTTTATTTGGTTTGTTTTTTTCAATCCTGATGATTTCTTCGACTGGAAGTGCTGTCTGATTCTCAGTTTCTTTCTCCACGGTGAAAATCCAATCGAATTCCCATTGAAAATAATGCCACCAATCATTCAGATCACTCTCTCTCAATTCAAAGCATCCTAGGCATACACTCAAATACCAGTATACTATAACTACTAGTTATACCGTTCACTTCCGTGAACACAGTTAATTAACCGTATATCGAAATTCCGCTTACATTATCCACTCTGTTGTTGTTTTTTTGTTTTTTCTCGGTGAAAACAACATTTTGACGTAGCAAAAGAAAACTGCTGATCCCAAGGACTGGTACTATGGGAGGCCATTGTATCTATTCTTACTACATTAGTAGGCCTACATAACTAGGCAAAGAACCTTTGATACATCATTACACATACCTTTATCATTATTTAGTAAAATACCAGTACATTCTTTTTCATTATTATTATTAATAACAGAGAAAGGAGCACAATCGACGAGTTGTTTTCCTTTATAAATGTATATACATACACGTGTATCCATATATTTATTACCGGGTACATGTAGGTGTTGAAAGAACTACATTGTAGTGAAGTTTCAAGGTATCCATCAATCTTCATGGCAATGTATCATACTGTAAAAGTGGAAATTTTCGCGGTGTTGAAATTTCCGTGCATTTTGCGCAACCAGAAACTAGCGCGAAAATAAAAACACGTACTCGAATATTTTTGCTTGCCATACGTTCCTGTGCGTGATGTCTTGATTCCGCGGAGTTAGAAACATGTGAAACTCTTCTGACCCGGCCTAGTGCGAAAAATTAGTCGCGCGAAAATATCCACTTTTACAGTACACATAACAAAAATATGTACAGTATGTTACCAAAAGTAAGAGCTGTATAAGCAGTTTTTCTTACTCTTTAGCAGCATAGTCAAATGTGGTTTATACTATTTTATTCATTAATTTATTTACTCATCTATGTATTTATTTATTCATCCATTTATTTTATTCTTCTATTTATTTATTCATTCATTTATTTTTGGTGATTAATTTTTTGGTGGTGGCCTTGGTCTCAGTCTCCAGCCAAGTCACATTCAGTTCAGTTCAGTTCAGTTTTATTCACCATCAATTTACACAATAAAAAACATACACAAAGATACATAACTATATACAAAGCAAACAAAAACAAAACAGAAAACAATTAAACTTGATGGTGGGAACCCCAGGAGAAGCAGTGCTTATAAATAGGGGCCCCAGTGATGCTTAAATATTAATATACATGTAAAACAAACAGGCAAAAGAATTAATATACATTTCAAGGTTGTACATTTGGTATGGTGGGAATGGGAAAGGAAAAAAAAAAACAAAAACAAAAACAGCATGCATATATAAATACATATATATGCACAGATACCATGGAAAACAACAGCGAAAATCCAGGAGAGATGAAAGAAGAGTAGAAAACAAGGTGAGTATGATTTGAAAGGTGGGAGTATTATAAGCGATAGATGGACTATAGACAATAGACGTAATGCTCGCAAGCAATGGTTTTCATTCATGTGCGTACAAGTGTGACTAGGATGACAGTAGATTTTTTTTTTTTTTTCAGTTTTCCCTCGGAAGGAGCAAATTAAAGGACAATCTCTTAAATCGTGATAAAGTAGAACTATGCTTTATATCTTCTGGAAGAGCATTCCATAGTTTTGGGAATTTTACTTGGAATGAGTTCAGGGCTAATGTTGTGCGTACCTTTGGTTGTCGCAGTGAGTTTCTTTGACGGGTATCATACAAATGAACAGAACTATTTAATACGAATAAATCATTAAACACATTTGGTAATAATCCAGCGTGAAGCTTATACATAAAGACTAAAGAATTAAATGATATCGAATCAGTAATAGGTAATACACGAAGCTGGGAAAACAGGTTGCTCGTGTGGGCATAAATACAAGAATTAGTTATAACTCTGACTGTCTTTTTTTGGAGTATTTCTATTTTTCGAAGTTGACTTTTGTATGTATGACCCCAGATAATATTACAATAATTCAAATGTGGCATTATGATACTATTATACAATATTTTTAATACCGTTTGGGGTAAAATGTGCTTCAATCTTCTAAGAACACCAAGGCTCTTTGCTATCTTGAGTGAAGTGGCACTGATGTGAGGCCTCCAGGAAAGATATTCGTTTAATACAACACCAAGAAATCTTATATTATCCACCATTGACACAGCGTGACCTCCTATACATACATTTGGTTGGTTACATGGTATTTTTCTGTTTCTTGTTCTAAACAAAACATATTTGGTCTTATCAAGATTCAAAAATAATTTGTTACAATTAAACCACTCATATAAATTAACCAATTCTGCGTTAACTATTGTTATAAGATCATTCAGATTTTTGTGGGATACGAGAATTGTTGTGTCATCGGCAAATAATAAAAACTTGACTATATTAGAAGAAGATACAATGTCATTAATATAAACAAGAAACAAAAGGGGTCCCAGAACTGATCCCTGTGGGACACCACAACAAAGATTACCAAAACTGGATTTAACACCGTCCACCGCAATGTACTGTTTTCTATTCGTCAAGTAATTGGTGAACCAATCAAGAGCAATACCACGTACACCATAACATTCCAGTTTACGTAACAGTATGTGGTGGTCGAGGGTGTCGAACGCTTTTGAAAGATCCATAAAGACCCCAACACAATAGTTACCAGCATCTATTTCGCGAGATACTGAGTTCACCAAGTTCAGTACACCGAGTTCGGTTGAGTAGTTTTTCCTAAAGCCGAATTGTTGTGGTATCAACACGTCATTGCGAACAAGGTGACCGTGTAGTCTGGCGTAGAGTACTTTTTCAAGGAGCTTGGAAAAAATGGGTAAAATGGCAATAGGTCTGTAGTTTTCTATATTGTTTTTGTCTCCTTTCTTGAAAATGGGAACTACTTTGGCTGTTTTCAAACTATCTGGGATCGTACCTTGAGTCATGGATTGATTAAAGATAAAACAAAGAGGATCAGCAATATAATGGATACACTTCTTAATAACTTGACTGCTGATTCCGTCAGGTCCAGACGATGCTGATGATTTCATACAGCGAGCAATATCTATTATTTCGGAGACTGTTGTGGGTTTCAAAAAAAGAGAAGAGAAGGATTGTTTTGGGAGAAATTTATCAAAATTCTTACTTGTCATTGGGATATGCTGACGGATACGTTTTCCAGTATTCAAAAAGTATTTGTTAAACGCTTCGGAAATAGACTTTTTGGTGTTCAGTTTATCTTGATGATGATACATAGTTGTAGGAAGATTATTACTCTTTATGCCAAGCAGATTGTTTATGTGTCCCCACGTCTTATTCATGTCACCTTTTACAGAGATAAACTTATTGTGAAAATACTCTTTTTTTGATATTCTAATAATATTCGTCAAACTGTTTTTATACATGACATAAACCTTGCGTGTTTTATCAGTTGGGTTTCTGATATAAGTTCTATACAATCTCTGCTTCCGTTTTATTGATTTCAAAATTCCCGGAGTTATCCAAGGCTTTGACATATTCTTTATGGCAACTCGAACTAACGGAAAACACATTTCATATAAGTGACAGAATTTTTGAATAAACATATTATACGACTTGTTAACATTGTCAGTGTCATAGATATCAGACAAATCAACCGACTGGAGCCGCTGGATAAAATGATCTATCTTATTCACGGTTATTAATCTTGTCTTTGTCCATTTTTTGTTGGACATTTGGGGTTTGTTTCGGTTACTGACATGAAATATAGGAAAATGATCTGAAATATCAGAATAAATAAGACCACTTTTGTAACTTATATCAATGCAATTACAAAATATATTATCAATCAAAGTAGCTGTATGGGGCGTAATTCTTGTAGGTTTTGTAATAGAGGGAAACAAACCAAACTGAAAGAGTGATTCAAGAAAACTATTTGTTTTGTTATCTCTTTCATAATTGAGTAAGTTAATATTGAAGTCGCCCATCAAATAAAAATCTTTGTTTCCAATATTGGTATCTCTTAGGTAGTCGGAGAGAATCTGCGTGAAAGTAGAGATGTCAGTATTGGGTACTCTATAGCAACAACCTACTACAGTGGATTTATTCGTCTGGGGTATTTCAATAAACACTGAATCACAAACACTACTACTGGCTGGCATTCTAGAACAGAGTGTGAATTCCACACCGTTTCTTACATAGAGGGCCACGCCGCCACCTTGCCTGTTCGGTCTGTCAACGTGAACGAGTGTATAGCCATTGAGAGAGAAAGACTCAATTGATGTATCATTACGAAACCAGGTTTCTGAAATACCAATGACAGTAAATTTGTAGTCTACAGCAAATAAGAGTAGTTCCAATTCTTCATGGTTTCGGACAAGGCTTCTTGCATTTACGTGTAATAATGCAAAATCATCAGAAGTTGCCTTAGTTTTATGAAGGAAATCTTCACAGAACAAATAATTACAAAAATTGGAGTCATTGACACTGTCGTGGGCACTCAATGCAGCATTAAAATCATTGGTTATCGGATTAAACTTGTTCATGCTCATTGGATTCACAGAGAGGGAGCAGAATCTTTCTTCATCAACAATTTCATTTAACTTAAAATATGAGAATAATGACCATAGAAATTGATCATTACTATCGTAGTGATTAAATGGAAACAATTCAGAATTACATGTACAACAGAATGAATTATAATGTAAACAGTTCTGTTCGGAACAATATATACAAGGGTATAATGGATTCGATTTGACAATACCAGGATTTCGCTCAGCAGTGGAAAAAGGTAGTTCAAAAAACAAACATTTGTCACATATCCAATCACATGTTTCATTAAAAATGGTGAGGCTTGAGGGTGTACATTTCAAATGGCACCATGACTTACACGAGACACAGAGGAATGCGTTTTGATTGTTTCGCACGGAGGTATTACAAACGATACACGGGTATTTCGGAGGCATTTATGAAATTGAAACCAGTTGGACGAGAATATAACTACAAAATGTGTATGTACAGTTGCAAATATAGAGAGAGTGAGAGAAGTAGAAGAAGGTAGAGAGGGGAAAAGAAGTCTCAGACTTACACGTTTCCGAGTTTTTCGAGGTCGTTTACAGTGTTTATTGGTATTTTCTTGTTGTCTGTGGTTAGAACTGTGATTCGTCCGTCTTGGGTCCACGTTCTTTGTACGTTCTTGCGACGTTTTGCTTGCATCAAGAGTCGCTGCCTGTAGGAAGTCAGAGATTCGTTGATGTAGATTCCCTTCCCTTTCAGCTTCGCTTTGGACTTGTAGACGAGTTGCCTCGCGTTGTACGTGGCGAAGCGGACAATGACGGCTCTCGGTTTCGGAGGTCGACTTGTTCGCGAGTTGTCGGCTTGTTGTCGAGGTCGCTGTGTAAGTCGATGGCTGCGGTCGATGTCCTTGGGGTGGAGGTCGATGCCCAATTCAGTCTTGGCAAACTGCGAGATGACGGTGTCTGTGCTCTCGTTCTCGTTCTCGGGGAGACCATGGATGACTAAGCAGTTTCGACGACTATACTGCTCCTGGTCGTCGATATCCTCGTTGACTTCATCAAGTCTGCGATGAAGTTGTTTTAGCTGGTTGGAAAGAGCATGAACTTCTTTCTCTTGTCGTTCCATGTCCAAGCGGAGGGACTCGTATACCTGTTGAGTGACGTCCTCCAAGATGGCCTCTTTCACGGCTTGAATGAGGGCCGCCATGACAGGTTGAGAAAGGAGGGCACGCCGTATCTTTTCAGATAGGAGACAATCAAGGTCATTGTCTCTTTTGTCTGTTGACTGATTGTCCGTGGTGTCGGTTGGATGACCAGCTGAACTCCCTTCAGGACCGGTGGGAGTGGAATCTACCGCAGAGTTGCCGGGGCCAGTTGTGGTCCGATGTCGTGCTTCCTTGCCTTGTCGTGTCACAGGCATCGTCACCACTTCAAAGTTGTCACAAAATTCAGTTATTTGAACGGAGTTGGTGGTAACAGAGCTTATCCAATGTTTCTTGAGCTCGACATCGTCGACGTCAGGCTGAAAATTATTTCTCAGATGTCATTTCAGCCCCGTTGTCAGAGAGAAAACAGTAATTTTAGTGAAAACAGTAATTTTAGTGGAGCAACAAGCATGTACACTGTAAGACCCTTATGCAATTAAGGTACAACTGTCAGCGATCTTGTGAGTAGGAATGCGAGTAGGAACAGTCGGTCTCGACTACGACAGTGATGTACAGTGAACATTTAAAAAAATATATACACCGTGTATATATTCGTCTGGTGCAGCTCATGTAAAAGGCAAATGCATGTACCAGCTAGTTTGAACAATTGCAGAGCTACACTGTGTCAAGCAGATCTATGCAAATAATTTGCCATCAAGTTTTCACACTGGCAATAAACTACACTATATCATGTTACACAAACAGGATTCTGAATATTGCTTGAATATTTGTAAGTGAATAAAATAAAGCTAGAATATCACAAATGCTTTTGAGGCAATACCCTGTAAATTACAACATTGTACATGCCATCTGCACTTTTGGCAAGGTTTTACTTAATTCAGACAGAGATAACTTCAATAACAGTCCAAACTGCATAAAGGTTTGAGGGGGTACAAATGCCCTTGAGTACTCTGAAGGCAGGTATGTGTATCTACTAGTACAGTGTATTCACGTCCCCAAGGTTACACGATATACACTGTAGGCCTACATCAAATAGAGGGTCACATAAACCGACAGCTGCAAAAGAAATTTGAAGATGTGCATGACTACATATGAAGTGTATTTACTGTAAACAAAATAAAACATGTTCAAAAAATATGAACTTCATCAACAGTCCAAACAGCAAAGAATTTTTGAAGGTGTTGTCTGTAATATGAAGCATGCTTATTGGAAACAAAACGGATTAACTTTGAATACACTTCAAAACATCGATAATTACTAGAAATCAAAGGAGAAAATTTTCAGTACAATTGACCCTTATACGTGTAGCACCTGGCAAAATATTTATGTGAAGAAATCTTTCATCCCAACTTTACCATTATACTGTACACAATCTTATCTGAAATGTCCATAGGCAATCTAATCGTCCAAACATCTGTGTTAACTGAATACACATGTACTGTGAAAGTGGAAATTTTTTCGCGCAACCAGAAACTAGCGCGAAAATAAAAGCATGCAAATATTTTTGCTTGCCATATGTTTCTGTGCCTGATGTCTTGATTCCACAGATTTAAAAACACGTGCAGCTCTTCTTATCCAGCCAAATGCTAACAATATGTCGCTAGATATCCACTTTTACAGTATCAGACACATTTAAAATACATGTATACATGTATACAATGAATGTGTGTCATTTTTTCATGGACCTTATGAATAAGTGAATGATATTCGACCCCGTTACCAGTAACAACACTCGACTTGTGGAGTATTAATTAATTGGCCTACATGACTGATAAGAACAAGTTCGTTCATGCGAACATGTAGGCAGATTTGGTGGAAACTTTTTGTACACATTTGCACATATAATGTACCATCATCTGTCCAACTGCTGTGTCAGAATCTTCATTTCCTTATCCCTTCTTGACCGTTCAATTCCTTTTGGTAACAGACCTTGTGTATTTACCTGCTAAAAAACAGAATTCTTACATCTTTGAAACCTCTTCTGAAATGGGTCAGAACCCAGATATCAACAATACAAGATGAATACTCACTAAACCTCTCATAGTGCTTCATTGGTGATGTACAAACATACCTTCAGCGGCAATTAAGACATGCCCCCTGTTGAGTATTGGCTGGAAGTGCAGCTACTACTTCATATACAGTAATGTACTTGCTTTCATAACGTTTATCAAGGATATCATAGTTCCATGCATTGAATATCTGTAATGGTCGAACTTCACATTTACTACAACACCCTTTTGCTTTTCAAAGGACATAAATGTATCATCGTCTTTACTAAAAATTTGAAAAAAAAAGTAAAATAAATGTTCTCGTAAAGATGAATGAAAAATTAAGTTGATAGAACATATATGTTTTATCAATTTCATTCTTCTTGTTGTATCATACCACATATTTAGCACCTTTGTGAGGTAGATTATCGTGATCACATACTGTTCATGGCCAATGCAGGCATGGGGGCCATGGGCGCTCAGTTTTTGTGCACCATACAGAAGGTGTCAGCACTTTGGGCCCCACACTTTTTTCAACCCGGTAATAGGTACCGGTAAGTGGCACTAAGAAAAATATAGATACACCTTGATGTATGGTGGTGGTAAGGTTATGTTTTTTCTCTGAATAGCTTTTTCCTACTTGTCAGGCAAAAACACCTGGAAGTGGACTGGTAGAGATGAGCTGAGGACCTTTTTTTTTTTTTTCGCTTGTCAGCCGAAAAAACCGGAAGTGGATGGTAAGAAAAGATGTTGTGTTTTTTTTGTTGTTGTTGTTATCTTGTTGTTGGTTGTTTTTTTTTTTTTTCCTGCTTGCTAGCTCATGAAACCCAGAAGTGGGCCCCCACACTTTTTTGAAAATGCTGTGCCTGGCACGCTGTTCTAGGTTTGTCAATGAACTGACAAAGTCTCTTAATCAATGTTTCTATTCTTGTTAGAAAGTCATTAAGCGCTTGCAACAACAGTGCTCTACGGTACTTGATAAAATCTGTCAGAGATTGAATGGTGTTCATCCAGGGAAACAAAATATAGCAGTGTGCAATATGATAAGTAGATCTTCTCGTTTATGTCCTGCAGGTTATCCTGGAGGCCATAAAGAGGAGAATCATCATAAATATGCACGGTCAGGTACCGGTACTGTACTGTGGTAACCGCAGCAGCGACCCCAACACTACTGGTTACGGCGCCCCGCGCCGGGGTTAGTACTGGGGATACCTACATGCAAGTGTACAATGCAACACAGATAGAGAAAGGATTAGAAAACGCATAACAATTTTTCCAACCATTACTCAAAATTAATCATAATACGGTTAGTCAGGGCACCAGCTTGCCACGTCTACAGGTAGGACCCAGGTTTCGACACCCAGCAGATAATTCTTGTTAAATTTCATACTAAATACAAATGTCTGACTTCAACAATCAACAAAGTTATCAATCACATTTCTAGTTTTTATAAACCCTGTTTGTCACTTGTCATCCTAATCCGATGGTGGAATATTTAGGGGAAAAGCAACACAGTGTCAGCAGAAATGCTGATATCAGCCATTTTTAGGGGTTCAAAACAATATGATGCATTTTGTATGACATCGCCGTAAAATGAAATTCACCCATGACCATTATTTTACTTTAGTATCAATTTGTTTGCCATATCCTGATGTTTGATTTCTGTAATCGCCTTAAGTAATTGCATGGCTGAAATTCGTAATTAATGAGCAAACTTGTAGAAGGCGTTGGCTTTGAGAATGTGGCACCAGATTTCGACAATGAAACAACAAGTTCTTGCGCTGGTGTGATTGCTGGTTTGCGTTTACAATGCAGTGTATGCGTACTGTATGCACCATGTGTTTTATGTGTGATGCGTGCTGCATGATTGTGTCGAAAAATGATGCTGGGCGTCCAAATCTGATGCCAGCGACAGCGTGACGGAAATCGCTTAAAATTGAACAAGAGCGCATTCAAATGGGAATTTGTTTAAGGCATATCATTATTGGCCTTTAAAATAGCTCAATTTCATATCGAAATTCTCAGGTAAAACGGTGCAGTATTGATGGTAAACAAGGAAATGTGCTAAAGTGTCGAAAACTGTAACTACGACCAGCAGCCCCATACGCATCTACGCTGTGCACAGAATGGGCTGCCGGTCGCAGTTACGAAAACCGGCACCCTAGCTGTATACTAGTATATATATACAGCGGCAGCGTAATTCTGATCATTCTTTCTTAGTAAGCCTATAGGTGATCCCGGTGAGCTGTAAAATCCAATCCATTATCTCAGGGCCACCAACATTGGAAACTAGATTAGATCTACAATTGTAGTTGTACAGTTGTAGTTCAGTGTTAGACTCCCATATGCTATAATTTGGGTGTCAAAATGAGTGAGTTCAATAGAAATGTATGCAAATGAAATGAAGCTTTAACAATTAGACGTGTAAACTGAGCAGTCAGTCTGAGGATGATGAGGTGAGCTGTGAGAAAGGAACAAAATGAGCCGAGTTGAGCGAGTCTCACTCTCAGTGTGAGTGAGAGTTGCAGTTGGCATGAAATCTAACCTAGGCCTTAACTGCGACAGCCGCCACACGCAGTCGGCGGCGCGGTCTCCGGGGCTAACCTAGGCCTATGCCTACTAGTGTTTACATCTTTGTACACTGTACGGTTAATGAACAGTGCTAAAGTAATTGTCAATTAGATGTGCGGTCATGCCATCGCCACATAGATTACACATGTATGCAAATATCACACATGATGTCCCCTGTCCCCCTATTCCCACATTCTGTCCCCCTATTCCCAATACTCTGGTACTAGACCTAGTCAATTCTGATGTGGGATGAGCAGTAATTAATTTTTAGGTGTACCAGCCTGTCTGCCTTGCCTTTTTTTTTTTTTTTTTTTTTTTTTTTGAACTGACGATATGCGATACAGTGTAGATGAGGATAGACCTGGACTGAGTGGAAGCTCGACTGCTGCTACACAGCAATCTTCCAGTATCTTCGGTAAAGGTAGAGGTAAATGATCACGGGCATGGCACCACGGGCCACCACCACCATGACCACGGCCATCGTAATCGCCGGCCACGGAGTTTCATTTGACGAATGAGCAACGCTAATTTCAATGTATGGGACTACCTCCGCACAAATTACCATCATCAGCAGCAGCACGGATAACTACAATACACAGCAACAGAACGGAAGTTCCATAATTCCATTACGCTGTGGTCAGGTGGAGATTTGACTTACAACTTATTTTAAGCGGCTTTGAATTTATCTATGGACGGCATTGATGTATCAATAGGGTTCCCCATCAATAGCAAAGGGCAGATCTGATCCAGAGTCCCGTACCAGTAAACTTTATGCATGGTTTGCTATAAACGGTGCATTTGCGGTCAGTCCTAAAGTCGACCCGCCTTTTGTTTTAGACGGCACAGATTGGGGACCCTAACCCTAAACCTAACCCTATACCCTAAAGCAAAAAAAAAAAAAAAAAAAAAAAATGTTGTATTGGCGTAACCCGCCCGACCCTAAAAATTCCGCCGACCCTATGTTTTTTTATTTTTTTTTGCTATCGATATCAAGTATCTTGTTGACTGCGATCGTGATCGCAAAAAACCCGGAAGTGGAAACGGCTCTGGGGATATCGGATGTGATGTACGACTGAAAGATCACGAGAGAGATCTCGCTAGCTCTAGCGCCTCGCATAGCCTCGCTTGATCCAGGGAGGTACCACCTCCCTGCTTGATCAGTACGTCATCTGTTTCCAACACGGACGCGTACTCTATCAAGATTTATACAGTGTATACTTGCATTCAGACTGCAATGTATTGTGCATAGTTTTGCCATAGGTTTCTTGTGTGGAGAACTTACACGAATCTGTATATGTGGGACTGTAATAGAGATCGCCGTGTGCGATGAAAAGATCGTACATATGGGTCAATTTGCATCTATCTTATCTAAGTCAAAATAGTAAAATATGAAGTGAAAACATTCAGGATAATGATTTCAACATCTTTAAATTCCGTGAAGGGGTATAATTTGAGTAATATCGGCCTCATAAATGATTTGTAGAATAGATGAACACAGCACACGGTGCGGCAGTTGTAACTGTTTACTGTGAGCGCGAGTTTTACACGTAAAATGCAGGTAGCAAAAAAAAAAAAAAAAAACCGCCCGACCGACCCTATTTGAAAATCTCATGTTACGCCAATACAACCTTTTTTTTTTTTTTTTGCCTAATCCTATTCCTAACCCTGACCATCAAACCCTAACCCTAATATCCTAACCCTGGCCCTAACCCTAACCCTAACACTCAGACTCGTGTATTTCCCATAGGTAACTTATGCGCCATGCCCCAATCTGTGCCGTCTAAGGAAAAAAAAAAAAAAAAAAAAAAGCAGGCGGGACACAGAAGAAAAAAAATGCCTTCGTTCGATCATGGAGCTACTCACGGTCGATCCAACCGGTTTGACTGCATGGGGTGGTCGGTTGGACCCTCTGGAACACCCGTAGGAAGTATGTGATTCCAAATTATGGTGTTCATGAAATTTTACAGTCCACTTAGAAACGACAAGATCTTATTGTTCGAAAAAAAAGGTCTGCGCATTCTAAGACTACTACTGTACACACAACAGTGGTACCAAGTGAACCGTTTTGTTGTTGTTGTTGTTGTTTTTTTGTTTTTGTCCTTGTCGCAATCACTGGCTATGCGCCCTCACTCGGCTTAGAGCCGTTGATGTAAGAACAGAAAACTGTTGATCCCATGATCCGAAGGACTCCTTTACAAGGTTACAGCTTGTTATTCCAAAGGCTCTTTATTCCTAAAATTCGTTATTCCAAAGGTTCATTGTTCCGAATTTTATTTTCGGATTAACCAATCTTCTGAATAACGAACCTTCGGAATAACGAACAGCACCCCTTTACAATGGGAGGCCATTGTACACTTTCTCTTTGATGTGTTCTACTAATATTGCTGCATTGTTCACTCAATCCACATGTCTATGAAGGTGAACTTGTCCTTTAACTTTTGTTCCTGCTATAATGGGAGCTGCTTTTGTTCCTCGAAGCGAGAGGGTCAGCTTTTTTCTGGTGGTCAATTTCACTAATCGTCCCCGATGCTATAACACAAAAGAAGAAAACGTTTTGTTCTTGTCTATGCGTGACACGCGTACATTGAACAGCTAGAGCAGAGAAAGGACCCTTGAACTATGCCGCCAGTGAGGTGGTACCACACGCACAATGTACATTCCCCAGCTGTGTGTTCGTGTGTTGTTGTCGTCAGTGATTGTCTCCTAAGTTCGAAGAATAACTGAAGTCATTTAGACATAGTAATCGATCAGGGTAACATAATATTATGACATAAGTATAGAGAGTTGAAGATTGTAGGCCTAGTTATTTTGATATAGGCTAAGTATCAGAATAAGCCCATAGGCAGTGTTCGCACCAGCAATAAGTGTATGTACTATTAAAAATCAGCGCTGGTTTTCACCCAAAGCCGATTTGGTTCACGCTTACTATAAAACACTTGAAATAATATGTGTGTATGTACACGTTATGCATATGTATTAGTATACATGTATGTGTACATCGTCCATTGTGTTGGACTTGGAATAGCATTATAAGAAGAGGAAATCTCGAGTAAGGCATTAATTTTGTAGTTCCAGAAAAGTTTTCAATAACAAAACTTTCTAGAAGGCTGGGCGCGAATGACGGCTTTCAGAGGCGTAAACCCGCCTTCATACAATGTATCGCACAGGGCGTTCTTTTAGTGAGGGTTAGGTAATACCATTAAGATTATGTCATTTATTTATTTATTTATTCATTTATTAAGTCTTCTTTAAAAGCAGGTCAAGTAGTCCCATTCAGTGCCACAAAGGCCTGCTTTACAAGGGAGTCCTGTGTCGCTGTACATCGCAACATTACATGTGCACACACGTGGGTAAAACAAAGAACAAAACCGGCGAACACACTATAGTAAATGGGATACGGCTAAATAGCAATCGGTTTGTAAGAACATAAAACACATAGGAAAGAACATAAAACGAGCAGAGGAAAAAGATAATTCACAGTTCATACACTTTGCTAGTGCAAAGGGTTCATATCAAATGAGACTTGAGAGATTGATGTTGGCGTACACGATTCTTAAATGTTTGCAATGAGGAGGCTTTTTGAATAAAAATGGGTAACTCATTGAATAATTGTTACTTGCAGCACGTGATAGAACATTTCTTTATTCATATTCATGATTAAGTTTGGGTATATGTAATTGGCAAAAAAGGTATGAAAATATCAATATTAGTGGCAGAGTCAAGTCAAGAGAATAAGATGAGATCCAGTCTCACGAAAAGCGAACAAAGTAAAGAAGGTTTCAAAGAGAAATAATTTGCGTACATATGCCCCCCCCCCCTTTTTTTACATTTGTGCATACTGAACATTGTTATATCTGTCGAAATCATTGGTGAATTGTGTTGGCTAGGCATATCGTATTTCAAGAAGGATTCATATTCAAATGGAGTATTGTCTTGGACAAAGCGCACGTATACATTGGACTGTACATGTAACTTCTAACGGAGTGTATAAGAGAGATTCTTGTTTCCTCTCATTTTTTAGAGGGGCAATCCTGACAATTTTCTCAATTTCACATCATGTGTGTACATAAATGAACAGATCAATGTGATCCTTGAGCAGATGAACCTATACCTAGAAAAACAAAAACAAAACAAACCCTAACAAATTACACTGAACAATGTGGGTAACGTATAGACTATAGGCAGATAGGGATGTCTTCGCGCAATTCCGAAATGAGAACGCTTGTTCTGTGTATGATTATAATATGCATGAGAAAACTGAAAAACTCGGTTCCTAGCTGAAGTGTCATGTATCCAAAACTAAAAACTAAAACTGCAGTTAATGTCTGTATGCCATTACCTTATTGAATGAGCTTATGAAAGAGTGTGGAATACTGACAGACGTGAACAGCGTCATCTCTGCATAATATAATTGCAAATGCATGTGTTGCGTTGTTGTTGTGTTGGTGTTTTCTTATTCTTGTGTTACCAATTTTGACACTTTTGGGTTTGCCGTTCCGCGTTCCACTGTACAGGATTACATCGTTTTGTAGTGTGCCATAAAGCTTGTTCTTTCATTTTAAAATTTGAGAATGTGCTTGTGTGTGTGTGTGTGTGTGTGTGTGTGTGTGTGTGTGTGTGTATGTGTCTTTTTCCGACTGGAAATACAGGTCCTACACAATTATTCATCATACTTTTAAAGCTTGAAAATCATTCTCAATGATTTTAGAACGCTAAACAGTATCAACTGCTGCGCTATACCGCTATCGGGAAAATTTCCCAAGTCAGAAAATAGCGCGATATCTCGAAACATCGGGCTGATGTGAAAACGCCTAGTGTTATCTGATATATAGTTTATGAATTATTAAGAATCACGAGTGGAAGATGTTTTCTGAAACACCTAGTACAAGTTTCCAATACAGGCACGACAGGCGCACTATAGGCAGAAACCCTTGTGTGTATAGTAAAGTCTGTGTGCGCCAAGACTATTACACGCACCACTGCACTACAGCCGCTCCCAACAAGAAAGAGATAAGATACAATGCACGGTAAACATAATAATAGGCATGAATGTTTATTGATTCATTGAGCTATTAAACATTTTGAATAAGAGTGCACATTTTCCAGAACGATTGAAATCCGAAATCTTGCGTAAGCTAATTTTCAATTGAATTCATCGATCCTTGCAGGTTATAGTTGATCATGTGTCTAAGCTCCTTGATGGGCCCATTTGCAAGTATTTTGCTGACATTTTAAAAACTTCAAGTTTGCATCAATCTGTATAATGATGAAAGTACTAATAATAACCTACATACGTACGTCTGTAGGATAAGGATGTAGGCCTGTAAGGTGATCTTTGTTCGATTGTTTGATATAATACTATTTATTTTCCGCAAATCAGCATACCTAACTTACATAAGCAGTAACATATTGGAAATAAATGATTATCCAAATCAATTTAATACAGAGTCGTTTGACTTGCATAAACAATGGTAATAAAAGAAAATTAATGATTTGATTTACTATACAGTAAGCATGTCTAGGTAGCGGTGATTACAATAACAATGTAGTTAGGAAGCGGTTATGCAGAGGGCGGTCATTCCTTCCGCAATTCTCTGGGTGCTTACACGAAACAGGGAGGCGATTTCCTCTCACCTCCCTGCATGAAACGAGACCTTTTTGCCCGTCGATAAGAGGCAGACAGGTTGGTAATCCAGCAGTGTGAAGGTAGTCAAGCGGTACATTGCATCCCCTTTCCACGGTCAACTATAACATGTGCCAATGAACGATGGAAATATCGATCGGGTGCGAGGTATGAATAGAGCGTGCGCTGATGAGCCCACAGAATCTTTTGTTCTACACAAAACCAGGTACCTGAAAGAGGTGACTGGGGAAAGCGAACCCACATATCTAACTGATCTCAGCCTTGATCGCTATGTGCATGTTCGTACGAGTTCACAGCAGAACAAGCAAAAAACTAAATCAGGAAAAGGCACATAATACTGTCAAACACGCAATTTTCAAACAGAAAGAGAACAAATGCTAATAGAATTAACTCTATTTTTTTTTATTAAACCCACTTTTCTGAGCATTAAAACACAAAGAAACATGACTTTAGAATGACTTAAGAATGTCAACCGTGTTGTGAAAGCATACAGAAAATGTTGAGAAAACTAGAATTTGGGGTCATAGAGTAAACTATAATTTGGACTCATAGAGGTTGTTTGACACATGGATTAATAATGCATGCCAAGGTCCAATAAAACTATATTTCCTACATGGAAGGAAGACTAATGTGACCATGAAAAAATTCTGTTGAATGCCATTCATTTGAACTGTTTTATGTGAATGGAGTGTATACTTTACCTCCAGAATAAATCATCAAGTAACTCTTTTATGAAGAGGTTCATTGAAAGAGAGGTTGAAAATGGAGGAAAAATGTTTGTCTTAGGTAGGCCTATGTGATAATAAAGAGCAGATAATAACTGAAGTGAGAGATAGATTAGAGAAAAACGAAACAAAAAGAAATTAGAGATGGGGCGTAGAAGAGATAAAAAATGTAAAGAGATAGAGAGTAATTCAAGGAGTTAAAAGTTGGGAGACAAAAATTAGTCGCAGAGAAGTAAAAAGAAAAAAGGTTTGGTAGAAGAGAGAGAGGGTGAGAGCTTTTTAAGCTTTTATACTTTAGTCAGAGTTGCGGGTGTGTTTTACCATAGTAGGTCCATGGTTTTACCATGGACTGATTTTCTAAATTATCTCCCTGAAGCAAGCTTCGGCTCAATACATGAAATAATCATAATTAATAGCGTCAGGTGATAGGAGATTTTTCGCCCCATGAAGTACAAAGTCTTATGTAACAGATCAAACCACCACGTGGCTTTCTACTCAGGTTAACCTTTAGGTCAGGGGCGGTCAGACCATGGGTCAGGTCCTTGGGCCACCAATTTTTTTTTGAAAAGTGTCATTTACAGGTGTATCTATGTCAAGATGTTGCAGCCCATGTGTCTGTCGATGAATATACTAACTTAGTCTTGCCATTCAGCAGAAGGATGGATGAAAAGGACTGAATGAGTGCCTGAGAGTGAGTGTTGCGAGTTTGTTGAGGTTTATTTATGAGTAGATATGTCCAGCTTCCAATTCTTACTATGATAAAACTTAAAGGGAAGATAAACCCCAAGAACAATGTGGATTGAGTGAAAGCAGCAACATTAGTAGAACACATCAGTGAAAGTTTGAAGAAAATCGGACAATCGATGCAAAAGTTATGAATTTTTAAAGTTTTGGTGTTGGAACCGCTGGATGAGGAGACTACTAGAGGTTATGACGTATGAGTGGACTACAATATCAAGAAAATATAAAGAAAATACTACAAAAATCCATTCTTCATGAAAATTACAAATTCCATCAACTTGATATTGACATATGTTAAGGGTAGCAATTATTCCCCCTGCTTTCTGCAAGCGGTTGGTCTACTGCTCTTTCACAATTCTAGAAAAGTGAATTTTTGTTGAATATCCTTTATATTTTCTTTGTATTGTTGTCCACTCATACGTCATATCCTCTAGTAGTCTCCTCATCCAGCGGTTCCAACACCAAAACTTTAAAAATTCATAACTTTTGCATCGATTGTCCGATTTTTCTCAAACTTTCACTGATGTGTTCTACTAATGTTGCTGCTTTCACTCAATCCACATTGCTCTTGGGGTTTACCTTCCCTTTAATATTCTACTCATCAAAAAAAAAAAAATAGGGGGGCAGGAATTTTAATCTTTTTCATTGTTTTTGGGGGGCTACCAAATTTTTCTCTCTGTCCACCAAAAATTTGAAATTGATGATTTTGGTGGCCCTATCGGGCCCTATCGGGCCACCAAATAAGAAAAGTTAGTGTGGAGCCCTGTGTTAGGGCTCTGATCATGGAGTTACCACTGAATAAAAGATGGACGGTGGCCAGCACCTAGCGTGTTGACAAGGTCTCGTGGCTGAAGATCGAGTCTAACTCGGCACACCGAGAACTGCGAGAAAACGGATGAACGCGAGAGAGAGTGGCGTTCGGTCTCACGTTCATCCGTTGTCTCGCAGTTAGTCTCTTTCACAGCCACAAGGCCTTGCCAAAAAGGTTAATCGGTCTCGCATTCACCGGTTCTCTCGCAACTAGTCTCTTTCACAGCCACGAGGCCTTGCCAAAAGGCTAGCCAGCACCACGCACGGTAGCCTTTTGTCAAGGCCCTCTCGCTGTATGGTGTAGCGAGCCCAGCCGAGTGGGTTATAGTGGCTATTGATATCATTTAATCATGAAAGAATTTTATTTTTGCGGATAGCCTGTAGTCACCCTAATCATGACTGCAGTGCATACATCGCCGGCAGGTAAGTTGAATAAGTGGATAAGCAACCCACAAGAAGATTGGGAACATCAAGAAGAAAAAATGAAGAACAAAGAACAGGCATACACAAATATATAAAAAATAAGGACAAATGGGAAGAAAAAGACAGACGGGCTGAGTAGTCCAGTGTTATTGTTCCATTACTCATAGCAGTGGTGGATCTAGAGTAAGTGCGCACACAGAACTCAGTGCTGTGGGTGCACCGGGCGGACACCCCTCTTATTTTTGGTTAAAACAAAAGAAATAAACACGAAGGATAGATGTGTCCGGGCCCCTTTAATTTTGCAAAGGCGTGATCCCCTGTATGAAATTCCTGGATCCGCCCCTGAATAGAATTAGTATTTCGAGTGGAAATTCTCATCACGTGTAACTTTAACACTTATCCATTCATGACATTGATTGACATTAACGAACATTTTGTTTCTCTTTATAATAGTATATCAAAAGTGTTCATTAGGCAGTATGAACGTACATTAGCGAACAAAATTTGTAGTTCGAATCATGCGATTATTAAATGGTACATGTTCCCAAGAGTCAGTCCTCTATGTTTGTTTGTTTGTTTTGTTCTATGTTGTTTGTTCGTTTGTTTGTTTTTATTTTGCTTTTGGCGTCCGGACATAAGTACCGATTATTGCAGTTGAATTGCCGGACGCTGTAGATACACGTGTACGTTCACCTCCATTGTGAGGACGGTAAAGCGTGCTACCTTCTTGCGAGTACACGTAAGACGCGATAATTGATTTGTTTCTGTTTTACTCGCTTAGACTCTTATACCATGGACCCTACCGTAGGGTCCATGCTTATACTGATGTCGGACACCGAAGAACGTATTCCGAATCACTTGCCATTTCAGTGTATTAAAGGGAGAAATAAAGGTGCAGCATCTTAAGTACAGCGCTATAATTGACCAGCTTTGTGACCGACTTAAACTAAGACGCTTTTGACTTTTTTTTTTTTGCTTTGTTTCACCAACGAACCACTCACCAATGAACTTTTATAGTGATGTCGCACACCTAAGAGCGTATTCAAAATCAATGGCCCATTCAGTGTATTAGTATGACGGAGTATAAAAAGTGGAACTTCAAAGCGTTCATTGTCCAGCTAATTGTTGGCCGTCTTACACGTAAGACGCTATTGATTCTTTATCTCTGTTTTATCCACCTTTTAACAATGGACTTTTCTCGTGATCTCGCACACCTTATAAACAGCGTTTTCAAAGTCAATTGCCCTTTTACTGTATTCGAGGGACAGCGCTAATTGGCCAGCTTGTAAAAGCCAGTGTGACTAGTGTGTCATTTTCTCACCTTGTTTAAGCCAGCGTGACAAGTGTATCATTACCGGGATTTTGCTCAGCTTGTAAAAGCCATCGTGACTCGTTTATTATTTACTCAGCTTGTTTAAGCCAGCGTGACTCGTGTATCATTTTCTCAGCTTGTCGCCCAAAGTGACTCGTGTAACATTTTCTCAGCTTGTTTAAGCCAGCGTAACACGTGTATCATTTGCTCAGCTTGTAAAAACCATCGTGACTCTTTTATGATTGGCTCAGCTTGTTTAAGCCAGCGTGACTCGTGTATTATTTTCTCAGCTTGTTTAAGCCAACGTGACTCGTGTATCATTTTCTCAGCTTGTTTCAGCCAGCGTGACACGTGTATCATTTTTTTTTTCAGCTTGTAAAAGCTAACGTGACTCGTGTATAATTTTCTCAACTTGTAAAGAAAAAGCCGGCGTGACTCTTTTTTATTATCTGGAAGTCAGCGTGCCTCTTGGATTAATTTTCCTTGCTCATCGAAAAACGCAGGGCGAGTGACGTGTACTCTGTCGTTTCTATGTTATAAATATACTCTTAATATACTTAATATACTTTTATACGTGCCATGCCACGTCTGAGCGATGCCGACCGTGAGAAGGTCATACACTGGTGTATACAGTCCATCTCTGAGTCTGTTGGGTGTAAGGTCGCATGCACTGAATGTTTGATGTGTTGTGTGTGTGTGTGTGTGTGTGTGTGTGTGTGTGTGTGTGTTGAGGCAAGATGGGGGAATGCTTCATCTATGGTTAACCGGAAGGTTAACATACCGCTGAACGTTATATAAATATATATATATATATATATATATATATATATATATATATATATATATGTATATATATATATATATATATATATATATATATATATATATACATATATATATCGATACATATATATAAAGCAGTGTATACGCGTACATATATATACAATGTATATGTATATATATATATACATATACATAAAGATGAGTAACAAAATTGCAACAAAGTTGCAACAAAGTTCATGCTATATTCCCCTACGGTTTATTTCTTGACACAAATTTTCGAGCGTCTCGCCGCCCTTTCTCAAGTGTTGATACTTGAGTGCTAGAAAGGTCAAAATTTGTGTCAAAAAATAAACCATTGGTGAATACAGCATGAACTCTGTGGCAATTTTGTTAATTATCTTTTCATCTTCATTTCATTTCATGTCATTTTTATTTCATTTCCGGCCAAAGCATATAATATGACAATTTCATATAAACAAATTAAAAAAATCTTGCCAACACGTGGAGTACCTTATCAACATTGTAATATATATATATATATATATATATATATATACATATTACATCATATATCAGATGAGAGTTTCTTCACTTTGTCTCCCTTCATTAAATTTGTTGCGATCGCAACTGCTGAGCTTTATACCTTTTCCGACAGGTCATGTTTGCTAACCAGATCAGCAGGTGTAAAGCCATCTATACAAAATTTAATTTGTAGACGGAGACGAAGTGAAGAAACTCGCATTTGAACCTTCATCCCTTTAAATGAATAAATAAATAGAATAAATATATCTTATATATATATATATATATATATATATATATATATATATATACATTGTATATATATATATATATATATATATATATATATATATATATATATGTTATCATCTCTATCGAGTGAAACTTTTTTTAAAGAAAGTTAGTTTCCATCGGGCTTCGATCCCCGAGACCTTGGGATAACTAGACCGGTTTTCTTGAATAAAGAAACGATTCAATCAAAAATATATATGTTTATATAATGTATATATATATATATATATATATATATATATATATATATATATATATTTATATCTATTTATGTAAGTAACAAAGCTGCAACAAAGTTCATGCTGTATTCACCAACGGTTTATTTCTTCACACAAATTTTCTCGAGTCTCGCCGCCCTTCTCAAGTGTTGATATATCAACACTTGAGAAAGGGCGGCGAGACGCAAAATTTGTGTGAAGAAATAAACCGTTGGTGAATACAGCATGAACTTTGTTGCGGCTTTGTTACTTATCTTTTTTTTTGCCAACACGTGGACTACCTTATCAACATATATATATATATATATATATATATATATATATATATATATATATATATATACAAATATAGATATACATGTATAATGCCCGTGTTTTGTTTCAAGCACGACAGCTAACAGCGCACTTGCTCCTTTGTGAAAAGTCGTAGCCTTCTGATTCTGATCATTATCAAAGGGGCATGTTGGTCCATAAGTCATCACATGAAACGTTTTAAATCCACATATGACTTCGCTCTCTTCTATAGCAATCTAGTATAGTTGTCAGTATTTTGCCAAGATTACAAAACTTTCGAGACGGAAACTGTTGATATACAGACCTATCCTTCTGCTTCTGCTTACGACAATGTGTAAGCTCTACATATATTTCAAGGCTTTGGGGGAATATCAGAAAGGACAATGAATGTGTGCGTGTGTGTTTTTTTTTTTTTTTCAAGAGAGGAGACCCCGTGTAGATCTTTTTTTTTCCGAGGCCCCCCCCCCAAAAAAAAAAAAAAAAAAAAATTGTTGTATTGGCGTAACACACCCGACCCTACTTTCTTTGTTATTTTTTTTTTTTTGCTATCGATATCAAGTATCTTGTTGATTGCGATCACGATCGCAAAAACCCGAAAGTGGAAACGGCTCTGGGGATATCGGATGTACGAAGGAGAGATCTAGCTTGCGACTCGACTCGCATAGCCTCGCTTGATCAGTACTACAGTAGTTGTTTCCCACACGGACGCGTATTCTATCAAGATTTATACAGTGTATACTTAGCATTCAGACTGCAATGTACTATGTGTAGTATTGTGCAGCGTTTCGCCATAGGTTCTTCTGTGGAGAACTTACGCGCATCTCTATATGTGGGACTGTATAGAGATCGCCGTGTGCGATGAAAAGATCGTACACATGGGGTCAATTTGCACCTATCTTATCTAATTCAAAATAGTAAAATATGAAGTGAAAACATTCAGGATAGGGATTTCAACATCTTTAAATTCTGTGAAGGGTATAATTCCAGTAATATCGGCCCCATAAATGATTTGTAGAATAGATGAACGCAGCAAATTCGGTGCGGCAGTTGTGACTGTTTACTGAGCCCGAGTTGTACGTAAAATGCACGTAAAAAAAAAAAAAAAAAAAAAAAAAACTACCCTATTTGAAAATCTCATGTTACGCCAAAGCAACTTCTCTCTCTCTCTCTCTCTCTTTTTTTTTTTTTTTTTTTTTTGGGGGGGGGGGGGGGGGCTTAGTGGACTCGCGCGATGCGATCGAGAAGACCTCGCGCTACCGCCAATGATGAGAGAGTGAGAAAAAAGAAAAGAGTCCCGCATCGGGACTAGCAGGATGCTGGATTCGCACGGATTCGCACGGTAGCGTGCCAACACCACGCACGGTACCGTGCCAACACCTCGCACGGTACCGTGCCAATTAGTACGCACTCGACGGTGGCACGCAGCCGCACGGAGGCGCACTGACTGGCACGCAGCCGCACGGGGGCGCACGAGGGGGCACGAAGGCGCACGAGGTCGCACGGGGTCGCACGGGGGCGTACAGAAGCGCACGCACCCGCACGAGGCCGTCCGAAATGGCACGGAGCCGCACGCACCCGTGCGAAACCGCACGCAGCCGCACGAAGCAGCCCCGTGCGCACTGCGTGCGGGAGTAACATAACATAATGGTCTGACTGTAAGTTTATTACCCAGTAGTATTGTTTGCAAAAACACTGATATATGGTGTACTGACATGCTAATGTGGTAGAACAGAATTCAATTCTCGAAAAAAAAAAAAAAAAAACCTTTAATTACGTTTTGATAATTCGTATGGTGGGTTCATATCTAAGTAAGATATTAAAAGAAGTGTCTCATTTTTCAACTCACAAAGCACCAACAGTCTACCTAAAGCTATAAATTTCAACCATTAAACCCTCTGCCCGATGATCGGGCAGACGATAGAATACATTTCTTCGGTTAGGTCGATCTGGCCAATCCCTATCTTAGAATTACCAAAAAAAAAAAAAACCCACTCATTTTTTCTTTTGTCTAACTTTCTTTTAATTGGACAGCAAAACAAAAATGTATCTTCGACAACAAAATGTATCTTTTCATAATATCATTTTTTTTTTTTGCTTTCGCCAACTGGTCTTAGACATTTCCAAGTTTCAGCCGGAATATGTCCTTGTATATAAAGAAACGGCTAGTTGATTACAGTAATACATGAATAAGATTTGCTTCCTTCCCCGGGAAGTCTGCAATCACGAACGATGACGGATAATTAAGGATGACGAAAAACACCTGTTTTCGCATTCTCGGAGAATGACAGCATAGGAAAGACACACTGCGTAATTGCACCTCAACCATAATACTTATGATCTCGCATGCATTTTCTATGTTTTAGCTATTCAAAAAAAAAAAAAAACAGTGATAATATCTGCATTTCCCCTGCATCCATATGTGTATATCTTCCGAAAACAAAACTAAAATCGAAATATTAATGAGCGAAAGAGAAAGCGAGAGAACATTCGTGAAAAGAATTGTGGGCAACTGCTGTTGCGTTTTATATAATATATATACATGTATATAGATATATGTATGAGTATGTGTGTGTGTGTGTGTGTGTGTGTGTGTGTGTGTGTGTACAGGTCTACATATTATGAAATCTTACTCCGCTCGTAGGTAAACCCGCCGGCTATACGTATCAAATTGGTAAGAAAACATCCGGCATATCGGTGAATATTGGATAAACCAAACATCGCTCCGGGACGCGAGCCTGGAATTTGTAATATAACCCTCATCATTTTTTCCCCTTCTTCTAGTGGAGATCGTTTTGCGCTCACACAAAATTCTAGTTCCTCATATGGACAATTTTGATTGCATATTTGAGTATAAGCCTGACGTATCGGGGAAAAATGATAATCGCAACTAAGCATGGTGGGGGGGGGGGAGGGGCGATACATCATATCATATCAGCTTAAGGCAGTCAAAGAGCTGCCAAGTAAAACAAAGTGAAACTGAATTTCTATATGCTGGCAGTGAAAGTATGAAGTTGTTCGATATAAGTAATCATATTTGTCGGACGGTAAGGATACATAATGATTATGACTCTGGTGCTGTTGTTGTATATTATTTTCGTCTATTTGTCTTGTGATGACACTCTGGTGAAACCTAATCAGGGATGAGACTCTCGATATATAATGACTATTATATATATATATATATATATATATATATATATATATGAAGAGTTTGTTTGCAAAAACCGATAAGTCCATATTTGCCAAATGGAGATATTTGCGATTAAAGGTCAAGAAATATAAAGAGAATAATAAGAAAATGTTTGCTTATTTTGACCATAACTTCAAAAATATACCTTTATATGTAGTGACCAATATATCATTTAAAAGGTATTATTTTGTACTTTATGACAGAGATCGAACTTCAAAATCTTCAAAAATGGACTTATCGGTTTTTGCAAACAAACCCTTCATTTATATGTACATATGTAATATTCACTATCTCTATCTCTCTCTCTCTCTCTCTGTCTCTCTCTCTCTCTCAATGTCAAGATACCCTCAAAGGATTGGTAATTGTTTTGTCACTTTTATCAGTGCATTCTCATCTTTTTTAAGTTGTGGATGTCTGTAAGAGTGAAATAAATAGAGAACAACATTTATGAATGAATACCTAAAAGACAAGCATGGTTTATGGTTTATTTGCTTATTGCGTGTGTTGATTGCTTCAATATTTGTATCTGATTTTAACCTTAACGCCATTCGGGTTCGTTATTCAAACATGTTCTTCAAACACACTCCTGACCATTGTGACGGAGAACCGTGATGTGCCTTGGTGAAACCAGGGTGGGGTGGAATAAAAGTGTCCATTCGGGACAAGAGAGTTGGAGTTGGCAAACATGGCGTGAACAGTCGCAGTCATTCGGTGCTGATCCAAGAATGTTTTGTCGGTGTATGACAGTTGATATGTCGGTGCTGACGGGTGTTCTGTTGGTGCATGACATGTGGGGGAACATGTCCGGGAAATGAACATACAAACAAGCTGTCTTTTGGTAGTATTTCGGTGTTTTGTACATCGTTGTAATGATTGATGCCCGTTGGAGGTACAGTATGTGTAGTGTTCGCACTCATGTGAGATGTGTACACAGGGTAGCGAACGTAACAGTGTCGTTCGTACTGTTCGTAGCGGTATTGTATACTGCGTGACATTGCACGGTATGTGTAATGGGGCTGCGTTAGCAGTGGTTGTGAATGGAAGTGCGATTCGCGAAGCGATGCGATGAGTATGTTTTGTACTTTTGCGCACTTGTTCTGGTCTTCTCGCTAGCTGAATACCAGGGTTGCAGCATTGATTGCTGGAAAGGAAAGGTACGTATTGCCGTTTCCGTCATGTCATTTTATCAGATTAGTGTGTCACTTTCTGGTTATTTGGATTAGCATCGTTAGATGTGGCTTTACGAGGAAATTGGCCTCGAGATATACGAGTGTTTGTCAGGTCTGAATTGCTTAGACTATTCTCGTAGTTCGGTACGCAGTGGAGTGTACTGTAGGAAGTTGCGTTAGCGACGTTGTCTTGAAATCTAGTCGGAAAGCTAGATGTGAGTAATCATGGCAGCCAAGTTCGATGCTGCAGAGTTTGTGAAAGACGTCACTCTTGGTAGATTGAGAGGGTTAGTGAAAGCCCAATTGATTGAGGTTGCAACTCATGTAGATGCTGATATCAGAGAGTGTAGTCGAAAGAAAGAAATCTTTGCAGTTCTGGTGAAGAAGCTTGAACTGGGTGGTGTAGAAAATGAACACACAAACCAGAGTGAGAGTACAGATGAGATTGAGAGCGCAGGTAGAAAAACTGCTCCAAGTACTACAACTACTACTAGACCTAGTGAGATGAGGGTAGATTCCACACAACTAGAACTGGCAAGATTGGAGTTAGAAAAAGAAAAAATGAAGGCAGAAAATCTGAGACTTGAACAAGAGTTAATGCAACGTCAAATTGAGTTGACCCAGGCCCAGGCCAGTAGCGTCCCAGGGGATAGGCCTAATGTTACTAAGTCGAGACCAAAGACGCCCGACATTGCAAAAATGGCTAACACAGTCCCCCGCTTTGATGAAGAGGATGTAGACTCTTTCTTTTTCTCCTTTGAGAGAATAGCAAGGAATTTGGAGTGGGAGAAGAAATATTGGTCCATGATAGTACAACAAAAGCTCACAGGCAAGGCACATTCAGTAGTGTCTGCTCTCTCGGATGAGGAAGCAAATAACTATGACACAGTTAAGGAAGCAGTCCTTCTTGCCTATCAGTTAGTCCCAGAAGCCTACAGGCAAAAGTTTCGAGGATATAGGAGAGGTTCGGGACAGACCTACGTAGAGTTTCAGAGAGAAAAAGAAATTCCGTTTGATCGATGGGTTCGATCAATGAAAGTAGATCTCACTTATGACAATTTGAGAGAGATAGTGTTGATGGAGGAGTTCAAGAAATCGACACCTCCAGATTTGAGAACATATTTGGAAGATCGAAGAGTACATGATGTAAAGAGTGCAGCAGTCACCGCTGACCAGTATGAGTTGACACATAAAGTGAAAACAAAAAGTCCTGAGGGAAAGAGGAACTTTGATCAGTTGAGAAATCCTGACACTCAAAAGTGGCACGGTAGTCATAGTGAACGCAGGAATAAAGTAAAGACTGAATCACAGAAAGAGCGACCAAAATCGCCACGGCCTCAATACAAAGAAGTGAGATGCTTTTTCTGTGGGAAAACGGGTCACATTAAGTCTGAATGTAGGCGGTTGCTGGAACAAAATGAAGCAAAAGAAAAACAAAAGCAAAGAGCAACACATGGTTTAGTCCATGCAGACACACGTACACAGAGCAGTTCAAATGCTGAAACAAACGAGAAACCGAACCAGACAGCCACCAATGGTTTTGATAAGTCAGGTGAAAGTGATGAACAGTGTCATCCAAATTTGGTGAAAAGCAGTGTCTCAAAAATGACAGATACATGTTCAAGTGGTCGTGTGGATGAAAAGTACAAGGACTTCATTTCCAAGGGTACAGTAACCATTGCTGAATTTAGAGTACCGGTTGTCATCCTTCGTGATACTGGAGCTACACAGTCCCTCATGGTAGGAGATGTGAAGAGTATACCCATAGACTGTAACACGGGTAGGAAAGTACTGATACATGATGTCAACGGAGGAACTCAGGCGGTCCCTCTTTTCCGAGTGAATTTGGATAGTGGACTGATTTCAGGGGAAGTGATTGTGGGAATTGTTCCATTTCTCCCCATGGATGGAGTTTCCTTTTTGCTTGGTAATGACCTTGCAGGAGGTCGAGTGAGTGTCCTTCCGGTTGTTTCCGAAGTCCCAGTGTACGAGCAGGGAACTGAAAAACTTGTCGATGAATTTCCAGAAGTATTTCCAACATGTGCTATCACAAGGTTTCGAGCAAGTGAAGCAGAGCGTGAGAGAAAGGAGTCTGAAAGTGAAATTTCTCTTGGTGACACATTCTTTGGAAAGGTGACTAGTGAAGGTGAAAGAGAACAAAGTTGGGAAGAAGGTGTGTTCAGTCAGCCGGCTTTAATCAAAGCACAGATGGAAGATGAGGAATTGTTGAAGTTGAGAGAGGGTGCATTGACTGTAGATGAGGCGAAGGGAGTGCCAGAATGTTTCTATGTAAAGTCTGGTGTTTTGATGAGGAAATGGCGTCCTCCAGATCGTCCCGCAGATGAGGACTGGACGGTTGTCGACCAGATAGTTGTTCCTCCGCCGTATCGAAATGAAATTCTCCGTCTTGCACATGAAATTCCAATGGCCGGACACATGGGTGTCAAGAAGACTTTGTGTAGAATCAGAACTCACTTCTTCTGGCCCAAGATGAGAAAGGATGTGTCTGAATTTTGTCGAACGTGTCATGAATGTCAAGTGGTAGGAAAACCACAACATGCCATTAGACCTGCGCCGTTGATTCCTATTCCGGCTTTTGAGGAGCCATTTAGCCGTGTGATGGTAGATTGCGTTGGTCCATTGCCGAAGTCCAAGTCGGGATGTCAGTATTTATTGACTGTGATGGATGTTTCCACGAGATACGCAGAAGCATTTCCGTTGAGGAGCATAACTGCTAAGTCAGTTCTGGATGCCTTGTTGACTTTCTTTACTAGGTATGGGCTACCAAAAGAAATACAGTCGGATCAAGGTAGCAATTTCATGTCTCGTGTCTTTCAGGAGTTGATGTACCAGCTTGGTATTCAACAGATCAAGTCGTCTGCATATCACCCGCAATCACAGGGGGCCTTAGAAAGGTACCATCAGACGCTAAAGACGATGTTGAAGGTCTACTGTCAGGATAATCCCAGGGACTGGGATAAAGGTATCCCTTTTCTTCTCTTCGCTGCTCGTGAAGTGCCTAATGAATCCACTGGATTCTCCCCCTTTGAGTTGGTGTTTGGGCATGAGCCAAGAGGGCCCCTGAAAGTTGTGAAAGAGCAGCTGTTGTCTGATGAGGAAGACAAGGATTCCAATGCCTTAGACTACATTTCCATGTTCAGAGAGCGTCTTGTGAGAGCGAATGAAGTGGCGAGAGAACACTTGAAGTCTTCGCAACAGACAATGAAGGAAATCTTTGACCGAAAGGCAAAGAGTCGTGTGTTTGAGGTTGGAGACAAAGTCTTGGTTCTACTTCCATTGCCAGGAGATGCATTGAAGGCTAAATTCAGTGGTCCCTATGTAGTAGAGAGGAAGCTTGGGAAGGAGACTTATGTGGTGAGCATGCCTGATCGTAGAAAGACCAAGAGAGTGTGTCACGTTAATATGTTGAAGAAATACCATGAACGTGTAGAAGATGTAGGTGCAGTTTTGAGTGAGAGTGTCTTGCACAGTGCTGAGAAAAGTGCAGAAGAGTTTGAAAATGACGTTCCAGATTCTCAGAGTATGAGTTTCAAGTCGGGAATGATTCCGCGAGTAGAGAACTCAAAGGCACTAGAAAATCCAGAGTTACTGCTTAGTCATCTGTATGATTCGGAGAGGCAAGATGTTGTCGACATCTTCCAGGAATTTCCGGAGGTTTGCAGTGATAAATTGGGCTGTGCGAAAGATACTGTTCATACAGTAGATGTGGGTGAAAATGCACCCATTAAGCAGCATCCATATCGGATTCATCCTGCTAAGAGAGAACAGGTGGATAGGGAGATAGATTTCATGCTTGCAAATGGAATCATAGAGCCTAGTAACTCAAATTGGAGTTCCCCAGTAGTGCTAGTCCCAAAGGCAGACGGAACGTCCAGGTTTTGTATAGATTACAGGAAGGTCAATACCATAACCAAGACTGATTCGTTTCCGCTTCCTTTGATTGAGGAATGTATTGATCGGGTAGGAAGTGCCGAGTATGTCAGCAAATTGGATTTGATGAAAGGGTATTGGCAGGTGCCATTAGACAAAGATGCAAGAGAGATTTCGGCGTTTGTCACGCCTTCCGGGTTATACCAGTGTCGTGTCATGCCCTTCGGGATGAAAAATTCCCCCGCAACTTTTCAACGGATGATGAATCGAGTTATTGCTGGTCATGATAACTGTGTTGTCTATATAGACGATGTGTTGGTTTTCAGCAATACGTGGGAGGAGCATGTTGCTCATCTTCGAGAGCTGTTCCAGAGGTTGTCACATGCAGGACTCGTGGTGAATCTGGCCAAATGCGAGTTCGGGAAAGCTTGTGTGACTTACCTAGGTCACAAAGTAGGCCGAGGTAGTGTCGCACCACGAGATGCCAAGGTCCGAGCCATCGTGGACTTCCCAGTGCCGGCATCGAAACGGGAGCTTCAGCGCTTCTTGGGAATGTGCGGATTCTACCGGAGATTCGTCCCCAACTTCAGTCACCTGGTGGTGCCCTTGACGGACTTGTTGAAAAAGGGTACAACGTTCCAGTGGTCGGCGAGCTGCCAGGATGCGTTCCAGAAGCTGAAGGCCGTCCTCATGAACGATCCCGTGCTCATCACACCAAACTTCGAGAGGAGCTTCCAGCTAGCTACCGATGCTAGTGACCGAGGAGTAGGAGCCGTGCTACTTCAGGACGACGACAACGGACACAGCAAACCCGTGTGTTTCTTCTCCAAAAAACTGAATCGCCATCAGCAAAAGTATTCAACTGTGGAGAAGGAATGCCTTAGTGTCGTTCTAGCGGTGCAACATTTCGAAGCGTATTTGGACGGTGGAAGAGACATCGTGGTGTACACTGACCATAACCCATTGACATTCTTAGAACGCTTCAAGCACAAGAATCAGCGTCTCTTCCGTTGGAGTTTGATTCTCCAGCCGTATCCACTGAGAATTGTGCACATAGCAGGAAAGGACAACAAATTAGCAGACGCTTTGTCGCGAGTTTGAAACTGTGTACGCTTTGATAATGTTGCCGAACGATAACAATCTCAAATCTACAGTGAAACCTAAATCAAGGAGAACATTTCAAACAAGACTCAAAACAGACAAAAAACTGATGTTGACTTTTTGTGTGTACATAACAATGTATACATGTGTTTATGTATTTTCGTTCAGTTTTCTTCCTTTCCCAAGGATCTGTGAAGGAAGAAATTGTATTTATGCTAATCATGTTTGTTTTAAACGAAAACAGCATAATTATGTGAGTGATGCTAGGAAGTATGAGAAAGTACTAGTACACAATATTCTGTCTTTATAAGGAGACGTTACTTGAAAATTTCATGATGTGTTACACGCAAAGCATTGTATGATGTTTTGAAAACCCAACATTACAGGAAGCGCCAGGATACAATATCTGTGGTGTGTAAAATTACAGTGAAAGTTGTGCTTTAGTTGCACACTTGTACATGTGTTGTGATTTCATTCAATGTACCAAAGAATCAAAGGGTTCAGATTTGTATGTATACCGATACGTTACCGAGTTAATGCTAGCAAATGCAAAAACAGTATAGCAAAACACAACCGGCCAGTCACAGGAAAACTGTTGATCAAATTTTGAGTTTTATATCAACCGATTTGTGTTAAAACACAAAAATTTGTGTTGTTTTGTATGAATGAAAAAGTTTCGAGTGACCGTGAGGCATAAAGAAGCCAAGATGTTATAATGTCACTTTTGTAAATTAATAACCTGTATATGTATTTCGTTACAAAGTGACAGAGTCACATTTGTGTGTCGAGTATGATCTCGATATTTTCCAGAGTTTGCACATACATTGTATATTATAACATGCTAACGAGTGACAAAACATATATGTGTGTAGTGACAAAGAGAAATGTCCGATGGTTAAAATTTTGTTGTTGTTTTGGCTAACTTATGACGCAGAGTTGACATAAGTATAAAATTTATGAGCAAGTACATTGAGTAGATGTACACATGTGTTGACGTGTTTAAATACGATTTTGTTATAATCAAGAAATGTGTGCTGTTACCTCATTCAGTGAAACTCCAGTGAAAAGTTTGTGTTGGAGAAACAGACATATCTTTGCAACAGTCAGAACAATTTCAGGAAGAAAGTGTATGTTTGGTTTTCACATTTAAAGATGCAGTGTATGTGTCACAAAAAATATACTATTCATGCCTGAAGTTATGTAAGTTTATTGGTCAAATAATGTGAGGATATAATTACAGTCGAGACTACCAGCAAGCACAGTCTCAGTCAAAATATCAATACTACTGGAGAAGTAATGATTGATTACATTTGGTGTAATCTTTCCGGATTATGTGCACTCGTATGTGCACTCGTTGAAAACAGTTTCACATGTGTATTACTGTAGACTGTTGATTTGTGTATTTACATGTTTTGTAGGGGGCTTGTCAAGTTTTCATATAATGTTCTAAAAGGGGACGATTGATGCCGGAGTTACCTGATTCTGATAAGGCTCAAAATCAGTAACTATACGTGTAGTATGCCAGGTGAGGTTTTAAGAAAAACAACACAAAACTATTTGAGTTTGTAATCGTGTAAGCTGAATACACTGTAGTACGCAAGAACAGTGAAGTAAGCCGTACAACGAAGGTGTTTATAGTCGAAAAGTTACATTCATAACTTTCCTCTTGTTGGGGGGAGGTGTGACGGAGAACCGTGATGTGCCTTGGTGAAACCAGGGTGGGGTGGAATAAAAGTGTCCATTCGGGACAAGAGAGTTGGAGTTGGCAAACATGGCGTGAACAGTCGCAGTCATTCGGTGCTGATCCAAGAATGTTTTGTCGGTGTATGACAGTTGATATGTCGGTGCTGACGGGTGTTCTGTTGGTGCATGACACCATAAGATGACAAATGTCATCGATTTAATGTCAGTCTGTAAAGCGTCAAGAAACTGACTGGAATTTAATGCGTCGCACAATTATTTAGAAGCACATCCAGGAGCAAAACATCGATGTGAGTGTTCGCAATATTCCTGATACTATGTGACCCTGCACCACAAAACAAACAAAAAGTCGCCAGACATGTATTTTTAGTTGAGGACAGATTCTGAAAGAGCAGACCCTAAGCTCTAACATGATGTATAGCTCAATTCAAATGGACTCTCCTAACCTATCTAAATATTGGAAAGAAAGCGCACACTCGGGAAAAGTGTGAACCGAGAAAAGAGGCTCTGAAGTACAAGATCTATTTGTCTATTCAAGCGCTTAATCTTTACCAAACTGTGCTAGCTGTGCGATGAATGGGACAAAAACAGGATGTAAACCACTGGAGCAACAACAATGAAGATATTATCAAATTAAATTGAAATTAAATATGCTCTATTAACACATTCTGACCATGATTGATGCTAACTTTAAAAGCAGCAGCTTTATTCGTTCAAAAGTTATTTGACTTGAAAGTGAAGGGTGTGCAAAGGGTTTTTAAGAAATGAAAAGGGGCCTCTAAGGCTGATCTCATTACTCTACATGAAAGGGTTGGAGAAAAACTACTAAAATGCACTTTCCCGTTCATTATCTGATCCCAAACTGAAGAATAATGTAGAAGAAGAATAGCTCTTTAAGAAAATATGAAAAACTAGATACTGACTTGGTTGACTCGTTTCACCTATTTTGAGTCCTCACGTGAATTCAAGGGGTGCGACTTTTTGTTCGTTTTGTGATGCACGGTCATATATATATATATATATATGGGTGAAAACGTTGAACGATGTACAATTGGCCAATTTCGGGCTTTTCGATATTCAAATCCTTGTAAAATTGTCACCTGGGGGTGTTTTTCATTATTTTAGGTATCATTTGGTAGGGGAGGGTTGTACCTTTCAGAAAATATATACTTTGTAGTGTTCTTACTGCATTTTCTTTAAAAAATAATGCCTTGAAGCTGAAAAAATTGACAAAAATGCATATTTTTGGAAAAAAATCCCAGAATCACACGTCTTAATTTTTGTTCTAATGCAATTGTACAGCTTTGTTTTTCCTTGTGAGTAAGCCCACACATTTCAACTATTTAATCAAGTACTTCTGCCATGAACGTGTGTATTATTTATCTTATCAGGAAACATTGAATTCACTTATGTCTGAAAGAGAACGTCTCTGAATGAATTATCTTTTCCTTGACGCCAAAAATTCAGGATGACTATGAAAACATGTAAGGCCATATTTATTTAGCGTCTTATCCATACTACCATTCCATCAAAATTTGTGAGTGAGCTGTGTGAAATAATCGTGTGGTGGCTCATAAAAGAAAATTATACTGAATAACCATCAGAGTTGTTCAGTAGTTTAATGGTGTCATTAATGAAAGTGGATTATGCTTGAGATAAAAAGTGGTTATTAGTATGTCAATGTGAGCCAGGCGACTATGATGATTGGCAACTTTAGTAGCATACTGTCCACAAAAATGAGTTCTGGTTAAAAACCCGAATTGGCGAATGTCTCTGATCAAAACGAATGTCCCTGATTGAAAGTCTCTGAAGGGATATTCCCTCATCTGACACTTTCGCACTGCATGATACTTTATTTGCGTGCTTATTTTACGCACTGACGAGCCATCCTGGAATCGAGTCAGCACAGTTCAACGACAAATATGCCCACAAATCTTGAAAATGTGAGTAATAACAAAAACTTTCCTGGTGTTTGTGCCGATTTATTAGAATTATTATTCCGTAGATTTGCCAATCAGTATCATTTGTGAAATTATGTATTTTAATCTTTGGATTAGAGGTAAATTAAAAAAGGATAGACAGTAAATATGTAAGAATCTGCACGAAAATCAAAGACCGCACGTCTCTGAGCAAAATGAAAAACGTCTCTGAAAATTACTGTTTCATGAAATAAAGACATCCACTATACAAATTATGAGAACATTAAAGTAAATTTATGTCTGGATGGGCTCAGTTAGTATAATAGGAACAAGTAGAACCAAGTTAACACGGGCGTGTTGTAATATTAAGAAAAATGAAGCTTCCTGAAAGAGGTTGAAAATATGTAAAAGAGTTTCAAATTTAAGATTTTCTGTTGATTGAGCAAGTGCAAACACATTGCCAGGACAGAAAATATGTTTTATGACTAGTAATAGGTCAATAGTCTATGATTATTATGTAGTAGTCACTTTAGTTTACGTATTTTTTGTGAGAGAGGCAGAAATGTAAGAAAAACAGGTTTAGGTCAGAGACGTTCTCTGAACAAATAGGATCTGCTCTCAAACCAAAATCAATGACCCACCATGGCGAATTGGTGCCTATGTTTGTAGCACATTGGTTCCTCAATCCGAAAATAATGCCAATATCTTGTAAAAATCAAACCCATTAAATACTGATAAGCAAAGATGTTTACGTCAGGGACGTTACATTGAACGTTTTACACATTTTCAACTACTACAATAAGGAGTAGATCTTTCATTATTCCACAGTATATGGCCCTCGTATACATACATCGTTCTAGGTAATTTACGCAATCTAAAAACAATGTTGATTTTACAATTTTGATCAGAGACGTTCATTTGTGCGTACATTGTTCTTCCGCTGCATGATAAATTTAATTTGATATCATTTTAACTCTATTTTTTTTTTTCTTAGAGCAAGATGGGAAGACCGGATGGATTTTAAATGCTCCGAATATTAGAATTTCATCCAGCTCAGGATCTTTAGGCTCAGTCATGTTCATGGAGCCTACAAGTTCCAGACAACGGCCGTGGTACTGGCAAGACCGGACGGACATCTTGGAGGTGCCATCTGTTTACAAAATAATGACTATCCCAACCCCTGTTTCAGGTAGCAAGCGACGCAATCGGTACCATGCACTGATTGAGGACATGGAATACCAAGCGGAGGGGAAATACAATTAAATGTTATAATGCGGACTCTGTTTTTAATGCACATCACTACGTTTGCATTTGAGCCTGTAAAATCTGAGGCTAACACGCTAAAAAATAAATGTTCCAATTTGCACCTAATTTGTAACAATAGCAGCACACCTGCGGTGCATACTTGCACCCTTAATTGTGCTTAATTGCACCCTTAATTAACCGCCTTTTTGAAGTTTTGCTAATTTCTGCAAACAAGTTCTCTTACAGTTGATAAGAATATGCAAATGAGTGAGCTGACCATGTCATAACCCCACAATTTTCCGTTGATCGTATACAAAAAATACCGAAAATTCCATTTTTCTGTCTTTAAAATCTGAACCATGATGCTATTCCTGGTTGATTACCTTAAGAATAGTAATCAGTTAGATATACCCGGATTAAAGCCTCGGGCATAATTATGTTTGAATGAAAAACTGAAAATTTCAAAAGTTTATGTGCAAATATTATGGCAAGTTGTGAGGGAATGACAAGCTCAATTTGCCATTTAGCATATTCATAATGACCGTTCAAAAACTGTTTCCTGACAAATTAACGAAACTTCAAAACGTCATAACTTCATTATTTTTTTCTTGAGCCCGTAAGATTTTATTCTTTCTTATCAGCGGCTAGCTCATATTTG